>OZ014521.1:392185558-392705558 GCA_963966055.1 Lathyrus aphaca
CATATATTCTTTGATCTTGTTGAAAGCATCTTGTTGTTCTTGCCCCCAAGTGAAACCCTCCTTCTTCAGTCGAAGTAGAGGTGAGAAAGCCTGTGTTTTTCCACTAAGGTTAGAGATGAACCTTCTAAGAAAGTTAATTTTCCCTAGTAGAGACTGCAATTCCTTCTTTGTCGATGGCGCTTTCGCTTCCATTATGGCTTTGGCTTTGTTTTCATTAATTTCAATCCCTTTCTTGTGGACCAAAAAGCCTAAGAAATCACCTGCCTGCACACCAAAAGCACATTTAAGGGGATTCATTTTTAAACCAAACTTCCTCATCCTTTCAAAGGATTGTCGAAGATGGTCAATATGGTTTGAGCCTGAGGCAGATTTAATCACAATATCATCTATATAAATTTGCATAAATGTTTCAATGAAATCATGAAAAATAGAATTCATTGCCCTTTGGTAAGTAGCTCCAGCATTTTTTAAACCAAAGGGCATGACTACCCACTCATATGTTCCTATTGCCCCTGGACAACGAAAAACTGTTTTTGGAACATCTTCTTCAGCAATGAAAATCTGGTTATAGCCAGAGTATCCATCAAGCATACTTAAATACTCATGGCCATCTGCAGAATCTATAAGCATTTCTGCTACTGGCATAGGATATTCATCCTTAGGGGTAGCTGAGTTTAAATCTCTAAAATCAATGCACACCCTAAGTTTGCCATTTTTCTTAATCACAGGAACAATATTAGCAATCCATTCGACATACCTTGTTGTACGGATGAACTTGCATTTTAGAAGTCTTTCAACTTCCTCTTTAATTTTCGACAGAATCTCAGGTGCGAAGCGTCTGGGAGTTTGCTTTATTGGCTTTTTTCCCTCCAGTATTGGCAACTTCAATTCGACCAAGTTTCTGTCTAAACCAGGCATTTCATCATAATCCCATGTGAAGCAGTCTTTAAATTCATTCAGCAATTGGATTATTTCGACTATGAGCTGAGGATCCATCTTGGCACTGATGTAAGTTGGCCTTTTCTCTGCCCCCAGTCCTAGATTGATCTCTTCTAAGGGATCCTGTGCCACCATTTTCATATTGGTTGGGGCTGGATCCTTTTCAAACCCCAAGGGTTCGTCATCATAAATGGCATTAAGCCTTTGATTCTGCCATTCGTCACTAGAGTTTTCTTCAAATCTCTGTTTTGTACATTGTTCCTCAGTATCTTCTTGAGGATGTTGTTCTTTGACAGCTTGTGTGTTGGCTTTGATAGCCATATTTTTTTACTTCGGCCTTAAGGGCCGTTTTGAGTTGTTTTTTGGCTATGTAAGCCGTAATCCTTTCTATTGTTGATGCTTCAGTCATTTTCACTGAATTCACTTCTCCACCCAGTTGGATTGACATGGGCAGTCCCCCAAGTGTGATTTGTCTCCCCAATTATTTCTTTGTCCCATTGGAAACCATGCGTAGGGTGGAGGTACATGGAACAATATGCGTTGTCGGAGGCTGTTAGGTCGAAACCAGCAGGATTGCAAGGTGCTGTGTGGGCCAAGTTCTTGTCGAAATTACGACTAGTGACATTGTTCACGTCAGCCATGAAGTAACTTTGGTCTGCTTCTATGTTTTCGACAATCCCATCTGGCCTCCAGATTGTTATCCTTTGATGCATGGATGATGGTACAACCCCAATTCCATGGATCCACTCTCTTCCCAATAGCAGGTTGTAATTTGCTTTTGATGCTATCACCACAAACATTGTAGGCCTGGTAATGGTTCCTACCGTTAGGTTCAATTGTATCACCCCCAATGTTGTTCCTACCTTACCTTCATAGTTGGACAACACCATGTTGTGAGGTTTGGTGTCTGAGTCATCTTTTCCAATCCTCTTTATCATATAATGAGGGATTAGATTCACAGATGCTCCTCCATCAATCAGGATCTTGTTCACACCCACATTTTCTACTTTCCCTTTTATGAACAAAGGCTTTAAATGAGCCTTCATTGCATCATCTGGCTTTTCGAAGAAAGCATTTTGCTCTTCGACACAGCCATTGTTCATTATGTAGTAACATACAGGCTTAAGCCCTATGCTATCATCTGCCATATCATCCTCTTCGTCCTCCACTTCCATTATCCTGTCGTAGTCTCTGGGCAACACAGAAACCACATTGCATGTTACGTCGAAGGACGCATCAGACTCTGAACTGAAGTCATCAGTAACTTCTTCGTCTTCTGGCACTTTGTTGTTTATTTTCTGTATCTCTGTTGTGTCACTAGATTTATTTTTCTAAGGGAGTTCTTCTTTCGCCAGAGATTTCCCTTTGCTTATTGTCTGCACACACTTACTTGACTCAACTTTATTCTCACTAATCCTTTTGTGTTCTACAGTTTCTTTTTTCAATTCTCTTCTGCCTTTGAAACCTCCTCCATTGGGACCTGGACATAGGGTTCTTCCCCTTGTAGTTTCCAGAGACGTACTTTGGATTTACTTTTTCAACCTCCTTTTTCACTTCTATTGAGGCACCCCTATTCACTTCGAAACTTTTCCACCTCTTCTGACCTTGGGCATCCCTTATAGGTTGGACCTACTTGTCATCGTTCGGTTTGTTGGATGGTTTATAGGTGCTGTAACGTCTTTCTCCCATTCCTTGGTTATGATGCTCCCTACTTCTTGGGTCGAACCTTTCATTTCTGACTGGTGGGACTGCTCCCCAGTTCCTTTTCTTTTTGATCTTTTCTGCTGCTTCTAAGTCATTAGCTGCTTTCCTGTCGAACACAGCGCTGCACCTTGGGCAAAGCATAACTTCTGCATTCTTCCTCTGGCACCTCCGGATGAATTCGACAAGACTTTCATTTTCTTCTAGGTAAACCAGCTTCTGATGCTTCTCTTGATGGTTCTTTCTGTTGGTGTCTGGTCCTATCTTCTGAGTGACTTCTACCATATGAATCCCTGCATTCTGCTCACTTGTGATCTTCAGTTTGTTCATTTTTTCGACTAGCATTATTTCCTCAGGGATATTCTCTTTTAACTTATTCATACTGCCTTTTGGGTGTAAGCCCTTATGGATGTACTTGCAGCATTGTGCAATTGGCTTTTCTTTTGGGTCTTCCATTGTTCTGCACAGAATCCCATGAGGGGGGTGTTGCACAACACCTTCGGCAGAATCTTCTTTAGTCTTGGTGGTGCTTCTGTTTATTGATTCGACAATATGGACATTGTCAGTAGTTTCTGTTTTCTTGACCTTGTCATGACTAAGGCCTTCAGTGGCCTCTTTTTGGGTAGTGAGGGCTTTGTTGTCTTCCTCCTCATTATCATTTCTGAAAGAATCTCCCCATCCTGTGGGTTTGATTCTGCTGATGTCAGTTTTGGAGCTTAGTGGTGCAGAATACTTCACCATGAAGTCAAACTTTCCACTGGGTTCTCCTAGAGTGTCCCAGACCACTCCATGCTCAGCATCTCTGATATAGTTTCTCTTGTCGAAGCTTCTACCAACCTCGACTGTGTTCCCTCCGTCGAAAACTTCAGTAGTTTCAATGGCGTTCTCTCTGTCGAAGTCTTCAGTAGCTTTGACTTCTTCCTCAGCCTGGTCAGTAAGGTCATCAGCCTCTTCCACCATGTTTACATGGGTGTCGAAGCCCTCAGCGGCCTCTATCATGGTGAAGTTGGTGTCGAAGCCCTCAGTGACTTCTACCACTTCAAAACTTTCCTCAGACATGACTTCCATTTCGACCATATTCACCATTTCTGGTTCAGCATAGTTGGCCTCCACAACTTGCATGGGATTGGAGTCAATTCTCATCTGTTGCTTAGCTTTGTCTCCAAACTTCAACCTTCCATTCTGGATTGCATTCTGGACAAGATCCCTGAAAAGGTAACATTGAGAAGTTTTATGACCCAAAAAATTATGGTATTTGCAAAAACCCCTCTTTTTCTGCTGGTCTACAGGAGGCTCCTTAGTGCCTGCTGGTTTTATCAATTGACCATCTTTAACTAGTAAATCGAAAATTTCATCACATTTGGTGATGTCGAATGTGTAGGTTCTTTTAGGAAACCTGTCATTCTTTTCCATTTCGACTGGATTTTTTCCATTCGACGGAGCTAAAACTTTACAGGAATATGGAGGGCCTTGTTTCAGTTCTGCCAGATCAATTTCTTGCTGGTCGAAAATGACTGGTTCGTTTTCGTCATAATCTTCTTCCTGAACTATTCCTACATAGGCCACTCTTTCCTTCTTGTTTTTATTTGATCTAAATTTCTCATTTTTTTAGCCTTTCTATTTGCCTTACTCTATCTGCTAGTTGTGCCATGTCTCTCAAGTACTGGGTATCTAATTTTTTCCTTATGGAATAATCCAGACCCCCTGCAGCCATTTCGATTAATTCTTGTTTCGACACTTGTGTAAAACATCTAGCCTTTAACAATCTAAACCTATTCAAATAATCATCTATAGGTTCAGAGAATTTTCTTTTGACACTTGCTAATTCTTTCAAACTTATCTTAGTTTGTCCCATATAGAATTGTTCGTGGAACAATCTTTCTAATTGGGTCCATGTAAATATTGAAGTTGCAGGCAGAGAAGTAAACCAAGTGAAAGCATTTTTTGTCAAAGAACTTGGGAAATATTTCATCCTTAAGTTCTCATTATTAGCAATCTCTCCTGCCTCTATCAAATAACGCGCTATGTGTTCTATGGTGGACTCACTAGTATCCCCTGAGAATTTGGTGAATTTGGGGACTTTCAACCTTGGTGGTAACTCTTGTTGCAAAACATATTCAGACAAAGGGGAAGTATAACTAGGCCTTTGTAATCCTACGTTTACTCCATTTTGCACCATTATTCTCTCAACCATGGTTGCAATATTATTTTCGACATGCAGATTGTTGCAACGCATTCCCTGCTGTAATATTTCATCAGCATTTTGGTCTCTTTGGACTATTATTCTCCTAGGTTCCTGTCGAATGGGGTTTTCTACATGAGGTTGTTCGACTACTACCTCTTGGCCCCTAGGATTTTCTTGAGGATTTCCCAATGGTCTTTGGTTTATAGTGAGTTCCTCTTCGACAGGCCTATTGGCAGGATTTTGATTCATTAGAATCCTTTGTTGTGTTTGAGGGACTCCAAAAAAATTAGCAATGTGTGCCATTTGCTCTGCCAATATCTGGTTTGTCTGGGTAGTATTTTGTATTAAAGGATTAAACACTTCCCCCATTTGTTGTGTCAATGCCTGCACCATATCATGGTTACTTTCATCCATCTGTTGACGAATTACTTACGCAGAATGGTTCGTCATAGTTGGCATATGGAGTCCTGGTGGAACCTGATTTAATCTACTCCCATTTCCACCATATCCTGATCCTTTCAATGGTGAAGACACTTGAACCATAGCATCAGAAAATAATGGTGATGAATTATGTAAGTTTTCCATCATTGAAGTTGGCACTCCATATGGTTGTTCTCTCCCAGACATGGGCATGGAATAATTAGTAAATGGCCTAAAGGTGTTTCCTCCAGGAGGAGGGGTTCCCAAGGGCCTTGAGTGTCCCAAGGTGGAAGAACTAGGCGCATTTTGGGACCCTGAAACTGTTGGTATTGAATCCACTGATGGAGGCCTAATCTGTTCTAAAACAGGGCCAGAGACTACTACTCCTTCTGACGAAGGGATAGGATTGGAAACTGGAATGGTTTCGTCAGGATTGTTTGAAGTATTTGGCAAGTTAGCCATCTTTCTTCCTCTTGTTCTTTTTGGTCTTTCTACGTCGGTTATGGCTAGTTTACCGCTTCTAAGAATCATACAACGCAGCAAGGAACTTTTTGACTAAGAGGATTTTCTAATAATTCCTATTAATTGCACTGGTCCCACTGGGCGTGCCAATTTGTTCGCTGTGATTTCTGACGAACAACCTCTGGTTAACCAATCTCTTAGAAAACTGGGTTACTTACAGGACTAACCAAACAAGTCCTAGGACACATGTGCAATTGTTTGTCGAATTACTCTTAGTGTTGTTAATGATTTGTGGTTTTTTTTGTTAATAATGTCAAAGTGTTAAATGCTTTGATTTTGAAAGTAAAATAAAGTTAAAGTTTGAACAAAAGTAAGAAAATGGCGAAAGATGTAAAACTTTGCAGGAAAGTAAATAAAACTGAGAATAAAATAACTTGATGAAACAAACTAATAATTTAAATAACTTGAAAGAAAAATGGTGTTCAACACATACATTGTTCCAAATATCAGACTCATTTCTCTCACACTGGGTACTTAGAGTATTTACAGGATTTTTGTATAAGTTTTCACACACGCATTCTAAACACAAACTATCCTATTTATATACAAACAAAATAACTGCCTAGAACGGGAAAATTATAACTAAATAACACTTGCCAGCCTGCATGCAATTTCCTTCTCTGAAACTTCCATGTGTCCAACTGCCAAAGGTTACAACTTTTGAATTTGAATTCTTCCCTTTGGTGACGAAGCATCGTATCTCTTCATTTGTCGAAATGTCGAAGAAGAAGAAACCCTTCAAACTTTACCAACCAATGCTTCTGTCAAACAACCCTCTTTTGTCGAAGTGTCGAAAAATACACTTATTTTGTCAAATGCCCAACTATAAACAGGTTTCCAAACTTGGCTTTCCAGAACACTATTTGTCCTCCTGTCGAAGCACTTGAGTATTTAACCTTGTCAACATCTCCTGAATATCTTCACTTCTTCTTTTTCTTATCTGCTGATCATCCCCTTAGCAAAAGAAATGACTTCATGTCTCAATTTCAAAGTGTCGAAATTATGAGCTTACAACTTCCCAAAGGAATTTTGATACAAACTTGATTTCATGGTTTTCTACATGATATTGGTCACCTAGGGTTGAATTTTAATCCATGAAATCATTTTGAAAGGTCTTCAATTGATCAATGACTTGAAAATCAAAGAATTGGGGGAAAAAGTCAACCATGTTGAGTAAAAAGTCAACTCCTGACTTTTTGAGGTCAAATTCTTAAAATTGAGGTCACAAGGAGTCTATGGACCAAATTTTATCAAGAAATGATGGAGAAATCATGAGAAATCAAGAAAACAAAAACTTACCATTTTTGGAAAATTAGGGTTTCCAAAAATGGCTAGTTTTGGCAATTTTGCAACCAACTTCAAGAGAGGCCTTCTCCAAAAATAAAAGCCAATTGAAAATTCCACTTGGGTTGTTTGAAAGAGGACATCATGAGCTACAAATCCATAGGTGGAACATGTCCATAGCATCAAAATTGAGGGAGTTATGATCTAGCAAAGTTTGGACAAATCAAGGCAAAATAGGGCAAGAGGCAGGGCATGCCTTGCAGCCTGCGCGCGTGACTTGCCAGGAATTTTATCAAACAAGCGGAGGGCAAGAAGTAAGGACATATTTGTTCATCAAGATGATCCCAAATGAAAAATTTTCCAACATGAAAGTTATTCCTTTCCATGTTTTCTATAAGTTTTATGTTTGGCAAATTTTCATTTGACCATTCTTTCATGGACATATGGAGGATCAAAGTTGTGATGACTTAACTGGTTCACCATGTGAACTAATTGCCAAGACATGCTAATTTTGTGCAGGCCAAGAAGGCAGATATTTGGTCTTGTATTCAATGCTCCTTTTGAATGACTTAAAAGACTTGTCTCACCTTGATGCCAACATTAAAGTTGTTCCATGAAGTATGATCTTCAAATTGCTCACAAGAATTAACCCAATTGATGCCTTGGTCATGAAGAAATCATCCATGGAAGAGCATTACATCAAACTGGTTTGCTTGCTTCAAAAGGCATTGCATTATGAAAGGCTTTTGAGTTCTGTCAGCATGTGTTCATCAGTTAGCATAGAGATATCACATTGCATTGCAGGATTTCATTGATGCAGGATCATGATAGTTGCCATACATCTCATGAAAAGCCAACATGACACACTCATCACAAGCAGCAATTGTATGCTTGCTTGATCATGCTAATTTACCATAGAGAACAAGCAAGAGGACCTACATTTCCTTGCTGCATCATTGATTCATTCAGTCCTATTTCACTTCACTACAACTCACCATAACAAGCATGTTCAACATCATATGGGATCAAATTCGAGGAATGGAAGTTTCTAGGGATTTCAGCTTGCATAACTATCTTACACTCCACTTAACTAACTTGACTCATATTTAACATAATCAACTCAGTTAACTATGGTTTAACCATAGTTCTAACTGCTAACTAGGGGAGTTAAGGTCTCTATAAAAGCCAAATAGCTAGCTGAATGTAACTTCTTCATTGTGCACGATTTCCACTCCAAATTTCATCATTTTTTTCTTTGCTCTCTCTCTCTCTGAAATTTCAGTGCAATATGTGAGGATTAAGATTCATCTCACATCAACACCTTTCTTCTTCTTCTTCCATTTCTCCTCACCATTTGGCAACATTGGAGCAAAATCCATGGTGTAATTCAGCTGAAATTCTCAAACTGCACCAGATCCAATCTCTGCAAATTGGCAAGGATCTCAGTCATTTAAATTCACAGCATTGCACTCATCATCATTGCAACTTCATCATCTTGATTGGCACAAGATCCATGGCTTCAACAACTTGAAAGCTTCCAAGATTAAGTTCTGCAACATCACTGCATAACTTCAGTTTCCTCCAAGATTTATCATCAATCAAGTGTTTATTTCACTTGGCAAGGATTCAAGATCAAGCATCTGAGAGATTGCAATCAAGACCTCTGGATTTCTTCAACATTTAACTTCTTTGCATTTCCAGGTTTTGCCCTAATCTATCTTACACGATTTCAATTGATCTTAGTTGATTTGCATTAGTATGAGCTTGATAGAAGATATGGTGGTTCTAGCTAGTTGATAGGCCTCTTACAGGCTTAGATTCAGTTTTGATGTATGATCTTCTTTTCTTCGATTAGGTTGATTCAGGAATGATAAATGGATTCTAAGGCTATATTAGTGATCTACTCAGTGAGATGAACAATTCTACGGCTTTCATTTGCGTGTTAGTGATTGTTGGTGCTTGCCCTAACCAGAGAGTGAACTGAGAAGATGACCGGAGACTAGCTCCAGCCATCTAAACAGTGCCCTAATATTTTTCATGAAACTAAGTCACCACCACATGATTGTCTTGATCTAATTCTCCTTGTTTTTCCAGCAAATAAATGAGTCCGTGCAAATCATGTGCACATAAGCTGGACATAAGTTCCCAGACTTCTATGCACACCCCCTATGATCCATCCCAGTCCAATTCATGTTATTTTCCATGCTAAATGCACCCATGCGCTTCATTTTCATTTTTTTTTATTTTCATTACCATTTCAATTTTGATTCAGTAAAAATACCAATTTACCTTTAAAATTTCCAAATTAACTCATACATGATCCTCCACATTTTTAGAAATTTTCTACAATTTTTATTTTTATTTTCCATTTATTTTCTGACCAGAATTATATGTCCATTTAATTTGTTTCATATTTTCTTCATTCTAAACACTTTGCCTTCTCCAATTTCTTTCTTTCAAATCAAAATAGGTATAGGTCCTATTCCTTTTGCCCTATCTAGAGGACACTTTAAAGGTCATAAAAATATTTTTTCCATAATTTTTAGGTCATATTTAGTATATTTGTGAACCTTTTCTTTTGACATTACCACATAAAACCCTAATTCTCCTTGGACATCCTTTTGAGTGGGTACAAATGTGAATTTTTGGGAGATATTTTAGAGGTATGCTTTTCTCTAGTTTGTGATCTTATATGTCCATTTTCATAATTTTTAAAAGCCATTTGATATTTTTTCAAGTATCTTGAGTCACAAGTTACATTTTGGTCCCTTTTTCGACTTCCTTCTCCTTTCATTTTGGTAATGCATTTATGCCATTCATTTTAGGTCATTAATTTGAGTCTCCTAGGTCATGTTAGAGGTCTTTAAATGATGTGTATCCATTTTAGGTCTTCATGTTTGATTTTTATTGATTACTTTATCCATAAGTCACATATATGCTTATTTGCCATAATTCTTATCCTCCTTCTATCTTCATACTTCTAAATCCACCTCATGAGTATGTCAAGCATGTCATATCATTGTTGTACATCTTATGAGTGTTCCATAATCATTTTCAGGTATTCATTTCAATCCATAAGTCTTTGTGATCCTTTTAGTGTCATATGGTGTCTTAAGATTTCAAAATCAAACGTTTTGGTTCCTTAACCCTAATGTCATTCACTCTAACTCATGTGTGTCTAATTTTTTAGTCTAAGATTCATCTTAGCATCTCATTAAGCCCCTGGTTTTTGTATGAGGAGTTCAAGTTCCTTTGACCATGTTTGACATTTTATTCTTAGTTTTTTCTTTCTTTGAAATCATATGTTCAATTCTTCTTATTCTTTCTTCATTCAACATATTGTTTGAATCTCTCTCACTTGAATCTCTTTGCTCCCAATTTGTTTTACACCTTAGGATACTCTCATTAAGTGTTAGCTTCTGGATTTTTCATTCACCTTTGACCTCATGCAAGTTTACCATGCTTAACCACTTAATTTTCTCATATAACTTCACCTTAACCCCAATTAGGGTTTAGTACTTCTTTTAGGGTATAGTTTGAAGTTGTTTCTCCTTATGACTTTAGAATAATTTGGTATGAGTTAGCTACTTCCCCTAGAAGTTAGCTATCATGTAATGTGCCTTAGACTTAGGTCTTTGTCTTAGAAGGACATTAATACTTTTCCTTAGCTAGTAGGAGCTTTCCTTGAGGTGTGGTATGCTTAATTGTGCAAATTGCTTTATCATGATAACCTTTGGTTTGTATGGGAGAAAATTGAGGTAAGTTTAACTTATTTCTCATCTTTTATGAATTCTAAATATGTTTTCCTTAGCACTTTGTGCTTTTCTTTTATAGGTTTCCCTTTTGTTCTTTAGAACCAACTTATCTTCCTTAGGAAGTAAGTTGAGTTATAATTCTCTATTCTCCTTTTCCTTTTCTATTAGGATTAGAAAACCTCACAAACCATTAGGACCTCCTTTTGTATATGATAAATAACTTAGGTTTGTGGCTTAGTTCCCCTTAGTTTCTTCCTTTTGCAGTATTGAGTCTTCTTTCTCATCTCATAAAGAAAAGCTAAAAACACTTTAATAAAGGATGGAAGTAGTCTCTTGTGTATAGCCTTATTCCACGGGGCACTCATATTCGTTCCATCTTGGAATAGTGTGAGCTTGTCTAGCATGATGTACAAGTCTGATCATGAGACAATCTTCACAAAGAAAACATAAAAGAGATTTCTTCAAAAGCTACAAAAACATGTAATAAGTTCAACAAGCTAGTGAACTTAGACCCTAATCCTTGGAAACAAGTCTTGGATAAATTCTCCTTACTTTGTGTGCTTGTTCTACTATTCCATATTGGAATGTAGTAGAAAGTACGCATTCCATGGAAAAGAGTTTGAATTCACTTCCTTGTGCCAGATTAAAAAAAACTCTTAAAAAGCAAACAACAAACAATAAGCGACTTTCCTGCGGGAATTATCTTCTCTCACCTCATTCATTATCAACAAGAACATGCGACAACTTGTCTCATTTGCAAGACGGTAAATGCACTCGTACCAAACGAGCCTGCAATGCTTGAGCATAAACATAAGAAGTTCAGATCTTAAAAAACACAAACAAAATGTTCCCGCCTGGTTAGGTGAACTACGTCGACTCTGATCCTCATTTTCCCAATGAGGTATTTAGGCAGCAGGGTAGGGCCTGTTCGAGCACTTTCTTTATTTTCCCTACATTTCCCCATTTCTTTCCATTTTCTTTTCCAATTCCCTTTCTCATTTCAGTTCCAGTTCCAGTCAGAAATTCTTTTGTTCAGCAGCATCTTATTTCTCACCCTTTGAAACAGACAAACAAGTGTGGATCTCGTCGGGTACGGCGGACGATCTGGGGTGCTAATACTTTCCCAGATCGTAACCGACTCCCGAACCCAGATATTAGGTTCGTGCAACATTACCTTTCCCATTCCTTCGGGATAAAAATGCATGGCTGGCGACTCTACCTTTTCCGCGCCACTTTCGCGTTTGTACTAGGATGAAAATCCCGGGAGCGACAATAGGCTATGCACTTGTAGTTAGGTTTATAACCGCTAAGAATCCACCAATAAAGTTTATGGCACCATTATCAGGGACCAATTTTGTCAAAAATATTGTAACCTAATTGTCACTTTGTTTAAATTAAGGCATTTTAGATGGCTAACCTAAATATTTATAAATCAAGACTTGAAATATTAGTAGAAAATTTTGCTAATTCGCAAGCTCTCTCTAGATTAGAATTCATATTACGAAGGGTCGTAACTTCTCAAACTGTCTACGATAGGGAATTTAAAAACCATGCCCTTCTTGTTCACGAAACCCTGAGAAATTAGACAAGTCTATTGATTCCTTAATACATAGTAATAAAGAATTAGGGATAAAGATAACAATTCTTACACCAATACCTATTAGCACAACAACCCTTAAGGCAGCTTCCCCGATAGGAAAACTCGAGGATAAGGAAAAAATGAGAAATTCTTTTCTGATAAGCCCTTTTAGGACAAACCCAAAAAGAAAAGTTGCAAAAACCAATAGTAATAAAGCTAGAGAAGAAATTAACACCAAGCAAAGGACTCCAACACCCAATAATAAGCCTTCTCAAACTCCCCCTATTTAAGATATGAATCACTACTCTATAAGGGAAAGAAAAGAAAAGGGGAAGGATATGAGAGATGGCTCGATAAATGGAATTGGAAACAACCTCTACATTAAACTTTTTTATTTTTAGTTTTTATAAGTCGAGTTACCGACATTAAACAAAACATTACATGGGAGGTAATCCATGGTTCCATCTTTTCAACTAGAATTTTCATTTTTTTCTTCATATTACTTCTAAAAATACTAACTTGTTTTATTTTCAATGTTACAGGGATCAACAAACTAAACATTTGTTTCTAACCATATTTTCAAGTTGCAGAACATTGACGACATGGAGATCCAGTTCAGAGATGAGGACCAGAGAACACGTTACACGGTCCTATATGAGAGACCTATGTTACCTACAAGATATCCCGACACTACTTGCATGATAGCCTTGGGCATTCAAAGGTGCCTCGGCTGCTTATTGTAAACACCCCAAATTTGCCCTCACTCATATCACACCATGACTTATGATCTTTCATTTTTGCATAAGTATAAGCATACTACTTCATATTGCATATTTGTTTCATCTTCATAGTTCAAGTTCATTTGCATCTAGGGTTTGTGATCTGAGCAATCCAAGATTCCATCTGAGCCATCCCAAAGGGCTAAAAGTGTTCCAAGAGGGTCCATGTGTGTTCTATCATCATATTATGTCCCTCAAAGTTCATGGAAGTCAAGATATCACAAGAACATGCAAAGGCATGGAAGCAGAGCTAGGGTTTTCACTACACAGATGACCAAAATTTGGGTTTTGGTTTCAGAGGCCTTAAATCCAAATTTTTGGTCCATTCTTGTTTCTAATGTTCTTAAGATGTTATAAGGATCATGTGTATCAAGTTTGATGAAGAAATTCATTGTGGAAGTCATTTGTTCACTGGGTAACTTCTTGAGCAAGTTAAGTCAAAATCAGGGCATCTGAGGCCCCCAACAATGGGACCAAAGGGGTATTTTCATCAAATTGAAGTTCTATGATCTTTATTTGATCTTATAAGAGGTTGTAAGTTCACAAGATTGAAGAATTTTGAGCCATTTGCAAACTTGCCAAAAATGGAAATGACTTGTAATGGAAACTTTCCATTTTGGGAAAGTTTTTCAACCTCATCTTTCTCAACCAAAAATGCTTCAAATGAAAATTTATTGGTCATGAAAGTTGTAGATTAGGTCTTTCCCTTTTCAAAAAGTACAAGAACATGTCTTGTTTCATCTTAGAACTCAATATATGGCCTTTCAAAGTTGGAAAAAATCCTAAAATTTCAAGTTTCATGTCAAAGAGGGATTTTGCAAATTGGCATATTCAAGCTTTCTAATGACTTCAAATGTGTACAAACACTTCATAACATGCCTATGTGACTTCAAAAGATCATAATTGGCCCATGGTTAGAGGCATTTCATGGCTTGTGATCCAAGAAACTTCAAAGAGGGAATTTTGCAAAACATATGGTATCTCTTCATCCAAGTGATCCAGCTGCATAAAAATGATCCAAGGGCCATCCATGAACTCAGCTGAGGCCAAGACACCCCTAAAGTTTGACCTGCACCATGCCCATACTTCAAGTACATAAAGTTTACATTTTTGCAACATGGCCCATACCAATCACACTATGCCACCACCCACTCTCTGACCAATCACAACCTCTTATGCAAACCCTAAGGACCTCATTCCATAACACATTGAAGCTTGAAACATTGGAATACTCAGATTGCCCAAATTTTTTCAAAACCTTCAAGCTTTCGAAACTCACTCTTCAGCCACTAAAACATCAACTTTCTTTCACCAATCATCTCCTCATAACCTAAGGAGCATTTCCCACCCTTCACCATAGCCTGAAACACAGCCAAACACAAACATGATTTCTGGTGCAGCAGAAACAAAACCTTCAAACCAAGCCATTCAAACTTGTTCTAAGCTTCACATCATCCTCAGGAGGTTCATTGAAGTTGGTTTGCACAAGGAAGGAGGCCAGAAAGCCCAGAATCAGGAAGCTCAACTCAGGTAACCTCGAGAACTTTTTTTTTCCAGAATCTTGTTTTCTTGTTAAAATATTGTTCTATATGTTACACCGATCACGGGGATGTGTTTAGTGTTGAAAATGAGCAAGAAATAAGCATGAACTGAATCTCTGAAACATTGACCTAATTTTTGTTCTTCTTCGATTCTCTACATTCACGCATGATTAATTGTTCTTGTTGCTGGATATGAGTTTGTTGCTAGTTAAGGATCATTTCTGGAGCTTGTGGTGAGTTTTTGTGGGGTTTTGAGAGGTTCAGGGAGGGAGTCTGGCCGGAGAAGATGACCGGAGGTCTTCCCTGACCACCTGAAGGTCATAAGGACATAATTTCTGATTAATTAGGTTAGTTTAAATATGGGCCACTGGATCATACTTCTCGCGCGTGTGGACGACCTCGATGCTTCATTAGTTATTAATCCTTTAATTAATTAGTTTAATTAAGTTTAATTAAAATAATTTAATCAGAGTGAATCTCAGCCACCCATTCATGCGCCAGTCATCCCTTCCCCCTTGAGTTTGAATCCTGGCCCTTGGATCAACATACTTCCCTCTTTATTTTATTTTATTTCATTTTTATTCCATTTCTTTTGCATATTTAATTTAAAATATCAAAAAGCTTTCAAAAAATATTTCCTTTTGCAATTTTGTTTCAAATAATTTTCTCAACCTGAAAATGATTTTTATTTTATTTTTTGCATTAAAAAGTATTTTTAAAATATTTAAATGTTATTTTTAATTAATTAAAGTCTTTTAATTAATTAAAAATACATTTAGGTTTCTAAAAATCACCAAAAAAATCTTAAATCATCTCATTGCATTTAGAAACATTCTCAAACTCTCCATACAAATTTATTTTTAGGTTTGATCATAGTTTGTGAATTTTCTTTGAATTAAGGGTCATTAAATTGCATTTTTTGAACCCTAACTTGAAAAAATAATTTCTGCCTAACCAAGAAGAGTTTGAAGATGATTCTTTTTGCATTGTTTTGTGCATTGCATGTAATTTATAGGTCATTTATCTCATGAATTTATCTTGCATTTTTGAATTGATTTGCATTTTCCCTTTGAACCACCCCAAAAAAACCCTAGAAACTTAGGAAATTCATAACTTGTGATTGGTTAGGCTTCTGACCTCTTCCTTTGGGGTGTGATCTAGTATAGGATTAGGGTTTGTTTGAGTTTATTTTCATTTTTTTTATCATGTCATATGCTTATGTTTTGTTCACTTGCATCTCATACTTTCATATAACCCTAATTTCTCATGTTCATTTGCATTCATCTTGCATATGCATCCTTACATGAACTTGCCATGACATTTATTGCATTAATATGTCATCTTAGACATCTTAGGAAATGTTAGAATCATGCTTGATCATTTCTTCATTCATTTGCCATAATTTGCATTCATTTCATTTCATTAACTTTCATGTGTTTTCAAACTTCAAAGCTTGCTTACATGACATCTCATTCTTGTATGATCATACATATGCACTTTGTATGCCTTTGCATCATATCATATAAAATTAACATTGCATAAACACTTATGACTTTTCTCATTTCATCTCATATCATCTCATTTCATTTCATTTCCTTATGCTTTATACCATATGCATTCATGCTAACATTTTCAGGTGGTAAGTTACTTTGAGAAGTGGATTTGCCTTCACTTCTCACCTCTACTTGTCTCTTTCATTTGCATTTAGATTGTCTTTTAAGTGAACTTGTTCACTTGTGTTCCATTTCTCTCACTTTATTTCTTTAAGTTACTTATCTTCTTCAATGAAGTAAGTAACTTATTCTTCTGCTTCTTCCTCCTATCATCTGCTTCTTCCATTGGTGGCTTCCTTGAAGATCTTTCTTAAGACTCAAAAACCATAGGAACATCCAAGCATGATAATAATTAGGTATGTGATTAGTCTCCCTTAGTTTTTACCTTTGAGTCTCCTTGAGTCTCTCTTCTCATCTCAATAATCAGAGACTAAACTCTTAAAGTTTTAGGACTTTGGAATTAGGGTTATGCCTATATCCTTCTATTAGGATGGAGTGTATACCTTTAATCCTAAGTGTTAAACCTTTAATTTGTTTAAACTTCTTAATCAAATCATATTAATAATCACCAAGACTTCATCTTGCAACTTGGGCCTTACATTAGGGTTCTAATTCTTCCTTTATGGTTAAGAAGGACTAACCCTGGTGTTTAATGGACAAGTCCCCCTCAAGTTGTCTTACAAACCATAAAACTCACTTCTTAATCTCACCCTTCAATTAAAATCCACTTAATAAAGGCTTGTTATATAATGAATTTAATCCCTAACCATGGATTAAGTTGAGGTATCTTCCTCAGCTTAAGTGTCCTCATCTATTATCCTTCTATTAGGATGGTGTAATGAGCCCACTAATCTGTGATTAGAGATTAAACTCATTACTTAACACTAAACAAAAACCCAAAAACATCTAAATAATCACAAGTAGGTTAATGATCTTAATCCTACATCATCATGGCAATTAAGTTGAGATGCTTATCTCATACTTAAGTATTCTCATTATCCCTAATCAGGGAGGATATAATGAGTTTACAAGACCTTGATTTAGGCTTAAGCTCATTAACTTATGCAAAACACCAAAAACAATAACAAAACTGAAAACACAAAAACAAACAATAATCGTCTCATTCGGGATTCTTTTCTCATCACCCTCATTCATAAGCGAGAACTTGCTTCTTCCGTCTAATGCAAGAAAATTAGCACTCGAGTCAGACGAGTCATACACTTGAGCATAGACAAGCAAGCAGTTCACAGTTAATTTTATCTTTCAGTCTCTTTGAGTTGAACTACGGTGTTCTGACTTCCTCATTGCACGAGAGGATACGTAGGCATAACTTAACTGTTATCGAACAAAAGTCTCTTTGTCTTCCCCCTCTTTCAGTATTCACTTTTAAAGCCTCAGTTCCTGAGCATTCACCTTTTGCACTGACACTTGTATATTCTTTTCCAGCTTTTGCACACAGATAGCACATACACCTACCCCTTTAAACACAATCTTCCAAGCGTGGATCCCGTCGCGTACGACGGACAATCTGGGTGCTAATACCTTCCCAGGTTGTAACCAACCCCCTTCTCAGTTTCTCTGGTTCGCAACCGTCTTATCCATCTCTTTCTAGGTTTATGCAGCATTATCTTTCCTTCGGGATAAAAATGCCTAGCTGGCGACTCTATTCATCTTCACCTTCATTTTATCCTTTCACCGACCGTTCGCGTCTGTGCCCTATTTGACCTGGTGTCTTTTCGGGGGAGCGACAGCTTGGCGACTCTGTTGGGGAAATTATCTTGCAACCAGGGTTTCTGTTTCTTTTTGTGGGTTTCTCCTAGCGCTTGTTTGATTTGTGTTTATGGGGGTGTTATGTGCTACTTGTGCTCATTGTTTATTTCTTTATTTATTGCTTTTTGTACAGCTTTATTTATTGCTTTCATTTACAGTTATATGTATTTCATACTGTTATCATCATATCATTTGTGTTGGATCTTCTGTCTGTTTTGGTGGGAAGGTTATTGAGTGAGTAACGTTCCATACCGGGGACCTGAGTGACACATAGGATGAAGTGGCTTCATATTATTTCCCATTCCATTTCAGTCTGGTGCGGGAATATGAAACACGGTTCAAACATGGGTTTCTTCTTGAGAACTATGTGCTACAGATTTCCTGTAGTACTAGGGCTATCTGGGAAGGCTGCTAAGTCTGGATGACCTTTTATGACCTTCAGCATCTGAGGTGAATTAGAGGAGGAACCTTTATGATTATTGTAAACATTGTACCTCCGGGTTAGAAGTGTTTACACTTCTCATAACTGATCCAAGTCTGAGGATCCTTGTTCTAGAACAATATATGTGAGGGGGTTGGGATGTTTACAGGTTTGCAGGAACCCTTGGCCTCATCATACCTTTTTACTAGTATTGTTAAGGTTGTATCATTTTGGATTTTTCTTGTGAAACCCTGGACTTGTGACTTTTTATTTGAGTCCCCCACCTGGTTACTCGTTTTCTAAGCCTCCATCCGGACTTATGAACACACATGGACCCTATCAAGGCAGATAATAGATCCAGCAATTGATCCCAAACCCTTGCATATCATTTTGCATACATAATTTTGTATAATTTAACATTTTCTATTTGTTTTACAGGGTATCCACATCTTATCTTTGGTTTGGTTTTGACCTGTTCTACTGCTCAGATCCTCCAGTTATCTGCATCAGCCTCTGCATCAGTTATCTTCACCAGAGATTCCTGTCAGCTCTCTTCACCAGTTCTCTTCATTTGAGACTCTTCTTCAGCATCTTTTTCAGTGACCTTTACCAGCAATTACTCTCAGTCTTCTTCATCAGCATCCATTGTCAGCATGGACACTTCTAGGAAGAGCAACATCACCTATCATTTCTTTGAGCCCACTCTGACAGGCATCAGACAGATCCAGTCTATCATTACTCCTGATCATGTCCCTCTATTCAGGGAACATTATGGAGGCATTATGGACATGATCATGGACCTGGATGCATCCCAGAGGAGCATGATCCACACTTGCTTGCAGTTTTATGACCCTCCTCTCAGATGCTTCACTTTCCTAGATTTTCAGCTAGACCATTGATGGAAGAGTTCTCCATGTTGTTAGGTGTCCCTATCAGGAGAGGTATTCCTTTCAACCCTGAGATGGTTGCTCCCAATAATGAAGATATAGCTAAGGCTTTGCACTTGGAGCCTACCCTCATTGACTAGAGCATGACCACCAAGGCTGGGATTCCAGGCCTTCACTTGGATTTCTTGATCTCCCAGGCCACCCTGCATGCTGCAGCATGGAAGTGGGATACTGTTTGTGCTTTCCTAGCCCTCAGCATATATGGAGTTATCTTGTTTGCAGACGAGCCAAAGTTTGTAAGCAAGAGTGCTATTTTCACTTGTTCTTACTGAGGAACCCATTTCCTACCTTGCTTGGAGACTTTTACTACTCAGTGCACCAAAGGAATGAGAAGCAAAGGGGGAGATTGGTCAGATCCTGTGCACCCCTCTTCTATTGTTGGTTGTTAAGGCACTTGCCAAAGTCAGACACATTTATTGAATCCTCATCAGCCAAGGAACTGGGCTAAGAGGATGATTTCCCTTACATCAGAAGACATCAGATGGTGCACTCAGAGCACCAAGGGTAAGGATATCATCACTAGCTGTGGACAGTATCCCAATGTACCCCTGATTGGAGTAAAGGGTTGCATCAATTACAATCCTCTACTCTTCAAGAGGCAATTAGGGTATGCCTTGGTACATCCCCCAAGAGGGCAAGATTTGACAGAAACCCTCTATTGTGACATCCAGCACAACCTTGCCATTGTCAGACAGGCAACTTGGGCCTGGGACAATATTCAGACTAAGGGGACAACTATTCTGGGCAAGTGCAACAACATTGCTTCAGCTCAGTACCTTGATTGGTCTCGTACCAGGGGACAGATCACCCGGATGCCATTCACCTTAGAAGATGTACCTGGCCCGTCAGCAGTGGAGCCTGCAACTACTGTCAGCTTGGAGGAGTTTGAGAAATTGAAGGAAAGGAATACTCAACTCCATGAAGCCTTGAAGAAGACCCTCTGGGAGAGGAATGACAGCCTTCTGGATAATGAAAGGTTAGAGAAGCTCCGGATTGAGCACATGACCAAGATTGGGAAGACGGATGACTACATCAGAAAGGCCAGAGCATGAGAGTTAGTGCTAAAGAATGCTTGCAAGGAAGCTAAGACTCAGAATGCCAGAGCTGAGCTTTACTTAGAAGAGAGTCAGGCTAGGTGGATCAGGATCACTGAGGCTCATGCACATGAAGATCAAAGGACCCAAGCTAGGATAGAGCAGTTGGAGGCTAGTGAGAAGAAGAATCAGACAGCTTTGTTAGCAGCACAGAAGGAGATCTCTGAGTTGAAACTTCGGGCGGGGTTAAAGAGGTCAAAGGATCAGGATAAGCACAAGAAGTTGACCAGTGCCATTGCCACCAGGAACCTCCTCATCAGAACTATTACAGAGCACCCAGTAGGTCCAGTTACTGAGGCTCTCCTGAAAGAAGTTAGAGAGGATGATTTTGGACTTGATGTTTGATTTCCTTGTACTTGTATTTCCTTTTGTTTTTACTTTTGTTGTTGTTAATGTATTTTGACCCACCATGGGGACTTTGTTTTAATCAAACTATGTATCTTCACATTTTTGTAATATATGGTTTGTATTATTCTGTGGGTTTAATCTCTCTTCAACATCATCATTCCCCCGAGGTCTGGAAAGGTCAAAACCAAGGAACCAAACCGGATACCCTTGGAAGACAAATAGGCATCCTTAATTGCATACTAACATTATTTCTTTGTTTTGTAGGTTTTTGTTTTGTTGTTTCTCACTTTGTTGTGATTTCAGGAAACGTTGTTCGTAGAAGAGTGTTCCCCGTCAATAGAGTGCACCGATATCCGACAAGAAAAAACCTTCCGGGATTACAAATGGATCAGGTTCAACAGGATTTGACTGATGTGAGGACCCAAATGGCCAATGAGAGGACATAGATGAGGGCCCAAATGAATCAATTCATGGTAGTTATGACTGGTTTGGCTCAGAGCCAAGAAATATTGAGAGAGTTAGTCGAGCGGCAAACTCCCGAGGAAAACCATCTAGGTACAGGGGGTACTAGTAACAACGATCACGTACAGCCTCGTACTAATCCACCAGAGTTTGGACCTTATCTGAACCCAGACATCAACGCTATAAGAAACACTCAAGGTAACACTGGAGGGAGGGCCTTGCAGGAAGACCCTCAAGAAGAACAATTTACTGTGGTTGGGGCTGGAGACGAAGTTTACGATCGTCGGTTGGATGAAATTGCAGAAAAGTTAAGGTCTCTTGAATCCCAAAATTCTCTAGGTTTTGATGTCATGGACATGGGATTGGTGGAGGGGGTTATAATTCCTCATAAGTTCAAACCTCCTTATTTTGAAAGATACAATGGCACATCCTGCCCACGTACCCATCTCCAATCTTTCTTGGGGAGATTGAAAGCCTACACCATGGATGAGAAACTGTGGATGTTTTACTTCGAGGATAGCTTGACAGGGGCATCCCGGGAATGGTACTCCCACTTGACCAGAGCCACAGTTAAGAATTGGAAAGACTTGGCAGAAGATTTCATTCGTCAATATCAGTATAATCTGGACATGGCTCCAAACAGAACCCTTTTGATGGGAATGTCACAATCTTCCCGTGAAAGCTTTAGAGAGTATGCCCAAAGGTGGAGGCAACTAGCTGCTGCTGTCCAACCACCGATGTCAGAAAGGGAGATGGCAGATATGTTCATGAATACTCTCCAGGGCACTTATATTGACAGATTGGCTGCATTTTCTTCCACCAGCTTTGCAGACGTGGTGATAGATGGGGAAAGAATTAAGAGCCTACTGAAGATGGGTAAGATTTCCGAAAATGCTGTCAGTTCAAGCAGTGTAAGGAAGCCATTTGCTGGGCCCCCAGATCCGGTGAAACAAATTTTGTACATATGGGAAGAGGAAGACCCCAGTATCTGCCAAGGTCAGTTGTCGCTATCACTATTCCTACTCCACCTCCTCAATACACTCAACAACCATATCACTTTCCTCAACAGCCACAGTTTCCTCAACAAAAATCTTACAACAACAATAACAATAACCAACAACAACGCCCTTTTCAGCAGCGATCATCTCAGATTAACAGGGTGATTGACCCTATTCCAATGCCATATGCCACATTGCTGCCACAACTCCTAAAGCTTGATCTTGTCGAGTTAAGGACATTGGCTCCACCAGATCCTCAAAACCTTCTGAGAAATTACGACGTCAACGCCAGGTGTGCTTTTCATTCTAATGTGCCCGGTCATGCCACAGAAAAGTGCAGGGCTCTGCATATGAAGGTCCAGGATCTGGTAGATTCAAAGGCCCTAAATTTTGCACCACCTCCCAATGTCACGAAGAATCCTATGCCCAGCCATGGTGGGCCAAGGATAAATGCAATAGAGGAAGGTTCACCCATAAGTTTTATTGAAGATATTACAAGTATTCAGACACCTCTGGCAGAGGTTAAAGCTCAGCTTTTGAAATGCCAAGTGTTTCCAAGCTGTGAGGCCTGTTGTGAATCTTGCAAGGTTTCCAAGAATGGGTATACAAGCTTGAGGAATGGCATCAATGGCTTGATCAAAGAAGTTATTCTGTAAATAACCACAACAGCTTCTACAACACCAGCAACTCCTTTTACAACAACAAATGATTCTTCTACAACTGCAACAACAATTGTTCCTACCGACTCGTCTACAAAATCAGCAACCACTTCTTCTATGACTTCAACAAACAACAGTTCATTTGCACCTGCTTCTACAACTTCAACAACCACCAACAACGATGTCTCCACAATTACCATCTATTATGACCCTGCAACGGTCCCAGACTCCAGCAACTTTCAACAACAATCTCAGCAACAGTTTCAGCAACAACCAAGCTTCAATCAATCACCACCAACATCCACCAGAAGTCCTGTCACCATTTTCTATGATCCACATACAATAACGGTTCCAACCTCTGTTGCACTTAGCCCAGTCACCATCACGGTTCCAGGGCCCATTCCGTATGACAAAGACAATGTTGTACCATGGCATTATGGTGCAGACCTTTACTGCAACGGAGAAAAAGTGCTTCTTGATTCTTCATTTCCTACCTCACAAGTGGATAATGTTGGGGGAGGCAGAGGCTTCACCCGAAGAGGACGCCTCTTCGCGTCACAAGCTCCAAGAACTAACACCGAGGCAGAGGCTGTTGCCAAAGCCAAAGGAAAAAGTGTGATACCTGAAGAATCTGCATCAAAAGAGACTCATAAATCATCCTTTGACCAGGATGTGGATGAATTTATGAGGATAATTAAAAGAAGTGACTACAAAGTTGTGGATCAGCTCCACCAGACTCCTTCCAAGATCTCCATCTTATCCCTGCTATTGTGTTCCGAAGCTCATCGGGATGCACTACTTAAAGTCTTGCACGCTGCCTACGTGCCGGAGGAGATCACAGTGAATCAACTTGAGACAGTAGTTTCCAATGTTAATACTAGCCATGGGCTAGGTTTCACCAATGCTGACTTAACAATGGAAGGACGTCACCACAACAAAGCTTTACACATCACCCTAGAGTGTAAAGGAGCTATGCTCTCTCATGTTCTTGTTGACACTGGGTCCTCACTCAATGTCCTGCCGAAGAAAGCTCTTGTCAAGCTCAAATATGATGGTATAGCTCTCCGACCAAGCAATCTGGTGGTCAGGGCTTTTGATGGCTCCAAGAGGTCTATTCTTGGAGAGGTAGAGTTGCCTGTAATAATCGGTCCGTAGGTCTTTCAGACTACTTTCTATGTAATGGACATTCAGCCGGCCTACAACTGTTTGTTGGGTCGACCATGGATTCACGCCGCTGGTGCAGTTACGTCGACCCTTCACCAGAAATTGAAATATGAGTGGGAAAGGCAGATTATCACAATCTGTGGTGAAGAGGATATTTTTGTTAGCCATCTGGCCACCTACAAATACATTGAGATGGATGGTGAAATCCACGAGACTATGAGCCAGGGGTTCGAGGCTCTGAACATCAATGAGGCGACGACTGAAGTATTTGCTGCATCCCAGGAGGATAGGATGGGTATTTCAATTGTCTCATACCAGAAAGCCCGGAAGGTTGTTGAAGATGGAAATGCCCAAGGCTGGGGCAAGCTGCTGCCAGTGGAGAAGAAGGAGGACAGATTCGGTTTGGGTTACAAACCATTCCGACAAGATCAATCAGAGGCTGCTAAGGAGCCCAAATTCATTAGTGGGGGGATGCTCACCCCAAATTCTGTTAACAACGTGGAAGACGAGGCGGAAAGCGACCTCAACCTGGAGATCCGGATACGTCCAAGGATCCCGGGTCACCAAGTCCTTAACTGGTCTTCCCAGGAAATTATAAGGGTTACTCCCGCAGAGTAATTATTATTTCCTGCCTTTTTTAGCATGCATCAAGTCCTGCATCTTGCCCAAGGTGTCAGGACTCATTTTGTAATAGGGCCATATTGTAATTTTGTGCAAATGGATTATCAATGAATATCAGACATCTTTTGCAAACAAATCTCTTTTTCGCTCGCTGTCTTTTCATTTTTCACTTTTGTACAAAACAATAAAATGACAATGTTTTCAAAATAAATAACTTCATTTTTACATTTTCTAAAACAAGATTAAAATTGATCACTAAAACGAACAAATCTCAACCCTTACAGAGATTATCCTCCAGATTGCACCGACAACAACACTGCTATGACCTTGTATGACTTCGACAATCCAATTAATCAAGCTGATGAAGGGGTTAAAGAAGACTATGAGTTACCTGATGAATTAGCCAGGTTGTTGAGGCAAGAAGAGAAAGTGATCACTCGTCATCAGGAGGAGGTTGAAACAGTTAATCTTGGTACCGAAGAGGATTTGAAAGAAGTGAAGATTGGGGCTAGTCTGCAAGCTTCAGTAAAAGAACAGCTTATTGACATACTTCGAGAATATGTCGACGTCTTTGCTTGGTCCTATCAAGACATGCCAGGTCTAGATACAGATATTGTTATGCACAAGCTGCCCTTGAAAGAAGATTGTCCTCCAGTAAAACAAAAGCTACGCCGTACTCGCCCAGATATGGCCCTGAAGATTAAAGAGGAGGTACAAAAACAGTGGGACGCCGGTTTCCTTGTTGTAACTAGTTACCCGCCGTGGGTATAATCAGATCAAGATGTCGCCCGCAGACATGGAGAAAACAACCTTCATCACACCTTGGGGCACATTTTGTTACAAGGTAATGCCTTTTGGACTGAAGAATGCCGGTGCAACTTATCAACGGGCTATGGTAACATTGTTCCACGATATGATCCACAAAGAAATTGAATGCTACGTGGATGATATGATTGCAAAGTCCCTCACTGAAGAAGACCATCTGGTAAATCTGCTGAAGTTGTTCAAACTTCTGAGAAAGTATCAGCTGAAGCTAAACCCCAACAAATGCACATTCGGGGTACGGTCCGGTAAGCTGCTGGGATTTATCGTAAGTGAAAAGGGAATTGAAGTTGACCCTGACAAAGTCAAAGCCATTCAGGAGATGCCTGCACCTAGGACTGAAAAAGAAGTTTGAGGGTTCCTAGGTATATTGAACTACATATCAAGGTTCATATCTCATCTTACTGCAACCTGTGAACCCCTGTTCAAATTGTTAAGAAAGGAACAAACGATCAGGTGGAATGAAGATTGTCAGAAGGCTTTTGACAAGATCAAGGAGTACCTGCAAGAACCTCCAATTCTTATGCCTCCAGTTGAAGGAAGACCTCTAATAATGTACCTGACCGTATTAGAAGGATCAATGGGGTGTGTGTTAGGCCAGCATGACGAGTCTGGTCGAAAAGAGTATGCAATATACTACCTAAGCAAAAGGTTTACCGACTGTGAACGACGTTATTCACTGCTCGAGAAAACTTGTTGTGCTTTAGCGTGGGCTGCTCGCTGACTAAGGCAGTATATGTTGACTCACATTACCTTGTTGATTTCAAAAATAGACCCCGTCAAGTACATATTTGAGAAGCCAGCACTTACCGGAAGGGTTGCAAGATGGCAAATGATTCTGACAGAGTATGACATTCAATACACATCTCAAAAGGCCATCAAAGGCAGTGTACTGTTTGACTATCTAGTTGAGCAACCCATTGATGATTACCAGCCCATGAGATTTGACTTCCCGAATGAAGACATCATGTACCTAAAAGCAAAAGATCATGAAGAGCCTGTTCACACTGAAGGGCCTTGCCCAGAAGAAGAGTGGACTATGATGTTTGATGGGGCTGTCAATATGAATGATCGTGGGGTTAGTGCAGAGCTCATTACACCTAAAGGAGTTCATATGCCTTTCTCGGCAAAACTCACCTTTGCCTGCACTAACAACGAAGCAGAATACAAAGCATGTATCATGGGTCTTGAGGAAGCCATTGACCTCAGGATCAAGACATTAACTGTATTCGGAGATTCAGCTTTGGTAATCAATCAGACCAACGGCAAATGGTACATTCACCAAGAGCATCTGATTCCATACCATGACTAAACGAGGAGATTGTTGACTTTCTTCACAACAGTCAAACTTGAGTATATCCCTAGACGAAAATCCGTTCGCAGATGCTCTAACTACCATTTCCTCCATGATCAAGGTTCAAACTGCCAATTATGTGCCTCAGATTTCGGTATCCAGACTAGACCGGCCAACGTGGGCATTGCTAAAGATGACAAGCCTTGGTTCCATGACATCAAAAGCTTCTTAGAGGCTCAAACATACCCACCTTGGCCGGTAGTTTCTTTCTTAATACTGATGGTTCATTATACAAGTGAAACTTTGACATGGTTCTTCTCAGATGTGTTGATAAGAAAGAAGCAGACTTGCTGATGCACGAGGTGCATGAAGGATCTTTCGGTACCCATGCTGGAGGACATGCAATGGCTAATAAGTTATTACGATCAGGTTACTACTGGATCACAATGGATGCAGACTGTTGTGCCTATGCCAGAAAGTGCCATAAATGCCAGATCTATGCAGACAAAGTGCATGCGCCTCCCAATCCTTTGAATGTGATGTCTTCACCTAGGCCCTTTGCCATGTGGGACATTGACATGATTGGAAAGATCGAACCGACTGCTTCAAATGGCCATAGATTCATCCCGGTATCCATTGATTACTTACCAAATGGGTTGAAGTAGCTTCGTATGCAAACGTCACCAGACAAGTGGTAGCCAGATTTCTGTAGAGAGACATCATCTGTAGATATGGAGTTCCCGAGCGAATCATTACTGACAATGGTTCCAATTTGAACAACAAAATGATGGCAGAACTGTGCCAGGACTTCAAAATCCAACATCACAACTCTTCTCCTTACAGGCCAAAGATGAATGGCGTTGTTGAGGCAGCTAACAAAAACATCAAGAAGATTGTGCAAAAGATGGTGGTTACTTACAAAGACTGGCATGGGATGCTACCATTTGCCTTGCATGGGTATCGAACCTCAATCAGAACATCTACTGGGGCAACACCTTATCAGCTTGTGTACGGTATGGAGGCAGTCCTACCTGTTGAAGTAGAGCTACCCTCCTTACGGGTAATGATGGATGTAAAGCTGGACAAAGCAGAATGGGTCTGGTCTCTGTATAATCAACTGAATCTGATTGAAGAAAAGAGATTAGCCGCTATCTGTCATGGGCAGTTATATCAGAAAAGGATGAAGAAAGCCTTCGATCAGAAAGTCAGGCTTTGGGAATACCAAGTAGGAGATCTTGTGTTGAAAAGACTCCTTTCTCCTCATATAGACCACATGGGCAAGTGGACTCCAAATTACGATGGTCCATTCATAATAAAGAACGTTTTCTCCGGAGGAGCACTGATGCTCACTACTATGGATGGTGAAGATTTCTTATCCCCTGTGAATTCATATGCAGTTAAAAAATACTTCGCATAAAATGACCCGCTGGACATAAAAACAGAATGTACGTCCAGGCAGAAATAGGGCATCCCGGCGAGTCAAAAACAAAATAAAAGACTCAGGCAAAAATAAGGGAAAATTGAAAAAAATGTACACCCGCTGAGTTGAAAAGTCGCATTGGACAGCTCAGGCAAAAACGAGTATCCCGATGGATTGAAAACCCGAAAGGGCGATCCACGCAAAATCAGGGAATAAGTGAACAACTGCATTCTGAATTCGTCTGTATTGTTCATAACATGGAAAATTTCGAAAGGATAAAGCATCCGTCAGAATCAACTTTCTTCAGAAAGCAAGATGAAAAGAACGTCAAGGTCATACAAGTCATAGCAAAGGAAGCTCACTGGAGCGTCATCAACATTGCCAACACTTTTACTTTTCTCAATTTATAGCAATCTCCTCATTTCAGGGGATTTGTTTATTTGACTGTATTTTCCAATTCAGGGCACCCAGATTAATAAAATCAGAAGTTTTCAGTCACACCTCGTTTTGTAAATTTTTGTTTCGTTTGCAAAATGTCCAATATTCATGATACAGTACTTGCATAAAACAAATGAGCCATTTTAATAAATGCATACATGAAATATATTTTACTTTCAGGAAAGCCTAACTCCTATGACGGAATCCGGTAAGAGATACCTCGGGATACTTGTGCGTTTCTTTTGTCTTAACAGATTGCAAGTATTCAATATGCAACATGGGGCATATCAAGCATCGCATCCCCATCATGCTACTTCCCGGAAGTTGCCTCCTCCCCAAGCAGGATCTCCCGAGCAATATCTGAACTGCTTATCCCCGTAGAGTTCACATCCTCTCCCCAGAAGAGCAATGTTTGAAACCCTTACACAACAAAGTGTTGAAAGTTTCCTTCTCCCCAGCTGAGTTCTCTCCGGATAGATCTACCAACGATCTACTTCCCCAAGCAGAGTTCTCCCTCCTGGAAGATCTACCAAAGATCTCTTCCCCAGCCGGTTTATTCTTCCAAGCAGATCAACCAGAGATCTTCAGTGGGATCCGAATTCCAGATCGGTTTCTCTTTGCATAATCATAGTATTTGCATCATATTCACCAAATAAGCGTAGCATTCCGTATAATACGGAGCATTACGGCGAAAATCAAGCATTCGCATGATCACAAGTCAGGTTTGAGCCATTCACCTGCAATTACCATCAGTATCTCATCAAGCAATGAATATAAAAACTCATATCCCCTATAAATAAAAGCCAAAGCATCCCCTTTGCACTCTCCATCACAAATGACTGTTCATATTCATATATACTCTTTTCGACACTCGTCTGTGTCGTCTTATCCCCCATAGGTCACCAGATACCTTTTGCACTCTCAAATACAGATACCTATACATACTCTTTTGACACTCGTCCGTGTCATCCTTCCCTAGCATGGTTTCCAGAATACCTTCTGCAAACAAACACTTATAACACACTCTTTTGACACCCGTCCGTGTCATCCTATCCCCACAGAAAGCCAAAGTATCTCCCTTTGCATTCCCAAAACAATGTCTGTTTATATATAGTTCATGTTTTGACACTCGTCCGTGTCTTGATCATACTTCACCAACAAATCAATAATCATTTACACTTATACAGAGGTCTCCGATACTTGTCCATATCTTGTTTGTATATCACTCCTCAACAGTTTCGACACACGTCTGTGTTCTTTGTTAACAAGTTGGTACTTGTTTGTATCGTCATCTCTGAACATGTGTCAGCGTTTGTTTCTACCGATACTCGTCTATATCATGGTCCTAAGGATGCTCTTCCTCATCTTTAATATATACACAACGTCAAACACTTATACCTTTTTATTCTTGAGCGTAAGCACTCGTCCGTGTTTACCAATCCTCAGTAAGTCACCAACAAAACAACTTTCTTTTATCCGACATTCGTCCTATGTCGTGATACTTTCGGCAGCCGTCCCCTGCCAGGTGATCGTCATTCACCTTTGGATGACCCTCCTTCATCCCTTTCCCCAGTGGAATCTCCATTAGTGGTACCCTTTTCTATTCGACATTTGTCCTATGTCGTGATAAAGAGCAGTCGTACCCTGCTAGGTGATCGTCCTTCACCTTTTGATGATCGTCCCTCATCATTTTATCCGATGGCCGTCCCCATCATTTGTTATCCGACATCCGTCCTATGTCGTGATAAACCCCGAGAGCAGCCGTACCCTGCTAGGTGATCGTCTTTCACCTCTTGATGATCGTCCTTCATCATGCTTATCCGATGGCCTTCCCCATCGTCAACCTTTTTCTATCTGACATTCGTCCTATGTCGTGATAAAGAGAAGCCGTCCCCTGCTAGGTGATCGTCCTTCACCTTTGATAACCGTTCCTCATCATTATTTCATTATTCTTTAAACCGATGGTTGTCCCCGTCGTTGTTTATTTTGCTTTCCCCGCCTGATGGCCGTCCCCATCATTGCCTTACTTTAATCCCCGGAAAAATTTGTTTCTTTACCTGATGGCCGTCCCCGTCATGGTCTCTTTATTTCCCCAACTTGTCGGTCGTCCCCGTCTTTGCTTTACTTACTGCTTTATCCCCAACAGTCGTCCTCTACTCGATGGTCGTCCTCCATCTCCTTCATTTGATAATCATACTTTACTACACTTTACAATTTATATCCCTTTTCTTATTCTATCCAGCGAGTGCAAATTTTGGACTCTCTTTGGTATTCAACCATAAGTTATCTTGTTTGTCTGATAAGCCAGGCGCTTACATCCGACACAGCTAACTCATGTTTGAATAGGGGCAGATGTAAACACCCCAAATATTCCCTCACTCATATCACACCATGATTTATGATCTTTCATTTTTGCATAAGCATAAGCATACTACTTCATATTGCATATTTGTTTCATCTGCATAGTTCAAGTTCATGTGCATCTAGGGTTTGTGATCTGAGCAATCCAAGATTCCATCTGAGCCATCCCAAAGGGCTCAAAGTGTTCCAATAGGGTCCATGTGTGTTCTATCATCATATTATGTCCCTCAAAGTTCACGGAAGTCAAGAGATCATAAGAACGGGCAAAGGCATGGAAGCAGAGCTAGATGACCAAAATTAGGGTTTTGGTTTCAGAGGCCTTAACTCCAAATATTTGGGCCATTCTTGTTTCTAATGTTCTTAAGATGTTATAAGGATCATGTGTACCAAGTTTGATGAAGAAATTCATTGTGGAAGTCATTTGTTCACTACGTAACTTCTTGAGCAAGTTAAGTCAAAATTAGGGCATCTGAGGCCCCCAACAATGGGACCAAAGGGGTATTTTCATCAAATTGAAGTTCTATGATCTTTATTTGATCTTAGAAGAGGTTGGAATTTCACAAGATTGAAGAATTATTAGCCATTTGCAAACTTGCCAAAAATGGAAATGACTTGTAATGGAAACTTTCCATTTTGGGAAAGTTTTTCACCTCCTCTTTCTCAACCAAAAATGCTTCAAATGAAAGTTTCTTGGTCATGAAAGTTGTAGATTAGGTCTTTCCCTTTTCAAAAAGTACAAGAACATGTCTTGATTCATCCTAGAACTCAAGATATGGCCTTTCAAAGTTGGCAAAAATCCTAAAATTTCAAGTTTCATGTCAAAGAGGGATTTTGTAAATTGGCATATTCAAGCTTTCTAATGACTTCAAATGTGTACAAACACTTCATAACATGCCAATGTGACTTCAAAAGATAAGAATTGGCCCATGGTTAGAGGCATTTCATGGCTTGTGATCCAAGAAACTTCAAAGAGGGAATTTTGCAAAACCTATGGTATCTCTTCATCCAAGTGATCCAGCTGCATAAAAATGATCCAAGGGCCATCCATGAACTCAGCTAAGGCCAAGACACCCCTAAAGTCAGACCTGCACCATGCCCATACTTCAGGTACACAAAGTTGACATTTTTGCAACTTGGCCCATACCAATCACACTATGCCACCACCCACTCTCTGACCAATCACAACCTCTTATGCAAACCCTAAGGACCTCATTCCATAATACATTGAAGCCTGAAACATTGGAATACCAAATTGCCCAAATTTTGTCAAAACCTTCAAGCTTTCAAAACTCACTCTTCAGCCACTAAAACTTCAATTTTCTTTCACCAATCATCTCCTCATAACCTAAGGAGCATTTCCCACCCTTCACAATAGCCTGAAACACAGCCATACAAAACCTTCAAACCAAGCCATACAAACTTGTTCTAAGCTTCACATCATCCTTAGGAGGTTCATTGAAGTTGGTTTGCACAAAGGAGGAGGCCAGAAAGCCCATAATCAGGAAGCTCAACCTCAGGTAACCTCAAGAACTTTTTTTCAAGAATCTTGTTTTATTGTTAAAATATTGTTCTATATGTTACACTGATCATGGGCATGTATTTTGTTTTGAAAATGAGCAAGAAATAAGCATGAACTGAATCTCTGAAACATTGACCTGATTTTTGTTCTTCTTCGATTCTCTTCATTCACGCATGATTAATTGTTTTTGTTGCTGGATTTGAGTTTGTTGGTAGTTAAGGATCATTTCTAGAGCTTGTGGTGAGTTTTGTGGGGTTTTGAGAGGTTCAGAGAGGCAGTCTGGCCGAAGAAGATGACCGGAGGTCTTCTCTGGCCACCTGAAGGTCATTAGGGCATAATTTCTGATTAATTAGGTTAGTTTAAATCTGGGCCATTGGATCATACTTCCCGCGCGTGAGGACGTCCCAGATGCTTCATTAGTTATTAATCCTTTAATTAATTAGTTTAATTAAATTTAATTAAAATAATTTAATCAGAGTGAATCTCAGCCACCCATTCAAGCGCCAGTCAACCCTCCCCCTTTGAGTTTGAATCCTGGCCCTTGGATCAGCATACTTCCCTCTTTATTTTATTTTATTTCATTAAAAAAGTATTTTTTAAATATTTAAATGTTATTTTTAATTAATTAAAGTCTTTTAATTAATTAAAAATACATTTAGGTTTCTAAAAATCACCAAAAAAATCATAAATCATCCCATTGCATTTAGAAACATTGTCAAACTCTTCATATAAATTTATTTTTAGGTTTGATCATAGTTGTGAATTTTCTTTGAATTAAGGGTCATTAAATTGCATTTTTTGAACCCTAACTTGCAAAAATCATTTCTGCCTAACCAAGAAGAGTTTGAAGATATTTCTTTTTGCATTGTTTTGTGCATTGAATGTAGTTTATAGGTCATTTATCTCATGAATTTATCTTGCATTTTTGAATTGATTTGCATTTTCCCTTTGAACCACCCAAAAAAACCCTAGAAACTTAGGAAATTCATAACTTGTGATTGGTTAGGCTTCTGACCTCCTCCTTTGGGGTGTGACCTAGTATAGGATTAGGGTTTGTTTGAGTTTAGTTTCATTTTTTTTATCATGTCATATGCTTCTGTTTTGTTCACTTGCATCTCATACTTTCATATAACCCTAATTTCTCATGTTCAATTGCATTCATCTTGCATATGCATCCTTACATGAACTTGCCATGACATTTCTTGAATTCATATGTCATCTTAGACATCTTAGGACATGTTAGAATCATGATTGATCATTTCTTCATTCATTTTCCATGTTTTGCATTCATTTCATTTCATTAACTTTCATGTGTTTTCAAACTTCAAAGCATACTTACATGATATCTCTTCTTGTATGATCATACATATGCACTTTGTATGCCTTTTCATCATATCATATGACATTAACATTGCATAAAAACTTCTGACTTTTCTCATTTCATCTCATATCATCTCATTTCATTTCATCCTTATGCTTTATACCTTATGCATTCAAGCTAACATTTTCAGGTGGTAAGTTACTTTGAGAAGTGGATTTGCCTTCACTTCTCACCTCACCTTGTCTCTTTCATTTGCATTTTTCTTTTCTTTTAAGTGAACTTGTTCACTTGTGTTCCATTTCTCTCACTTTCTTTCTTTAAGTTACTTATCTTCTTCAATGAAGTAAGTAACTTATTCTTCTGCTTCTTCCTCCTATCATCTGCTTCTTCCATTGGTGGCTTCCTTAAAGATCTTTCTTAAGCCTCAAAAACCATAGGAACATCCAAGAATGATAATAATTAGGGTTTTGATTAGTCTCCCTTAGTTTTTACCTTTGAGTCTCCTTGAGTCTCTCTTCTCATCTCAATAATTAGAGACTAAACTCTTAAAGTTTTAGGACTTTGGAATTAGGGTTATGCTTGTATCCTTCTATTAGGATGGAGTGGATAACTTTAATCCTATGTGTTAAACCTTTAATTTGTTAAAACCTCTTAATCAAATCACATTAATAATCATTAAGACTTCATATTGCAACTTGGGCCTTACATTAAGGTTCTAATTCTTCCTTTATGGTTAAGAAGGACTAACCCTAGTGTTTAATGGACAAGTCCCCCTCAAGTTGTCTTACAAACCATAAAACTCACTTCTTAATCTCACCCTTCAATTAAAATCCACTTAATATAGGCTTGTTATATAATGAATTTAATCCCTAACCATGGATTAAGTTGAGGTATCTTCCTCAGCTTAAGTGTCCTCATCTATTATCCTTCTATTAGGATGTTGTAATGAGCCCACTAATCTGTTATTAGAAATTAAACTCATTACTTAACACTAAAAAAAACCCAAAAACATCTAAATAATCACAAGTAGGTGAATAATCTTAATCCTACATCATCATGGAAATTAAGTTGAGATGCTTATCTCATACTTAAGTATTCTCATTATCCATAATCAGGGAGGATATAATGAGTTTACAAGCCCTTGATTTAGGCTTAAGCTCATTAACTTATGCAAAACACCAAAAACAATAACAAAACTGAAAACACAAAAACAAACAATAATCGTCTCCTTCAGGATTCTTTTCTCATCACCCTCACTCATAAGCGAGAACTTTCTTCTTCCGTTTAATGCAAGATAGTTAGCACTCGAGTCAGACGAGTCATACACTTGAGCATAGACAAGCAAGCTGTTCACAGTCAATTTTATCTTTCAGTCTCTTTGAGTCGAACTACGGTGTTCTGACTTCCTCATTGCACGAAAGGATACGTAGGCATAACTTAACTGTTATCGAACAAAAGTCTCTTTGTCTTCTCCCTCTTTCAGCATTCACTTTTAAAGCCTCAGTTCCTGAGCATTCACCTTTTGCACTGACACTTGTATATTCTTTTCCAGCTTTTGCACACAAATAACACATACACCTACCCCTTTAAACACAATCTTCCTTGCGTGGATCCCGTCGAGTACGACGGACAATCTGGGTGCTAATACCTTCCCAGGTTATAACCAACCCCCTTTCTCAGATTCTCTGGTTCGCAACCGTCTTATCCATCTTTTTCTAGGTTTATGCAGCATTACCTTTTCTTCGGGATAAAAATGCCTAGCTGGCGACTCTATTCATCTTCACCTTCATTTTCTCCTTTTGCCGACCGTTCGCGTCTGTACCCTATTTGGCCCGGTGTCTTTTCGGGGGAGTGACACTTATGCAACCAACTAGATTGGGACGAGTTTTCGGAATTTAAGCATGTAACCTACATGAACCTTACCCTTGAGTTTCTCAGTTATCTCACCCATGATCCCTCTTGAGGACTTGGATTCAGTCGAGGCCAGGTATCTTTCAGGATGTTTGGATAAACTGATGATATGACCTATAAGGCATTCAGGAAAATTTTAAGATTCGAAATAGGTACTAATGCTCATCCGATAATTCCTCTATGTTTCTACCAAGATGAAACCCAAGATGAATTTTGGAAAGAAATTACTGATGGTACAAACCTTAACCCATCCTTAAAATTTCCAAACCACATCCATAACCCAACACTTAGCTACTTCCTAATGATTCTAGCCGAAACATTTTTTGGAAGAAGTGAAACATGTGAACTAGTGAGTGCACAAGAGTTATTCTTTCTTTACTGTGCAACAAAAAATGACTCAGTGGCATCTGGTGCATTCCTCATTGACATCTTAGCAGGAGTAGCCAGATATATAGTGGAACCTATTCATGTAGGAGGGAAGGTCACTCAAATTGCCTCTGCATTGCAGTTGCAAAACAACTTGACTCATCTGATTCCTTAATGTGGTCATATGCTTCTAGACATAGACTATTGCCTCTAACATGATTTGTTAAGAAGAACGTAATTTAGGATTTATGAGTAGAAAATCCTCATTAATAATGAAGTAGTCCATCAATTCTACTTACATAACCCCGAAAGAACTAATGTCAAAAATAGGGAAAATTGGACTCATTCCTTGGAAGTACAAGACGAGACACCCTTTAGACTAGCTACACCACCCACACTAGAATATCACCCACAACCTTACCCATCTCCAGATAGGGAAACCATGATCTCTTCCTTTGCTCCAAACAGAAAAAAAGTAGAGATAGCGAGCTTGATTTACTTCGTCAAGAAATTTTCACTCTCCGCTATGAAGTCAAAGATCTGAGGCAGAAAGTAGAGATTAATAATATCACTCATAATAATACAGAGGACTATCTATCTTAGGAAATCAAGTACCTCAAATGCCATCTTTCTGAAGTTTGCGCATCAAGTTCACTACAAATGATGAACCCTATTTATCATTATTATCATTTATTTATTAGTTTTTCGCAAATATTAATTTTAATTGAAACATCTCATTATTTTTGCATTACCATTATTGTCATTTATAATTTTATATTTTAATTACATAATGTTGGCCTAAAAATTATTAATAGGTGAATGACCTACTTCTCCAAAGGCATGGCTGTAGCAAAAACAAAGAGAAGGGAGGTACAAAAATCAATCCAAACTAGGCCCATGTCAACCCAAAGTCCCAAGCACGGTTTTAAACTGCATTATGGTCGCCACACCTCCATGGCGGTCACCATGGGGTCTAAAGCTTCAAAAAAAAGTATGTTACGGGACATACCAATTTTCTTCACATTTTCTCCATCTTCTTCTTCTCAAAATATCAACTTCTTTCCCCCACTAACACACCCACTTACTCTACCAAATCACATAACCACTAAATACCATTGTCTACATTAAAACCTCCACCATTTACCAAACTCTCATCCATTATTTCACTCAAATCCAACCATATTCACAAACCCTACCAATTTTGAAAAACCTTCCAAATTCATCAATTCCTTCATATCCTCAATAGTGTCAAAAGGATACAAGATAATTTTTCGAGAAGGGAGACCTATAGAAAGGAAAAATGCAAAGTTCGAGTTGCTTCTGACCTAGACAATAACCTCCACGAGGTATCTCAATAACTATTTCCTTCATACTCTAGGAATATTTGATGATGTTTACTGTTTGATTGATAGAGTAAGACTTAGAGCCTTATCTTACTTGAAATATTCGACTTACAAATTGTTAACCTGCGAATTTTTAAGATCCTTAATTTCTAATGTTACACCGGACACTTCTAGCACACACGCTATCGTTAAATTCCACATGTTTAACATTGAGTATGAATATCATATTAATGAACTGAATGATATGTTGGAAATTCTGAGAGGTGAGGATATACCTTGTGAGGCTCCACTATAGTCTGAGTGGGGACAAATTGCTTTTCCTTTTTGGAGAGATATTACAAGTTTGACCGCTGAGGCCTTTGAATGCAACCTCGCCTCTAGCATTCATAACCCGACCATCCGCTAATTTCGCCAAAATTTGGCAGACACTATTTTTATCCAGGAATACAGTAACAAAAAAAATGATCTTGACTCTGTCAGAGCCATGCGGTTTTTTTGAAACCGTAAAGATGGTAGATACCACCTGATGATCCAAAATGATGATGTAACCAGTATTATTTTACCTTAGCCTAGTATACTGATGTACGAATTGCGGCCAACTGAACTTATAATCATGATGTCGCACCCTTTGTTGGACCACCACACAGAGTACATCCTGCCAATATGGCAAAAGACTATGATTATGATATGCATGATCATTCTTCTTCCCATGAATAACATGCACACACCAGACCACCTTTCAGTGACCCTTTTGTAGGTACTTCCTTTTAACCCACATCTCAGGCCAGTCCTCAAGATGGAAGAGTTTCACAAGATAGGAGTTATGCCACACTATATTGGCATCACTAGGAGATGATGGCATTTATGCGAAGTCACACACTAAGACCAAAAGATCTCCTCAGCAGATCATATCGACTCAGACTTCCCAGACTACTTCTTTCAAAGATATGTGTGGTACCATAAATATCCTGAAAGGCCACCAAGTCGATATCTTAGACCATATTTGCATCATACGAGAGGAGAATGCTTCATTAGTAGCAATAATAAAGTGGATGGATCTTGCAGGTACCTCTAGAATCCAGAGTAGGACTCACAGAATGACAAGCGATATCCCTCTCTAGATGCCAGAGTTGGACTCGCAGAATGAGGAGAGATAGCCCGAGGAGCGAACACTAGTCACCACCAGGTTCTTCCTATCCTTTTCCACCTTTTATCAAAACATTGAGGACAATGTTTGGTTTAAGTGTGGGAGGGGATTTTACTTGGTTTCTAGTTTAGATTTATTGTTTTCATTTAGGTGTGTTTTCTATTGTTTATCACATTTTCCCTCTTTTATGAGCCATAATAGAAAAATTGGAAATTTTACGAGAGAATAGTGGAAATTTTAAATTTTTTAAAGCTATAGGACAAACGAAAGATAGGTTACAGAGACTTGGGAAAATTCCTAAAAGGATTGGTATCGTCTCTACACTGTAAGTCTCTTGATTGTAGAAACAGATTTGCATATTTATTATTCAAAGGCCATGAATTCTAATATCTAAATTAATCTTTAGTAGTTTATTTTAGAAGTCAACACAATCTAAGTTACCGCCAAGTGAATAAACCGATGCAAATAAGTGAATGATCCCGCGAGGAAAAAGAAAAAAATTAAAAAGAATAAAAATAAGAAAGCAAATGATTTGGAATATAGAATCCACCTTCTAAGTTAGGTAACCAGCACCCGGTTATTTAGCCCATCGGTGGAGGAACCTTTAAAATGGTGTTTATCTTTGATGGAAACAAATAAATAAAAAGGTTGAAATGTGGGATCATAATCACCAACAGATTTTGTTTACCATGCGAGTACAAGATAATGGTCTTAATGTGATTGCGCCAAAATGAAAAATATGAAAAATGAGATGAGTAAATTTGGCCTGAGCATAATGACATTATGCGAATTGGTAGATATAAGAGTGAGACTTATGATTTCTAAGTGTGAAATGTGTCGGTACAATATCCTTAGTTTTTTGAGTTAGTACCTACCAAAGTGACCATATCCGAAGTAATTCCTTAGTACCCATAGAGAACCCATGTTTGTTTCTTTTCTATGTGCACAAATTACACTAGATACCCGTGGTTTTCTGATATTTTGACTAGACATTATTTGAGGTATTTCAAACTTATGAATGAACTTCCAAGGTTTATATGAGCTATTTAAACCATTCCATATGGTATTGGCTCTGTCCTGATGAAATTTTCAAATTTGGGTTCCCTGATCATTTAGAAAACTTGATTTGGGCACCCTGAAACCCTAGTCCTATGATTGATGACCATTGCATCTTTTGAACTTGTAGATGGCTTGTCAAAGTCATGTCAAACTTTCTTTATGACATGGGGAGGCCTTGGCTCCTTTTTTCCATGAATAATTTCATTTGGAGGTCTCAGTTGACAGAAACCCTAATTGGTGATACTGATGACTTAGGGCCCAGATCACTGAAATTTCTATATAGTCTTTGAATGATTCTTCATCATTTGAGATTACTTGGTCCTTTTAGAATGATTGAAAGGTTGAAAATCTTAGGTATTAATGATTGGTCATTTTCCAAAATCCTCTGAGGGACCCAAGAATCCTGATTCATTGTGAGGATACTATCCAGACCAGTCTGACACAGTCCTCAGGTCAGTTGATTTCCTTTGATAAGGTATATATCTTAGGGTCAAAATTTTGGGTATGACAGATGCCCCTATTTAATCTTATTGTACCTGAAGATGTGAATGGTGAAATAATTGGTAGATTCGAGGTACAAGAGGATTAAATACCTTAGAATACCCAAAATTTTGATCCAAAGATGCCAACGCGTTCATCTTGTCGGTGATCTTGAGGTTACAAAGGCTTGGTTACAACATTGATGTAGAGGTTCAAGTTATCAAAGCTTGAGAACTGAGATTCTATCCAAGAAAGAAATAGATATAAGACTCTTTATCACGTGGGTTAAATGCGAGTATGATTATGCAAATATAAAATGCAAGTATAATTATGAATGTATGAGTGTATGCTTGTGCTGACAAAACAGACACGACGCACAAGTTGATAAGACATAGAAATACTGGGCCGATCCAGAGATGGAATATCAATGTGACTTAGTTGGATTTCTCATTGTAGAGGGGAACTCCTGCTGCAATTGATTTTGGGAGACATGGCTCTATGGGGAGACACAAGTTCATCTTCGTGGGATATTCCAGAAGTTCGGTTGCTTTTGGAGTAACTGAATGATTTCCTTTTATGTTCACAGACAAAGGAAAATTGCAAGTTTTTTTTGAAAAATAAAAGTGAAGTAAATTCATTTTAATTTTTAAAAAAATCAGTTTTGAAAATTTCATTTTGTAAAACAGTTAAAAAATAAAAGTTGCAAGGAAATGGGCAAAAGCTCGAATTTTCATATATAAGGTGGTGATCAGCCGAAGGCGTGATTCCACAAAGCATTTACAAAGTAGAAAAAGGTAATTTATAGGGAAAAGGGATACATTGAAACATAATGATCCTCATCCTTATAACAATTCTGAGTTTGGAGTCTTTAGAGCTTCCATTGATTATGACTTCGATGAATGACTTTCTTCTGATTATCCAATATGGTTGGGTACAATTATTTGCCATGAATCCCTAATATTTTGCCTAGATATTTCTAGCGGGATATGTCTCTAGTTTTTTCCTAGACCTCCCTTTTGGGTTTTCAATCCACCGAGACTGTTTTATTTATTTATATGTTTGTCTCTATTTTTTCCTGGACCGCCCTTTCGGGTTTCAATCCATCGATAATGTTTTTTTTTTCATTTTTAGATGAAGTATTTCTTGACTGCATCAACGTTTGTAGGTTAAGTAAATTCCTCACCGTCCATTTGTTGCGAGTATCAGGGCACCGTCTGAGAAGGCTTTCTTGACCACATAGGGGCAGTCATAATTCTGAGTCCATTTTCCCCGAGAGTTGGTGAGAAAAGATTGGATTTTCTTAAGTACGATATCTCCTTCTTTGAATACACGAGGTCGAACCATTTTGTTGAATACTCTCGTCATTCGTTGCTGATATAACTGGCCATGACAGAGGACAATCATTTTCTTTTTTTCAATCAGATTGAGCTCGTCGAATCTACTTAGGCACCATTCAGATTTAGTGAGTTTGGCCTCCATCAATATCCTTAATGATGGGATTTCAACTTGTATGGGAAGCACTACTTCCATTCCATATACTTGTGAGAAAGGGGTTTCCCGTGTTCAAGTGTGAATGGAAGTTCGATATCCATGAAGCGCGCAAGGGAGCATCTCGTTCCAGTCCTTGTATGTCACGGCCATCTTCTGGATAATTTTCTTGATATTTTTGTTGGTGGCTTCCACTGTGTCGTTCATCTTTGGCCGATGAGGAGAAAATTTATGGTGTTCAATCTTGAATTCCGCACATAATTCCTTCATCATTTTGTTGTTCAAGTTGGACCCATTGTCAGTAATGAGTTGGCTTAGAATACTGTAACGGTAGATGACATTGTTTTTGATAAATCGGACGACCACTTGTCGCGTTACATTGGTGTATGACACTGCTTCGACCCATTTGGTTAAGTAGTCAATGGCAACTAGAATGAACCGATGTCCATTTGAAGCTTTGGGTTCGACCATTCCAATCATGTTGATTCCCCATATTGAAAATGGCCATGGAAAAGAGATAGCCTTGAAAAGTGTCAAAGGTGTATGAATTTTATCGGCATAAATTTGGCATTTATAACATCTCTTCGCATGCTTACAACAATCTGCCTCCATTGTGAGCCAATAGTGTCCTGTATGGAGTATTTTGCTTGCCATCATATGTCTATTAGTATGAGTACCAAAAGATCCTTCATGAATTTCTCTCGTGAGTATTTCTGCTTTGTGCTCGTCTACATATATGAGTAGAACCATGTTGAAGTTTCTCTTATAAAGTACATCTTGGTTGAGGAAGATGTTGCCTGCCAATCTTCAGAGGGTCTTTCTGTCTTTTCTCGAATATCCAAATGAGTATTCCCTTTTCTGTAGGAATTTTTCAATGTCGTAATACCAAAGTTTGCCATCAGTGGAAGTTTTGATTGCAAAGATGTATCCTGTCCTATCCGGTCATTCCATTGATTAATTGTAATCATGGAAGAAAGAGTAGAAAGTGCATCAGCCATGTGATTTTCCTCACGAGGGATGTGATGGAATTCAACTTTGTTGAAGAAAGGCAATAATCTTCTTGTGTAATCTCTGTAAGGGATCAGTCTATGATGTCGTGTTTCCCATTCTCCTTTGATCTGATTGATTACCAAGGCAGAATCTCTATACATGTGTAAATTCTTGATCCTGAGATCAATTGCTTCTTTGAGACCCATGGTGCAAGCTTCACACTCAACCTCGTTGTTTGTACATTTGAATGCTAATCTGGCAGTGAATTGAATGTTGGTTCTGTTTGGAGTAACAATGATTGCCCCAATTTTGTTTCCATAAGAATTGACTACTCCGTCAAATATGAGTCTCCAAAGGGATCCTGGCTATGGTCCTTCGTCTGCCAGTAGTTCGTCATAATCTTGCATCTTAAGATACATGACGTCTTCGTCTGGGAAGTCAAATGTGACTGGTTCCTGATTATTGAAGGGCTTATGAGCCAAATGATCAACTAGGATACTTCCTTTGACAAATTTCTGAGTGTGATACTAAATGTCGTATTCTGATAATAATATTTTCCAACGAGCAATTTGTCTTGTTAATGCAGGCTTTTCAAACACATATTTGATCAGATCCATTTCCATGATGATCCAAGTAGTATGATAGATCATGTACTGGAAAAGACGTTTAGCCTCTCAAGCTAAAGCACAATAAGTTTTCTCGAGCATTGTGTACCGAGTTTCATAATCAGTGAGTTTCTTGCTCAGATTGTAAATAACATATTCTTTTCTTTTCGTTTCATCTTGTTGGCCAAGTACAAATCCCATGGAGAATTCCAAAATGGTGAGGTACATGATCAATGGTTTGTATTCAACTAGAGGAGACAAAATTAGTGGCTTCAACAAGTATTCTTTGATCTTTTCAAAGGCTTCCTGGAAGTCTTTTGTCCAGTCATGACTAATTCTTCTTGAGAAGTTTGAATATTGGTGCGCATGTCGTGGTCATGAGAAATATAAACTTGGAGATGTAATTGAGACGCCCTAGGAATCCTCATACTTGTTTCTACGTTTTTGGAGTAGGCATTTCTTGAATAACCTTGACTTTGTCAGGATCGACTTCGATTCCTTTCTGACTGACGATGAATCCCATGAGCTTTCCTGATCGGACACCAAAGGTGAACTTGTTAGGATTCAGTCGTAGTTTATATATTCTCAAACGTTGGAACAATTTTTGTAGATGTTCAGCGTGTTCCTCTTCAATCTTTTACTTGGCGATCATGTTGTCGACGTATACTTCAATATCTTTATGCATCATGTCATGAAAGGGAGTCGTCATTTCCCTTTGATAGGTAGCACCAAGGTTCTTTAATCCAAATGACATTACTTTGTAATAGAAGGTGTCGTATGGCATGATGAAAGATGTTTTCTCCATGTCTTCGGGTGCTATTTTGATCTGGTTGTAGCCCAAAAATCCATCCATGAAGGAAAATACCTTGTACTTTGTTGTTCTGTCGACTAACGTGTTGATGTGCAGTAAGGGGAAGTCGTCCTTTGGATTTTCTTTGTTGAGATCCATATAGTGTACACACATTCTAATTTTTCCTTCCTTCTTTAGTACTAGCACAATATTTGCCAACCAATGAGGATATTCTGAAGTAGCGAGGAAGCCAATATCAATTTGTTTTGGACTTCTTCCTTGAATTTGATAGCCATATTCATATAGGTTCTTCTCAACCTCTACTTAACTGCCGAGAATTTTGGTTTAATAGTAAGTGGTGTTCCACAATGTCGGTATCCAAACCTGGCATGTCCTGGTAGGACCATGCGAATACATCTGGAAAATCTTTGAGTAGTGAGATCATGCTTTTCCTTTCAGCCGAACTGAGTGGTGCGTCGATCTTGAATTTTTTTTCTTTCCTCTTCAACCCAAATTGATCGTTTCTAATGGTTCTTTGTAAGGTTGAATGGAATTCTCCTCATGTTTGAGCAGTCTGGAGATCTCATCTGGAATTTATTTGTCAACATCCTCTTCATCTTTAAGTACCGGGAACTCAAAGTTGGAAGAAGGCCTTTGTTCACTTGTTTCAATGGGGTTTAAAATAGTTAATCTGCGCGATGATGATATCGAGAAAACACATTTAGAGAATGCAAAAGAAATTTTATGCAGATTAGTTTTGAAAAACGTTTATTTTTATTTTAGGTTGTTTTTTAGGGATTACCATTTTCTAAAAAAGCGAAATGAGAAAAAACAACAAGTGCGAAAATACAGAATGACATTTTATTTATGATTTGTCAATTCTTGAAATACACAGTCCTATAAAACAAAACTCTTTCACTTTGGGCTAAGTGAAGAGGACATTTACATCAAGTAAGCCATATAAAACATTCCTTGTCATCCGGGCAAGATGAAAGGTCAAAATAAAGCAAAGCAATTATTTTGGAATAGGAACAATGTTTGGGACATCAATAGAGACCCAATCATAACGAACTCTATTGGAGATGCAGAAGTCTGGAACTTGTCTTCCCGAAGTAGCTTTGGTGACGACATTGATTTCTGGTGAAGGAGGATCTGCAGAGTCTTCCTTCCATGCAGCTTGATCATGCGATAAATTGTTAGTTGTTTCTTCATCGATGCTCTCAAACGAGTCTCCCCATCCAGTTGATTGGATGTCTTTGAAATCGATGTAAAAACTTCTGGGAGCAGTGTACTTTACGAGGTAATCGTATTTTCCACTTAATTGTACCAAGGTGTCCCACCTTTTTGTGGATGAGTCATCTTCAGTAATGACATTCACTTCTAGTAATGCAAAGTTGAGGAAGTCTTGTCCTGTAATCCTTGTAAATTCATCGAGATGATATTGTGTGTCTCTCTGATTTCCCCGATAAGGTTCCCATGTGGGTAGATTGTCCACTGAATCTTCAGATGTATAATAAAAGTTGTCGATCATTGGAACGTCTTCCAAAGAGTTGTAAGGAGCATGAGGCTCTTCTGATATTTTTCTGTTTTCGGTCTCTGGAATGTAATTCAAAATGGAGATTGGCAAGTTGAATGGCTTGCGCATGTCGTTTTGAGAAATGTATCCTTCCTCATTGAAGTATGTTTTCCACTTGTCATCGGGATCTTTAGAGCCTTCCGAACTATTTTCCTCTACGGTATGAACCTCTTGAGAGATCGGGTGAAGGAAACTTCCACTATGGAAAAAGTTTTTAATAGGACCAAAGTTTTTTTCCTTTGCTATAGGCTTTATTGCTGCTGAAGAACAACCAATACCTTTTCTTGATTCATTGCTGACGGGAATTACGACTTGACCCCATCCATTGATATTGTTGCTTTCCAGGGCTTGGAAAGCATTTTTGTAGGAAGTGATTGATGTTCCTATTTCTGGTTGATCCTCGTTGCTTACATAGAGAGCTTGGAACTGAGTTCCAATGAAGACTTCTGGTTCCAAATACGAGAATGAGGATAAGTTTCTAACGATCAAAGCTCTTTCCTCGAATACTGTTACTAATTTGTTGTTTTTCACAAACTTAAGTTTTTGATGAAGTGTGGAAGTCACTGTCCCTGCTTCATGAATCCATGGTCGGCTGAGTAAATAAATGTATGTTATGCAGATGTCCATAATTTGAAAGGTAACTTGGAAGGTGTGAGGTCTAATGGTTATGGGAATATCCACTTCGCCAATTTCTGCTTTTTGAGATCCGTCAAATGCTTTGACTACGACCTCACTTTTTCTTATAGGAGGAACTTGAATAGTCAGTCTTGTGAGAGTGGGCATTGCCAATACATTTAGACATGAACATGTGTCTCGAGTATGCTGGCTAGAGCATCGTCATAGTATTGATAGTGATGTTCAATGCCATATTGTGATTCCTTCCTTCTTCGGGAAGATCGTCGTCATTGAACCCTAAATTGTTGAAATTAGTGATGTTGGAGACGATATTGTCGAATTGGTTCACGGTTACGTCTGGTTCTATGAAAGCTTGCTCCAGAACCTTTTGTAATGCTTCTTGATGAGCTTCTAAGCAGACTTTGGCACATTCAACGGTTGCATCATACCTGAAGGTCTCTGATGTTCAATCTTTGACTTCTGGCATGTCAAATAAGCATAAACAAATTCAGCAACATCCTTCTTCATACCCGGCCACCAAAACAACCTACACAAGTCCTGATACGTCTTTGTAGCGCCATGATGAATACTCAGTCGACTCTTATGTCCTTTTTCCAAAATACTCTTTTTAATTCCCAGAACATCGGGAACACATACTCTATCTCGGAACCTCAAAACTCCATCCTCATCAATTCGGAAGTCACCTTCATTACCTTGACTAACCAATATCAATTGATCAAATAATTTCAAATCAGATTTCTGACCCTCACGAATCTCTTCCAGAATCTCACTGGTCAGTTTTAACATGCCCAACTTCACACTATCAGTAGTAGTTTCACACAACAAACTCATGTCTCTGAATTGCTCAATCATTTCCAGTTCTCTCACCATAAGCATCGAAATATGCAACGACTTCCTACTCAAAGCATCAACCACCACATTTTCCTTACCAGGATGGTAATTCAAATCAAAGTCAAAATCTTTTAATAATTCAAGCCACCGCCTCTGCCTCATATTTAACTCCTTCTGATCAAACAAATACTTTAAACTTTTGTGATCACTGAATACCTCAAATTTCGAACCAAACAAATTGTGCCTCCAAATCTTAAGCACAAATTCCACAGTTGTCAACTCTAAGTCGTGAGTAGGATAGTTCCTTTCATGAACTCTTAACTATCTAGAAGCATAAGCAACAACCTTATTATCATGCATCAAAACTCCACCAAGACCCATCTTGGAAGCATCACAATAGACTACAAAGGACTCATCTGGATTTGGTAAAACCAACATTGGCGCGGTCGTTAACCTTTTATTCAGTTCTACGAAACCCTCCTCACAAGCAACATCCCACACATACGCTTGACCTTTCCTAGTCAATTGCGTCAATGGTAAAGCTATCTTAGAAAAACCTTCAATGAACTTACGATAGTAACCAGCCAACCCAAGAAAACTACGAATTTCCGTAGCCGACTTCGGAGTCTCCCACTGCGATACAACATCAATCTTTGAAGGATCTACAGAAATCCCACCACTTGAAATTACATGGTTGAGGAAACTCACTTCCTTCAACCAGAACTCACACTTGGATAATTTAGCAAACAATTTCTTTTCTCTCAACACCTGCAACACAACCTTCAAATACTCGACATGTTCCTCTTCTGATTTAGAATATACCAAGATGTCATCTATGAAAACCACCACGAATTTATCAAGATACTCATGAAAAATCACGTTCATATATTCCATAAACACACCAGGTGCATAAGAAACAACAAACAGCGTCACCGTATACTCGTAATGCCCAAACCTCGTCTTGAAAGTTGTCTTCAGAATATCACCAGCTTTAACTCGAATTTGATGATATCCAGACCTCAAATCAATCTTAATGAATACACAAGCACCTACTAGTTGATCCATCAAATCATCAATCCTCGTAAGTGGATACTTAGTCTTGATAGTTACCTTATTCAACTGTCGGTAATCGACACACAACCTCAAACTACCATCCTTCTTCTTAACAAGCAATACCGGAGCACCCCAAGGAGAAACATTGGGCCTAATGAACCTCTTCTCTAACAATTCTTCTAATTTCTTCTTCAATTCATTCAACTCTAAAATAGACATTCTATAAGGAGCCATTGAGACATGACTCGTACCCGGTACTAAATCCATAGAAAAATCAATCTCGCTTTCAGGAGGTAAGTCACTTATATCATCAGTAAACACATCATGAAATTCAAAAACCACAGGCAACTTTGCACTGTCGGTTTTATCATCAACCTGCAATGACGCAAACACTACAAACATCAAAGCTTCATCTAAAACAAGTTCATCCACTTGCTTAGAAGATAAGAACATCAACTTGCCATTCTCGCTCAATTCAAGGAACCTCACTGTCTTGCTATAACAGTTAATATGAACATATTTTAATTCCAACTAGTTCATACCGAGAATAACATCGCTTTGGTGCAAAGGTAGGCACACCAAATCTATCAAGAAATCCTTCTTAAAAATTTCCAGAGGACATTTCAAACAAACAAGCATGGTAGTCACAAAACCATTAGTAGGAGTTTCTATTATCATATTACTATTCATATTAGACAACCTTAAACCCAATCTATTAGCACACTCAAGGGATATAAACGAATGTGTTGCTCCAGTATCAATAATAACAATTAACTCAATATTATTAATAAAACATGTACCTCTAATCAAGTTGTCTTTCTTCGGAGCATCTGAACCAACTAGAGCAAAACCTCTTCCAGCATTCTGAGTAGCAGCAGCAACCTTCTTTGGTTTCTAGAATTGGGCGCTGATATGCCCCTGTTCATCATAATTATAATAGGTTGGACCTTCATTAGTACAATCACTCATCTTATGCCCAAGCTTGCCACAATGATAACACTTCAGAACTCTAGCGGTACACACATCGGCTTTGTGACCTACTTTGCGACATTTGTAACACTTGAAAGGTACATTAGCAGCTCCCCTACTTTGCTTCTTCTCATCCGATGACTTCTGCTTCACCTTATCACAAGTAGTCACATACAGCTTCCCTCTAAACTGATCCTTGTCTTTCTTCTCACTCAGCTGTTTATAATGAGCAGAGCGAGCTCGACTATCCTCATCATAAATACGACTCTTTTCTACCAACTCTGCATATCTGCAAATCTATTGGCATCCAATTCCTTGCTTGATCTTAGGTCTCAGTCCATTCTCAAACTTAAGACACTTGGAAAGTTCAGCATCTGCCCTGTTATAATGAGGACAAAACTTCACAAGCCTCACAAACTTGGCAGCATATTCTGCCACAGTCATGTTCCCATGTTTTAGCTCAAGGAACTCTACCTCCAAATTACCACGAGCATCTTCAGGAAAATACTTCTTAAGGAACTATGCCTTAAACACAACCCAAGTCACTACAGCACCCTCATCCTCCAGACGTTGATGGGTATTGTCCCACCCGTCTTCAGCTTCCTCAGACAACATATGAGTCCCGAACTACACTTTATGCGCGTCAGCACATGCCATCACTCTGAAAATCTTCTTAATCGCCTTGATCCACTTCTGTGCGCTCATCGGGTCATGAGTCCCTTCAAACACATGTGGATTATTCCTCTAAAACTTTTCCAATGGACGAAACTCATCCTACACATTATTCCGAGCAGTTGTCGGAGCAAGAGCTGCAATAGCATCAGCTAGTGCACGTGTGTTGTTTCCTGCCATTCTGTACAACACTCATCACATCATAAAAGAATAATCATCAAATAAATAACGACTGACAACCGACTGACAACGACACTACTTGGCCGGACAGACTGACTTACTATGATACCACTAATGTAACACCCTTCTACCCCAAAACGAAACATTTAAAATAATATCAGAGTAATCAACAAGAAGGGTATCACATTTCATCATAACATCAACATACAGTGTCTTGTCCCGTAACACAGGTTAATCAACATCCTGAACAATATATAAAATTTTCGCAGCGGAATTCAAACTTTATAATTCTATCATAAATCTTTCCTCAAAACAAAATAATTTATCCGAAGTTAACATCATGAAATAAGAAATTATTCTCAAATGAAAACATAACTGAAAATCAAATAGTACTCAAAACCCATCCCGGTGTTACATGACACAGAGCGGGACACATTCACTCCAAACCACTTCTAAAGGAAACTAAGGTACGCTCCGAGACTCTGAAAAACTCCTCTTGCAATGTAAGGCTAATCTTTATCATCTGCAAGTTACCCACAAAGGAGGCAACATTTCCAAGTAGGCAGGGTGAGTAATCATAATATATCATAAACGTACAATAATGTATAATATAAAAAAACTTAGAGCAACATATTATAACATCGTCAGCAAATAAATTGAGCAACAACGACAACACAATCATGAATTCATCCAGAATATGCAATTCTAACTATCCTGATATGCAATATGCATGTGGTACCAATTTCATCATGAGATGGATACATGACCATCAACCCTCCACAAGGGAGTACATCGTAAATCATCGAGACACTTCAATCCACACAATGGGATTGAAGCAAATAAACAGGCCGAAGCCCCATCGTGAATGTTATGAAATGAAATGACGCGCTACATCGTAAAATTCACCAAAATAACTTGCATCATTCATTTCACACCATCAAACCAACATCAATTATTCATCTATTTCATTCTGACAATACATCAAAAATGTTGGTTCTATAACCACTCTGATACATCGAGAATTAACCCGTACCTGGTAAAATTATGAGGCAATTTACAAGGTTATTTAAAAAATTTAGTTCCAAATATTATTGCATTTTTAGTCATCAAAATAAAGTTTAATTCATGCTCTTTTCGAAGCTTCAAACGGAATATGAATCGGACTCACGGTTTAAAAGTTATGGATTTTTAAAGAATTTAAAATTGCCTCCCAAACAGTGTTAACCGACCCATAACGTTAACGTCTGCGAAACTTCAGAAAATCACCAAAATTGCAATGGTTAACCGGTTAACCAATAGCGTTAACCGGTTAACGCACGTTTGATAGCATAATTCTTCTACTTCGTACAGACTGTCCTAAAATCCCCGAAATCCCAATTTTTTCAAATACGGGTTCATCTTAGTTCACCTCAAAATCACTCCAATACATCAATCAAAACACCAGAACATCAAAACAATCCTTTATACCATCATTTATAGGATTCAACACATTTTTCTAACTCTATTTCATCAAGATTTCACTCATAAACTCAACCTAACTCAAAACCCCAAAATCTCATAAAACTCATACAATCCTAACCTATTCATAATCAAATTCCTACACATTTACAATAGATTATAAGAACTCCCCATACCTTAGAGAATTTCGCCACTTTACACTCTTCTCTGGGGTTCTCCACAGCCTCCTGACTCTGAGCTTCCTCTTTCTTCAGAGCACTTCACCAAACACGATAGAAAAATGAGAAAATTGATCGTGTATTCCTTTTTACTAAAACATATCCCAGGTAAGTCTTTTCCCTATTTACCCTCATATATTTCACAAAAGGACCACCTTACCCTTTTTCTTTAATATATTTTTAATAATAATAATAAAATAGTATAATAAAACACTATTTATCCTTATTATATAAAAATACTCTTTTTCTCCAAAATTCTCTAATTAATCCAAACTCTCCAACATGCATGTCTCATGTCTAGTATCCAACACACAATCCTTTTCGGGTAAAAAAAACGATGGACATCTCATGTCTAGTATACAACTTTGTCCTCTCTCTATAATTCCTTGGCGAGAATTAAAACAACAACAACATGCATAGAAAGAACCTTCAATATCTCTACTTACGTATCAACCTAGGTTCCCTTAACCTCTACTAATCATGCATAGAAAGTCTCTATGGCTTCCTATCGGTACCAAGAACACTTCAATCAGGCACTCTAGCCAAAATGTAAGAATCTTAGAAAACCAAGTTTCCAAAACTTAACAATGATAATTGGCCGCTACCAGGAGGGTAACCGATTACTCCATGCAAATCTTAACTTCCAGTAGCCAAAAGAGATTTAGAAACATAATGTTGTAACCGTGTACTACCCAAAGGGTAATCCAATTACTTCAAACACAGAAGCACAATTCTGGTTTTCATTGCTACATAAGCCTCCCAAACTCATTCCAATCTCAACTAAAAGTTATAACAATTATCAACAGATGATTCCACATATAGTAATCACACCACCAGAGTCCATATGGGTGAACCATCATTGATTACACTTCCTTAACTTTAGTTTCAACAACGACTTAACAACCCCATTGTACATTCGTCCAAAAATACAATTATTTATTACTTCCTCAAATTGTACTGTTAAAACTGTTTTCATACCGTGTTCATTTAATGCTTTGTGGTTGTCCTTTCATGCTCAAACATAATTCATCTTACTAGAGTTCTCCCGAACCCAAGGTGCTTACTCCAACACTTAACACAACTTCATATGGTCCATACCAATTTCACCCCCATGTTACTAAATGAACCTTGTTCCTTCTCCGGTACTATACCTCACACCATTCCTTGGATAATTTCAACACTTTCTGAATTGGTCTTTACTACATACAACACCCTGATGCATTACTCTAAACCTTGTCTCCTCGGTCCTACCCGAATACACAACCACAATCTTCTACTCTCCGTTCGGGGTATACTTGTCTCACTTGAAACGTGTAATCACATCCTTGTGTTCCTCTTCACGCTTCACTACAACTTTAAGTTCCCATAAGTAAACAAATGTTCTTTGCTTGTAACTTTGATCCATCTGTAAGGTATTATCTGAATACATTCCTCGAAGTTCTCTCATTCATCCAAGATGCCACAACGATCTTAGGTCTGAAACACTAATAATTAACTCACTCCCAAAATTTACATCACACCTTTCACAAAGCATCTTCTCCTTTCGCGGAATGCGATTTCTCAAAACTCTTGTCCATACCAATGACTTTACATATTCCTTGATACATTGACCATTCATCTTGTAGATATTTGTACCTTTCAGACTCTATACATTCCAAAGGATTTCTCTAACAACACACTACTTTTCAACTCCATGTGACAGGAAGTACAATCTTAAGAAGACTCCAACTGAGCTGACCAAAGCTCCATATGCTTAACTCTTGTCTTGGGCCTAATCTCATAGCACAAGTTACGACAACACTTCAGAGTCCTCATGGTCGCACAACCATGATTCTACCTGTCACATACATAACATTAGGTTGATCAGGCCCAATACTATATAATATGATATTAAGAACCGTGTTGGCAAGACAAACTTAAGAGGCATGAAAGATTTACTTATGATGTTTCAAAGCTAGGTCGAGGATACGACCTTTTCTGATACCAACTGTAACTCCCATATAATATATATCTAGAATAATATCATACAAGTGTTATTTTGGTACTGACATCATCATAAGTGCCTATTAGCATAATTCACATTCTTGAACAATTCTAAAAAAAAAATACAAACTATGGTGCAAGACATGGAAATTATACTAAAACAAAAATGCTAAGATCAATACAATATCCATTATTGTACAAGGATAAATACACAGCGGAATCTAAATCAATGCTTCCCTTGAAACATCCCGAGCATAGTTCCACTTGTAAATCAAACCTGCAAAAGAAACCTATAAAGCAACAACAATAGTGGGGTGAGATATCAACATCTCAGTGGGTTCCCTATCTTAGAGTTCTCTCGACTCTAAAGGTTCAATTCTAATCACTACTCAGGTCTTTGGTCACTTCTCGACAAAGAAGCCAAAATGAGATGGAAATATCCATACAACGCTCACGCCACTAAACGAGTGGAACATCTACCTTAAGTCTTTACGAATGCTTCTCGTGCAACTCATAATAACCCACCTCAAGACTTATTGTAATACCCATATACAAAAGACATACATAAAGCATATTTTTCATATATAATATTAATAATTTGGTACTGAAATACAAATAAGTTCTTAGCAACACATTGTATAAATATAGCCACTACAACATAAGGTACTAAACAAGGCTATAAAATAGTACAAGATGTTCAACTACAAGAAGATCTAAGAACTAGATCCGAAGATATCAAAAATCCACAGCGGAAGACTAAGCCATCAATTAGCAAGGATAATCAAGTCGCCTTATCTTTACCCTTAGCGGAACCTGAAGTACCTGAAATAACAACATCAACATGGGGTGAGATAAAACATCTCAGTGGATTCCCTATCTTAGAATTCTCTCGGCTCTAAGGGTTATTCTCAACGAAACTCGCATGTTTCACAAACCAATTCACGTAAGGACCAAGATCATAGGGGAAACTAAGGTCCACACATGATTTCAAAATACCAAATAGGGGAATGTCTACCTCAAGTCCTTACGGATGCTCTAGTGAAACACATAGTAACCACTTTGAGACTTATACAAGAACTTACAGAGGAATAGACACAACACGCTCTTCAATCTTTACGGATGCTTCCCGTGGGACTAAAGGTAACCCACCTCAAGACTTACTCAAGATTGACACAAAAATAGCATAGTACTTGCCTCAAGTCCTTACGGATGCTTCATGTGGGACTAATGACAACCCACCTCAAGGCTTACTTAAGACCTTACGGAGGACTTATAGTCTACACATTTCAAATCAACGCCCATGCACAGAACGGATACCTCAAGTCCTTACGGATGTTCTAGTGAAATATATAGTAATCACATAGAGACTTATACAAGACCTTACGGAGGATCCAAAAAACAAAACAAAAATCATAATTCAAACGAGTTTAAGGGGAACCTAGATACCTCACAAGTCGTACCTCTCTCTATTTCTATTAACTCACACTTTCCATTTTATCAAGTTTGGTCATTTGAAAAAGTCGGGTAAAAGTCGGCTCGAAAACAAGGTTTCTTGATCTTAATAGATAAATTATGTCATTAGCTTCAAAATTATATGTGGAACGCTCAAAATGGATACCCGGATCATACGTTATGAATTAAATACCAAAGTTGGAACCTACAGGTCTCGCTGAGCGAGCTCCTTCTCGCTGAGCGAAAATCGCCCTAGAACTTTCGCTGAGCGAGGTCTGCTCGCTGAGCGAGCTACACCAGTTCAGGAAGTTCCAGCCTTACAAGAAAACACCTCTCACACACCCAAACTCTCCCAAACATCAACCATTGCAGATAAACAAATCAAACATGTTCATAAACATCACATAAGCATTTTAGTTAGGTTTTAATCGAGTTTTAACTGTTAAAACTTCCGATTTTTCCTAGATTTTTCCAATTTTTCCCTAACCACAAAAATCTATAAAACTCAACCAAAATCAAGATAAAATTTTCTAACTAAGAACCCACCACGAGAGATGAAGATTGGCGGAAAGATTGAGTTGATTCGACGGACAGATATTCGAAAATGAGGGATTAAAGCTTTTTGAGGTTTACTCTCTTCTTCTTCTTCTCTTCTCCTCTCATTTTCTTCTTTTCCTCTTTCTTACTAAATTCTTCTTTCTCTCATATTCTTTCCATTCGTATAAAAATACAAAACTTATATTTTTACCAATGGGTAAAAAATTAGAGAGTATCCATAAGATGTCTCTTAATCCGATATTTTATAAAACCTCTGAGTCCGCTAATGTCAATTAATAAAATAAAATCCCGTGAATTACTCTATTTAGTTCTGCTAAAATTTCCTAGAGTATTCCAGAATAATATTATTACCAATTATTATTGTTCAGAGCTTTAAATAAAATACAGGGTATTACACTTACTCAAGACCTCACCGGGAAGGACTTCCCGTGGGACTCAGTGTAATACCCACCATAAGTCACTACCATGCTTCCCGTGGGACTCAGTGTAATACCCACCACAAGCCTAAACTGTAATACCCCGTATTTTATTTAAAGCTCTGAATAATATTAGTTGGTAATAATATTATTCCGGACTACTCTAAGAAATTTTAACGGAAATAAATAGAGTAACCAACGGGATATTATTTTATTAATTGATATTAGCTGATTCAGAGGTTTTATAAAATATCAGATTAAGAGATATTTTTGGATACTCTCTAATTTTCGACCCATTAGTAAAAGTATAAGTTTATATATATATATATATATATATATATATATATATATATATATATATATATATATATAAAGAATATGAGAAGGAGAGAAAGATGGTTAGGAAAGAAAAGAAGAAAGAAGAAGAAGAGAGAAAAACCCCAAAAACTTCATTTCCTCATTCTCGATCATTCGTCCGTCAAATCTACTCGATCCTTCCGCCAATCTTCATCTCTCGAGGTGGGTTCTTAGTTAGAAACTTTTATCTTTGATTTTGGTTGAGTTTTAGAGATTTTCTGATTTAGGGTTTTAGTGGAAAATCTAAGAAATCGAAAGTTTAACGGTTAAAACTCGATTAAAACTTAACTATGATACTCATATTATGTCTATTAACATCTTTGGTTATGTTTTTATGCATTGGTTGATGTTTGGAGTTGATTGTGGGTTGGAATGATGATTTCTCGTAAGCCTGAAAATTTCCTGAACTGGTGTGGCTCGCTCAGCGAGAGTTCTAGGAGATTTTTCGCTCAGCGAGGAGGGAGGGAGCTCAGCGAGACCTATAGGTTCCAACTTTGGTATTTAATTCGAAATTTCTGATCCGGGTATCCATTTTTAGCGTTCCATATATCGTTTTGAAGCTAATGACATAATCCATCTTTTGAGACCAAGAAACATTATTTTTGAGCCTACTTTTACCCGACTTTTTAAAAATGACCAAAACCTTGATAAAATGGAAAGTGTGAGTTAATGGAAATAGAGAAAGGTACGATTTGTGAGTTATCTAGGTTCCCTTAAACTCGAATGAATCATGAATTATGTATTGTTTTAGGATCCTCCGTAAGGTCTTGTGTAAGTCTCAAATTTGTTACTATGTGTTTCACTAGAGCATCCATAAGGACTTGAGGTATCCGTTGTGTATTAATGGGCATTGATTTGAGGCGTGTAGACTATAAGTCCTCCGTAAGGTCTTGAGTAAGTCTTGATTGGTTACCTTTAGCCCCTCTTGAAGCATCCGTAAAGACTTGAGGCAAGTGATGTACTAGTTATGTGATAATCTTGAGTAAGTCTTGAGGTGGGTTACCTCTAGTCCCATGGGAAGCATCCGTAAAGATTGAAGAGTGTACTATGTTAAATCCTTCATAAGGTCTTGAGTAAGCCTTGAGGTGGGTTACCCTTAGTACCACGTGAAGCATCCGTAAGGACTTGAGGTAGACATTCCTCTTCTTGTACTTTGAGATCGTGTGTGGACCTTAATTTCCCTATGTTTTTGGTCCTTGTGTGAGTTAGTTTGTGAAACGTGCGGGTTTCATTTGAGAATAACCCTTAGATCCGAGAGAATTCTAAGGTAGGGAACCTACTGAGATGTTTTATCACACCCCATGTTGATGTTTTTGTTTCAGGTACTTCAGGTTCCGTTAAGGGTAAGGATAAGGCGACTTGATTATCCCTGCTAGTTAATGGTTTTGTCTTCCGCTGTGGATTTTGAGATCTTCGGATCTAGTTCTTAGATCTTTTGTAGTTTGAACATCTTGTATTATTTTATAGCCAGGTTTAGTACCTTATATTGTAGTGGCTATAATTATACAATATGTTTCTAAGAATTTATTTGTATTTCAGTACCAAATTTCTAATATTATATATAAAAAATATGTTTTATGTATGTCTTTTGTATATGGGTATTACAGTTGTTATTAGAGCAGGTCGTATCCTCGACCTAGCCTTGAAATATTATAAGTGTTTCCTTCCGTTCATGCACGTTGACTTACGGTAGGACTAAATGTTATGGAGCTTGGTCAACTTAATCCTATTTTGATGACATTTAGGAAATATGGCTGGTAGATGTGGAACTCGTGCTTGATCCAGTGTCACTCCTCCCGATAGCAATCAAGCAGGTAGTGATGGGAATGCTCCTATGTTCCAATTTATGCAGCAGATGCCGCAAAAACAACACCAATTCATGCAAGAAATGATGCATCAGATGAGATGGGGCCTTCACCCTCACGTGGTTGCTCCTGGAGCAATGGGTGGAACATTTAGAGACTTCTTCCGCATGAACCCCCGGGAGTTTCATGGAGGATTGGATCCGGTTAAGGCTCATGAATGGGTGACTGGAATAGAGAGGATATTCCAGATTATGATTTGTAGTGAAGAAGACAAGGTGACCTTCGCGTCAAATTTACTAAAGGGTCTTGCTTCTAGGTGGTGGGAGAGCGCTTCCAATTTGATGATGGTGCAAGGGATTGCAAGAGTGTGGCAACAATTTAAGATGGTTTTTATGGATAAGTATTTCCCAAGTTCCTTGAGGAGGCAAAAGGAGTTCGAATTTCAACAATTGAGGCAAGGAAGCATGACTGTGGCCAGTTATGCTGAGAAGTTTGAGAACATGGCAGCCTACTCTAGGAAGCTATGTATGCCCCTGATGAAAGGTGGAAAATTGACCAGTTCTTGTTTGGATTAAGGGCCGATATATCACATAGTGTTTCGCAACGAAAATTTACTACATATTTTTAAATGTTAAGGAAATGCTATGTCGCCGAGCATAGTTTGAAGAAAGTGTAAATAGAAGCCAGTGCTGGAAGAGAGGTTCAAGGAGATAGGGGTAGAGCTAGTCAATCTTTTAGGCAGAGGCTTCAACCCTTCAAGGGGAAACAGGTGTCGAGTCCTATATCCAGTTCTTCTCCTTATTTCTCCCGATGTCACAAGAACCACTTTGGAAGATGTGAGCAGAATGGTGTAATTTGTTATCATTGTCAGAAGGAAGGACACATTTCTAGGTATTTCCCTCAAAGAAAGAATCAGACTCAAGGGAGAGTTTACGCTATGGACGCTAGGAAGACAAAGGGCGACAATTCCTTGAATGCGGGTAGTTTTCTTGTTAACAACCACCCTTGTCTTGTTTTATTTGATTGTGGAGATACGTATTCTTTTATATCTACTAGTTGCATGAAGCGACTTGGGTTGCGACTATTTCCTTTGTCTCCTCCTATGGTGGTTACTACCGCTATGGATGAAACTGTCGAAACGCCGCTTAAATGTGAGAATTGTACGTTATCCATGGATGGTAGAATCTTTCAGATTGACCTCATTTGTTTTCCCCTTAAGAAAATTGATGTTATCCTGGGAATGTATTGATTGTCTTCTAATTCTGTGTTTATTGGATGTGAAGGAAAAGTTGATCCTCATTCCCTCCATTGAAGTGCCTTCGAAGGATGTTTTGACAACGATCTTAGAAGGTATGGTTGGAATGGTAAATTTTATTTTTAAATAAGAGAAATCTATTTTGCTTATCCTTATTAAAGAGGAGAGTAATGACCAACAAGTTTTGAACATTCCGATAGTTTGTGAATTTCCCGATGTTTTTCCTGAAGACGTCGCTTCCTTACCGGAGGTAAGGGAAGTTGAGTTTTCAGTCGACCTAATACCAGGAACGACTCCTATATTCGTTTCTCCTTATCGGATGGTGTTACTTGAGTTGAAAGAGTTGAAGGATCAATTGGAGGATTTGATGGCAAAGCATTTTGTAAGGCCTAGTGTTTCACCGTGGGGAGCTCCTATGTTATTGGTAAAGAAGAAAGATGGTGGTATGCGGCTGTGCATCGATTATCGATTGTTGAACAAGGTTACAATCAAGAATAAATACCCCTTACCAAGGATAGACGATCTTTTAGATCAACTGAAAGGAGCCTGCATGTTCTCGAAGATTGATCTGAGATCGGGCTATCACCAGATTCGTGTGAAGAGTTCTGATGTTCCGAAGATTGTGTTCAGAACATGTTACGGTCATTATGAATTCTTAGTGATGCCTTTCGGTGTGACGAATGCTCCAGCTGTTTTTATGGACTACATGAATCGGATATTTCAGAATTATTTGGATAAATTTGTGGTGATCTTTATCGATGACATTCTTATCTATTCTCGTACTCCGCAAGAGCACGGAGAACATCTGAGGATTGTCCTATCGATACTGCATGAAAAGAAACTTTTTGCTAACTTTAGTAAGTGTGAATTCTGGATGTCAGAAGTCAAGTTCCTTGGGCATGTTATATCACAAGGAGGTGTAGCAGTAGATCCGTCAAAGATACAGGCTGTAATTAATTGGGAGACACCGAAGAATGTTACCGAAGTGAGAAGCTTCCTAGGTTTTGCAGGTTACTGCAGAAAGTTTATTAAAGGTTTCTCTCAGATGGCGTTACCGTTAACTAAACTCACTAGGAAGGACTTCGCTTATGAATTGGATTCCAGTTGTGAGCAAAGTTTCGTGTGGTTGAAGGAGAAGTTGACAACTGCTCCAGTCTTGATTATTCCCGACCCTAACAAATCTTATGAAGTGTTTTGCGATGCTTCAAAAATGGGTTTAAGAGGTGTTCTCATGCAATAAGGTCAGGTAGTAGCATATGATTCCATACAGTTGAGAGTTCATAAGAAGAATTACCCTACACATGATTTAGAACTAGCGGTAGTGGTGTTTACCTTGAAAGTGTGGCAACACTATTTGTATGGTGTGCGTTTCGAGATGTTTAGTGATCACAAGAGTTTGAAGTACCTCTTTGATCAAAAGGAACTGAATATGAGACAGAGGAGATGGATGGAGTATTTGAAGGATTATGATCTTAAGTTGAAGAATCATCCAGGAAAAGCGAATAAAGTGGCAGATGTTTTAATCAGAAAAGTGATTCATAGTGCCAAATTGGTCGTATTGGAGTATGCATTGTTGGAAAAGTTTCGGGATCTTAATCTTCAGTTTGTTTGGACTCCGAATGGTGTAATCATGGGAAACTTGAATATTAATTCTAACATGAGGAGTGATATTCAACAAGCGCAAGTTTTAGATGAGAAGTTGCAAGGATTGTTACTCCAACCAGGTTTCGTGAGAGCAATAGATGAGATCATTCTATTCAACCAAAGAATTTGCATTCCGAATGATGATGTGTTAAAGAGAAAGATTCTGGAAGAAGCACATAAAGGTTCTTTTACGATACATCTAGGTTCTTCGAAGATGTACCAAGACTTGAAGAGGGAGTATTGGTGGTCCGGAATGAAAAAGGACATTGCTATATTTGTGTCAGAATGTGCGGTATGTCAGCAAGTGAAGATTGAGCACCAAAGACTAGGTGGATTGTTACAACCTTTGGACATTACAATTTGGAAATGGGATAGTATCTCTATGGACTTTGCGGTAGGTTTACGAAGTACTCAAGGTGGCTATGACTCTCTTTGGGTGTTTGTGGACCGACTAACGAAGTCTGCGCATTTCTTAGCCGTGAAGACCACATATAAGGCAGGTCAGCTTGCAAGGTTGTTTATTGCTGAAATTGTGAAATTGCATGGTGTCCCGTCTAGCATTTTGTCGGATAGAGATCTGAAGTTGACTTTGAGGTTTTGGAAGGCGTTCCAACAAGCCATGGGTACGAATTTGCATTTGAGTACTTCTAATCATCCTCAAACGGATGGTCATTCGGAGCGTACGATCCAAACGATGGAAGATATGTTGAGAGCATGTGTTTTAGAAAGTAAAGGAAATTGGAAAGAACTTTTGTCGTTGATCGAATTTTCGTACAATAATAGTTACTATGAGAGCATCGGAATGGCTCCGTATGAGGCTTTGTACGGAAGAAAGTGTAGGACACCGTTGTGTTGATCGGAAGTGGGTGAAGACAGGATTTTAGGACCAGAAATTATTCAAGAGACTACGAAAAATATTTGTATGATCCGAGAAAAGATTAAACAAGCCCAAGATCGTTAGAAGAGCTATGCCGAAAATCGAAGGAGACCTTTGGAATTCGATGAAGGCGATCATGTATACTTGAAAGTCACTCCGAGATTAAGATGTAAAGGACCGTTCAAGTTGCGCAAGCTGAGTCCGAGATACGTAGGACCGTATCAGATCCTAGAAAGGATTGGTGAAGTTGCTTATAGATTAGCCTTACCACCCTCTCTTTCAGAAATGCATGATGTTTTCCATGTGTCTCAACTTTGTAGGTTCGTTCCCGATCCTCTTCAGCCTATTCTACCGGATTCTATAGAGATAGAAGCAGATTTGACTTTTGAACCCCAACCGAGCCATATTGTTGGGAGAGAAACCAAGGTGTTGAGGAATAAAGAGATACCACTTGTTAAAATGCAATGGGACGAGATGCATCCGAGTGATGCTACGTGGGATATGGAATCAGAGATGCGAGAATCATATCCTCACCTGTTCAGGTAATCCCTTAAATTCATGGACGAATTTTATTTAAGGGGGGAGGATGTAATACCCCGTATTTTATTTAAAGCTCTGAATAATATTAGTTGGTAATAATATTATTCCAGACTACTCTAAGAAATTTTAACATAACTAAATAGAGTAACCAACGGGATATTATTTTATTAATTGATATTAGCTGACTCAAAGGTTTTATAAAATATCGGATTAAGAGACATTTTTGGATACTCTCTAATTTTTGACCCATTAGTAAAAATATAAGTTTTATGTATTTTTTTATATATAGAAAGAATATGAGAAGGAGAGAAAGATAGTAAGGAAAGAAAAGAAGAAAGAAAATGAGAAGAGAAGAAGAAGAGAGAAAAACCCCAAAAGCTTCATTTCCTCATTCTCGATCATCCGTCCGTCGAATCAACTCGATCCTTCCTCCAATCTTCATCTCTTGAGGTTGGTTCTTAGTTAGAAACTTTTATCTTTGATTTTGGTTGAGTTTTAGAGATTTTCTGATTTAGGGTTTTAGTAGAAAATCTAAGAAATTGAAAGTTTAACGGTTAAAACTCAATTAAAACTTAACTATGATACTCATATTATGTCTATGAACATGTTTGGTTATGTTTTTCTGCATTGGTTGATGTTTGGAGTTGAGTGTAGGTTGGAATGATGAATTCCCGTAAGCCTGAAAATTTCCTGAACTGGTGTGGCTCGCTCAGCGAGCATCCCTTGCCCAGCTAGAGTTCCAAGAGATGTTTCGCTCAGCAAGGAGGGAGGGAGCTCAGCGAGACCTATAGGTTCCAACTTTGGTATTTAATTCGTAATTTCTGATCCGGGTATTCATTTTTAGCGTTCCATATATCGTTTTGAAGCTAATGACATAATCCATCTTTTGAGACCAAGAAACATTAATTTTGAGCCTACTTTTACCCGAATTTTTCAAAATGACCAAAACCTTGATAAAATGGAAAGTGTGAGTTAATGGAAATAGAGAAAGGTACGATTTGTGAGGTATCTAGGTTCCCTTAAACTCGATGAATCATGAATTATGTATTGTTTTAGGATTCTCCATAAGGTCTTGTGTAAGTCTCAATGTGGACACTATGTGTTTCACTAGATCATCCGTATAGACTTGAGGTACCCGTTGTGTATTCATGGGCATTGATTTGAGGCGTGTAGACTATAAGTCCTCCGTAAGGTCTTGAGTAAGTCATGAGGTGGGTTACCTTTAGCCCCTCGTGAATCATCCGTAAATACTTGAGGCAAGTGTTATACTAGTTATGTGATAATCTTGAGTAAGTCTTGAGGTGGGTTACCTTTAGTCCCATGGGAAGCATCCGTAAATATTGAAGAGTGTACTATGTTAAATCCTCCGTAAGGTCTTGAGTAAGCCTTGAGGTGGGTTACCCTTAGTCCCACATGAAGCATCCGTAAGGACTTGAGGTAGACATGTCTCTTCTTGTACTTTGTGAAACGTGCGAGTTTCATTTGAGAATAACCCTTAGAGTCGAGATAATTCTAAGGTAGGGAACCCACTGAGATGTTTTATCTCACCCCATGTTGATGTTGTTGTTTCAGGTACTTCAGGTTTCGTTAAGGGTAAGGATAAGAAGACTTGATTATCCCTGCTAGTTGATGGCTTTCTCTTACGCTGTGGATTTTGAGATCTTCAAATATAGTTCATAGATCTTTTGTAGTTTGAACATCTTGTATTATTTTATAGCCTGGTTTAGTACCTTATGTTGTAGTGGCTATACTTATACAATGTGTTGCTAAGAACTTATTTGTATTTCAGTACCAAATTTCTAATATTATATATGAAAAATAATCTTTATGTATGTCTTTTGTATATGGGTATTACATCGGAGACGATATTGTCGAATTGGTTCACGGTTACGTCTGGTTCTATGAAAGCTTGCTCCATAATCTTTTGTAATGCTTCTCGATGAGCTTCTAAACTGAGAAGAAGAGATAACACTGAAATTCTCGAAGGAGTTTGTATTAATTGATCTACAATGTTATACTCACTTCTCTGGATGAGCCTGAGGATTTCCTCTTTATCCTTTGTTGCAGACTTTGGATTAATTGACTAACCCATTGGCGGGTTGATGACCTCACATTGATGTTCCTTTCCCTTTGCAGTTTCTTCAACTCCTCGGTTGAATATCCGTCCACTTCTAGTGACTCAACTGATATTTGCAATGCTGACAAGGGATGGTAAGGGCACTTCCTTCCTTTCTTCCATGATTGTTGATTCGTACTTATACAGGATTACTTTCTTCGAAGCATAAGGCACTGAGCTTGGTAAGTAGATGACCAAAGGGGTTAGACGAGCCATTCGGCTGTTGAAAGTAACCTCTATCAGTGCTGAATTAGGGAATTTTCCGCTATCAAAGGGAACTTACAAGCATTTCTTTTCTTTGATTAAAGGGATTATATTGAATATCTCTTTTTTGGTTTCATAGTCCATAGGTTCGACTACTAAAAATTCTTGTATCATGTTTATGAATTGAGACTCTTGGAGACGAGTGACTCTTTTCTCCATTTGGTCTTGGAGATCCATTCATACTACGACACATCCTTGTTTATCCGTTGAATTGACCTCTCAATGTTCATAATTGTGAGGTGGCAAAAGACCGTATCCACTTTGTATACGATGCATCTTGACTCTGTCTGAATCTTATATTCTGGCTTTGAATGTTTGTCGTCTAGTCGGAGTACCATTGTTAAGACTAATTTGACCATTTTTTCGTCCATGTAAATTGGAAGCCACCAATGGTCCAATAAGGCTTGAAGATCTCTTTGCACTGTTGTGCACCATTTATTACCTTCAGAGCAACCTCTGCAGTTTTGATATCGTGCATCGACAAGAATCCAAGTCTGACGTGCTTGGAGTACAATTTGACTAAATTGGTATTCATTATGCGAATGTCGAAGATTTGAATCATGTTAATCTGAGGATCATTCATTTCACAGTAATCTTGAATCCATCCTAAATCCATTTGTCGTTGAAGGGCTTCCTATACAAAGGAGCACCCTTGATTGTTTGTTGAACCGAACGTGGTAGTCGTGCTGTGGTAAATCATGATGTAGACTTTGTCTGGAATACAACGCAACCAGATTGACATTTATTTCTCGGATGTCGAAATTTTGAATAATCCTTGGAGGAGCAGAAACCAAATTAATTCCTCGGGTCCTCTGATCTTGGATCCAGTTAATCAACGCTTTCTCATGTTATAATAATGGATTTGTTTGAACATAAGGTTTAATATCTTTGAAATATAAAACTTTGTTCTAACGAGTCTCTGGACGTCATACTTGAAATCTAGACAATTCTCAATGTTATGTCCCTTGCCTCCTTGATGATAAGGATATGATTGATAACATTTATGTTATGGACGGGGATCAGCAAGGATCGCGACAAGGGTCCTGGTCTGAATATGCCCCTTATTCAGTAAGAGTGGAAACAAATCATCATATGTTATAGGTATAAGGTCAATTGTTGGAGCCTGGAATACCCATTGTTGTTGAATTGCGAACGAGAATGTTGAAGAGGTTGCTGCCTTTGTTGATACTGTTATTGATTAGAAGTGTTTTGAGTGATCTAAGGTTGATACGTCAGTGCTACAATTGAGGTAATAACAAGAGAAACAATCACTGCTTGACGAGGTGAAAATCTTTGTCGTTGTTTACACAGAGATATGTTACTGATATCTTATTCTTTCTTCTTTGGAAAGGAACTCCCATATCTTTTGCTTGAAGTTGAAGGTTCAACTTCCTTCATTGAACGTCCTTCTCTTACTTCCTCTTATAAACATACTCCCATGTTTACCATCTCGGTAAATCATTGGGTGCCCTTGCAAACATCCATTCAGAGTATAATGAACTTAATGTCTTAAGGAATATTTTTGTCATTTCTTTCTCTCCAAGAGGAGGAGAAATTTGAGCAACAATTACACGCCATCTTTGTGCATATTCTTTAAAGGTCTCATTACCCTTCTGAGACATTGCTCTGAGTTGATCTCGATCAGGAGCCTTATCTAATTTAAATTTGTATTGCTCAATAAAAGTTTTTCCGAGCTCTCGGAAATTGTTGATATTTGTACGATTCAACTTCATGTACCAACGAAGCGTTGCCCCAATTAAACTGTCTTGAAAGTAATGAATCAATAACTATTGATTATTTGTTTGAGTGGAAATCTTTTGGGCGTACATTGTCAGATGACATTGAGGGCAAGAATCACCCTTGTATCAAAGTCGGACACCTTAAATTTATGCGGTATCTGAACATTTAGAACTAAGAAGAGATCTATTGTGTTGCTTCCAAACAAGTCTTGTACTTTGATAGACTGCAATTCCCTTTGCATTGTTGCGAACTATTCTTGGAATTCATCCATCCTTTCATTTATTCCTCTCCCTTGACTTGGAGTATGAGGGTATTTGCGAAATTCTGGGGTAATGAGTACCAGCTGAGGTGGCACAGCCAATATTGCCGCTGGAACTTCAGATACCGGGAGTTTGTAACCTCCTGCTATGGCATTCCTTGCTAGTGCATCTACAAGAGTTCGAAGTTTGTAACCTTCAAACTGAATGGTCCTGCGGAGTTTCTAAATTATTTTGAAAGTCGCTGATCATATCCTTTCGGGATAAAACTAGGTGGCATACCCCAAGGTCAGTCATTTGGAATGGCAAACCATATATTTTTGTAGGGTATCTCTTCAATCGGTGTAGACACGAATTCAGAGATCACTGTTATTCGGTAAAGATTCTGAGCTTGATTCAGGGTTTCAACCATTTCTTTGAGCCTTTCCATAGTTGACTTCATGTCAGAGAGCTCCTCTTTGAGTTCTTTGTTCTATCCCTCGAGATCCTCCATCCTTTTCTAATGACCGAACCGAGTATTGTACGAATGAGAGAGTTTGACTTCTAAAAGAAGTGCAAGAATAAAACTCGATGAAAGAAAATGAAAATGATGCAAATGATGAATGATAATGCAAATTATTAAAAATATTTTTTAATTTTATGCTTTATGTCACTCCTCGGATTTCCATCCTGGTATAAACGTGAAAGTGGCGCGGAAAGGGGTAGAGTTGCCAGCCAGGCATTTTTATCCCAAAGGAACTGGAATGGTAATGCTGCACAAACCAGAAGAAAAGAAAAGGAAGGACAAAGGTCCTGCGAACCAAAGAGACTGAGATCGGGAGTCGGTTACGACCTGGGAAGGTATTAGCACCCCAGATCGTCCGCCGTACCCGACGGGATCCACGCTTACAAAGAAACTGTTTCAAAGGGTGAGGGGATGAAAGCTACTGCAAAACTGAAATTAAAACTGGAATGAGAAAAGAACTGAAAAGAAAACAAAGAGGAAAAAATGTAGGGGAAATAAAGATTGTTCTCGAACGGGCCCTACGACTCCGGCTAGGGAGAGAATTCTGAAAATTCTAACTTTGTGGGGAAATCAGGCATTCACTTGCTCGCTAGGGAGAGCCTTATTACTGACTCCGCTTTTGTCCCATTGGCCAAAAATAAATTGGCGGACTTGCTGGGGATATTCCAATGATGGTCGCGTACCACTCATGAGCTCCGAGGAAGAGACGACCTCCCGACCCGGCTGGGGAATATTCAGTCAAATTGTCTTCTAACCGCCACAACCCTCTTCGGTTGGGTTTGAAAACTTAGTTGAGGATTCCACTAGCTCTAGCTCAGCTGGGGATGATTCCATCTGAACTCTACTGGGGAAAACACGTCTTTCTTGTGAAGAAAAACCACCATTTGGGGAGTGCTCCATCTTTGATTAGATTTGAAATCCCGCTAGGGATTTCACTGCTATGGCTCACTCGAGGAGCATTCTCTACTTGGGGAAGTGCAATATCATCCTGCAAAACGTGCAATAACAGTATACACACATGTACCCCGGGGATTCGCATGGTATGATCTGTTCATCCATTGTCACCCGACACTCAAAGATTTTTAATTGTTTCCCTGGCATGTCAATTTCAAAAAAAAAATTATAGAAAAATCAACATGTTTCATATGCAATGTTCTTTTTGCCAAAAATTCAGGACATTTTTGCAAACAAAGTAAACATAACACAACACAACTTTATGACTGAATATTCATTTATTGAAAGGCCTCTGAATAGGCAAAGTTTTACATCAGCAAGCAACTACCTGGAAAGAGGTAGCTACCATAAAATTGAAAAAAAGAAACTATACTAATGGCAATGTACACGACATTCCAACGAGTTTCCTTCTTGCTATGACCGGCATGTCTTCAAGACTTTCTGTTCTTGCCTTTGCTTTCTGAAGAAGATGAGGGGACTGATTCCTATCCTTCTGATATTGTCAAATTGCATGAAACGGTGATTTGGTTCAGATTACCCGGATCGCAGTTGTTCACTTTTTCCCTTGTTTTGCATGGATCGCCCTTTCAGGTTTTCAATCCACCGAGATACCCTTTTTTTCCTGAGCTGTCCGATATGGCTTTTCAACTCAATGGGTGTACACATTTTTTTTATTTCCCTAACTTTTGCCCGAGCTTTTTATTCTTTTGTTTAGCTCGCCGGGATGCCCTTTTCTTGCTTGGACTTTAATTTTGTTTTTGTGTCCAGCGAGTCTATTTACGCAAAGTAATTTTTAAATGCGTCCGAGTTAATAGGAGACTGGAAATCTTCTCCATCCATGGTAGTGAGACCTAGCGCCCCACCTGAGAAAACTTTCTTCACTATGAATGGGCCTTCGTAGTTTGGGGTCCACTTGCCCCTGTTATCTGAACTTGGAGGAATGATCCTCTTGAGCACAAGCTTGACTATTTGATACTCTCGAGTACGTACTCGTTGGTCGAATGCTCGCATCATTCTCCTCTGATAAAGCTAACCATGACAGATAGCCGCTAATCTCTTTTCCTCAATTAGGCATAAATGATTGTATCAGGCACGTACTCACTCAGACTCATCAAGCTTCACGTCCATCATCACACGCAATGAAGGAATTTCCACTTCAACAGGGAAGACTGCCTCTATACCATACACCAAAGAGAAAGGAGTTGCCCCGGTTGATGTCCTGACTGACGTTCGGTACCCATATAGCGCAAATGGTAACATCTCATGCCAATATTTGCAAGTGACCACCATCTTCTGCACAATCTTCTTAATATTCTTGTTAGTTGCCTCTACCACGCCATTCATCTTTGGCCGGTAAGGAAAAGAATTGTGATGTTGAATCTTGAAGTCCCGACACAGTTCTGCCATCATCTTGTTGTTTTAGTTGGAACCATTGTCAGTAATGATTCTCTCGGGCACTCCGTATCTGCAAATGATGTCTCTTTTCAGAAACCTGGCTACCACTTGATGAGTGACATTGGCATAAGATGCTTCCTCAACCCACTTGGTGAAGTAATCAATCGCAACTAAGATGAAACGATGATCGTTTGAAGCCGTAGGCTCTATCTTCCCGATCATATCAATGCCCAACATAGAAAAGGGCCAAGAAGATGACATGACATTGAGCGGGCTTGGAGGAACATGCACTTTGTCTGCATATATCTGGCACTTGTGGCACTTACGGGCATACGAACAACAGTTTGCATCCATTGTTAACCAATAATACCCTGATCTCAATAACTTCTTAGCCATTGCTTTCCTCCTCCATGAGTACCTAAAGATTCCTCGTGGACTTCTTTTATTAACAGGTCTGCTTTGTATCTATCCACACATCTGAGAAAAACCATGTCAAAGTTCCTCTTATACAAAACCTCATTTGTATTCAAGAAGAAGCTGGCAGCAAGTCGTCTCAAAGTCTTCTTGTCATTGGATGATGTCCCCGCTGGGTATTCTTGTTTTTCCAGGAAAAGCTTGATATCAGAGTACCAAGGTTTCTCTTCAGACACTGCGTCTGCAGAGAAAGCATAAGCTGGTGTGTCAAGCCTGGAAATGTCAATCCTGGGCACATAGTTCCAACACAAGACTTTGATGGACGAAGAGAGTGTAGCCAATGCATCGGCAAATTGATTCTCATATCGTGGTATGTATTGAAGCTTAACTGTTGTGAAGAACGTCAATAGTCTTCTGGCATAATCCCTATAAGGAATTAAGTGTGCTTGATGTGTATACCACTTTCCGATAATCTGGTTGATAACGAGGGCTGAATCTCCGAATATATCGAGGGTCTTAATCCGAAGATTAATAGCCTCCTCTATTCCCATAATGCACGCCTCGTATTCCGCTTTATTATTGGTGCAGCCAAAAGTAATTCTGGCAGCGAAGGGAAAGTGAACACCTTCGAGAGTGATACGAACATCACCAACTCCACGTCCGTTGATATTGACTGCCCCATCAAACATCAACTTCCATTTGGATTCAGGGTGTGGCCCCTCCTCCGGAAGTGCTTCCTCGCAATCTCTTGCCTGGAGGTACACTTCCTTTGACGGCTTTTTGGGAAGTATATTGTATTTCATACTCTGTTAAGATCATTTTCCACCTTGCAATCCTTCCGGTTAATGCTTGTTTCTCGAAAATGTACTTGACAGGGTCCATTTTTGAGATTAGCAATGTGGTATGGGTGAACATGTACTGCCTCAGTCGGCGAGCAACCCATACCAAAGTGTAGCAAGTTTTATCGAGCAGCGAATAACGGGATTCACAGTCGGTAAACTTTTTGCTAAGGTAGTAAATAACATACTCTTTTCGACCAGACTCGTCATGTTGGCCTAGAACACACCCCATCGACCCTTCTAACCCAGTCAAATACATGATAAGCGGCCATCCTGGAACTGGAGGCATTAGAATCAGAGACTCCTGCAAATATTCTTTTATCTTTTCAAAGGCTTTTTGACAGTCCTCATTCCACCTGACCGTTTGTTCTTTTCTTAAAAATTTGAAGATTGGCTCGCATGTGGCAGTTAGATGAGATATAAACCGAGAAATGTAGTTCAATCTCCCTAAAAACCCACGCACTTCTTTTTCTATTTTCGGAGTAGGCATATCTTGTAATGCTATTACTTTTGCAGGATCTACCTCGATTCCTCTCTGACTAACAATGAAACTCAACAACTTTCTGGAACGCACTCCGAATGTACACTTTTTAGGATTCAACCTTAATCTATACTTTATCAACCTGTCGAACAACTTTTTGAGATTGACCAGATGCTCTTCTTCGTCCCGGGACTTGGCAATCCTGTGTAGAGCACGCCTTCAACCTCGAAGATTTTGATGAAGACAACACGCCTCATGCACTTCAGATCTGCAAAAAGTCAAGAGCTCCAACATGATCAAGCTACAAGCAACCGGCATTGCGATCAAGCTTCTTATGCATCATCGTTCTACATCAAGCTTGGACATTTTGTTTAGGTACATCAATCCCTCTTTTAAATTGATGTACAAGTGTTAATTTATTCAAATCATATGTTAGCATAATTCATAAAATACTTTGATTATTTTTCAAACCGTTTATCACTTTTTAAAACAATATTTTTCTGTTTTTTTAACAGTGTTAACCGGTTAACCATTTGGTTAACCGGTTAACGGGTTCAAATTTTCAGAAAACCTGTTAATGTTTATATTTGTTAATCGGTTAACCATTTGGTTAACCGGTTAACACTGTAAGATTTTTGAAAATTGTTTCTTTGAATTTCAATTCACACCTTTTGAATATATCTCTTCAAAAATTATTTTGTTCCATAATTTGTCATACCTTTTCAAAAGGGTGTCTTGAATATTATAAAATCTGAATTTTTTCAAATTCAAAAACACCTCCTAGAATTTTTATAAAAATCACTCAAATCAAATTCACTAAATATTAAAATATTTTTATACTTCTAAAAAGTGTTCATAAGATCATCATCTTTCATATTGCATTTTGAACACTTGTATTGATATTTGAAAAGTGGTTTGTCTACATAGGAGAAGATCATTATATTGATATCCAATCTTTGTATTACTCACTCAAAATTACAAAAATTATAGAAAGTTTTTTCTATTTGTGACTTATGATCCTGGATTGTTGGACACAAGGGTTAGTGTGGCAAGAGGATTGTTCTTGCACACTAAGGTGCTTAGTTGTTTAGAAAGTAGGCCTCACCATTGAAGGTGTGATAGGTTGTACTTTTTCTAAAAACTAGTGGAAATCTCTTTTGTGTTGAAAGGGGACTGGATGTACCTTCGGACTGTGAAGGGAACCCGGATAAATCTCCGTGTCACTTTTATTTTCTGCTTTACTGCTTTCCTACCATACACAATTAAAAGAAAAAATCCATCCATAAAAGAAAAAGAATCGAGAAAAATTATAACACCTAATTCACCCACCCCCCTCTTAGGCGCATTTTGATCCTACAATTGGCATCAGAGCAGGTTTAGGTAACCTGTTCCTACAAGATCCTTATGGCTTCCGCAAACTCGAATCCTGTTTTCAAAGATGGTGGAAGTAGCAACAAGCCTCCGCTCTTCTCCGGCGAATACTTCGATTTCTGGAAAATCAGAATGAGGGCACATCTTGAAGCCCAAGGAGAAGGCATATGGGAAGCAATCGAAGAAGGTCCGCATAATCCTGTTAATGTGATCAACGGCGTTGGAACCGCGAAGTTGAAGAATATGTATGATGAAGATGATAAAAAGAAGATCCTAAATGAGAAGAAGGAAATCAACATACTTCAAAGCGCTCTTAGTATGGACGAATTTTTTCGTGTATCACAATGCAAATCGGCGAAGGAGATTTGGGATACTTTGGTAGAAACACATGAAGGAACAACAGAAGTTAAAAGATCAAGGCTTAACACGTTGAGTCAAGAATATGAAATGTTCCGCATGCAGCCCAGAGAATCTATTGTGGCTTTACCAAAAAGATTTGTTCATCTAACCAACCATTTGATTGCACTCAAAAAGACCTTCACCAACGACGATCTCAATCTGAAAGTTCTAAGGTCTTTGACAAGGGAATGGCAACCGAAGGTGACCGCAATTTCGGAGAAGAAGAGTCTCTCAACAATGACATCCGCATCTCTATTCGGCAAACTTCAAGAGCACGAATTGGAACTTGGAAGGCTCGAAAAGCACGAAAGTCAAGAGAAAAAGTCCAAAGGAATTGCTTTGAAGATTGACACGAAGGATGACAAAGATGACGAGATCTCCGAAGATGAGAACTTCATGCTTCTTGTTAGTAAGCTTGGTAAGTTTTTTAACAAAAATAATAATTCTTCTTTTCCTAAAAAGAATAAACATTTCAGGAAGAAGGATACATCCACATCGAATCAAGAAGTTACATGCTATGAATGTGGAAAGCAAGGTCACATAAAACCGGATTGTCCAAGACTTGCGAAGAAAGGAGGATTCAAAGGAAAGAAGGACTTAAAAAATTAAAAGGCTTATGTCGCGTGGGATGACAATGAAGTTAGTTCCTCATCGGAATCAGAAAGCGAAGAATGTGCAAATATGGCGTTAATGGCGTCACATCACTCCGATGAAGAAAATGACGAGGTTAGTAGCAACTTTTCAATTTATGAAAATGATGCACAAGAAGTCATAGATGAACTTCTAAAAGAATGTAAGACTTTGTACAAAAATATTTCATCCCAAAAGAAAAAAATATTATCTTTAGAAGAACAAAATGCATCTTTTGAAAAATACATTGAAAATGAAAAACAAAAGATAATGGATGAAAAACAAAGCCTTACATGTAAAAATTGTGAATCACTGTCCTTTCAAATTGTTCAACTCAAAAGAGTTTTAGAAAGATATGAAAAAGGTCAAATTGGGTTGGAGGAAATTCTTAGGCACCAAAGATATCCAAATGATAAAAGTGGCCTAGGATATTCTAAGTTTTCCAAACCAAGCACAAGTGAAACCGTTTTCATAAAAGCTAGTGAACAAATTGTTAAGGAAAAGACTAACAATTCTAAAACTATGCATCAAAGTCATAAAAAGAAAAGGATCATTAACAAACAAAAATATGTTCCTAGATTTAAAAGTCAATTTCAACCTATTTGCTTTTATTGTGGAATCAAAGGCCATACACCTAATGCTTGCTATGTGCGCAACATTGGTGTTGCTAAAGGGCATTATGTGTGGGTTGAAAAGGGTACTAACTATCAAGGACCCAAAGCGATTTGGGTACCTAACAATACTTGACTTTGTTTTGTAGGTATGCTTGAAAACAACTTCTACGCAATGGTATCTCAATAGAGGTTGTTCAAAGCATATGACGGGCGATATCAACAAATTTTCAAGTCTAACACTTAAGGCCAAAGGATACGTCACTTACGGTGATGAAAATAAGGGAAGAATTCTTGGAGTTGGAACCATTGGTGCATCTCCTCATACAATCATCGAAGACGTTATTTATGTGGAAGGCCTTAAACACAACCTTCTTAGCATAAGTTAATTGTGTGACAAAGGGTTCTGAATCAACTTCACAAAGGAGGAATACTTGATAGAACACGAAGTCACTCATGAACTCTTGCTAAAAGGTAAACGATTTAATAACATTTTTATGATTTCTTTTCATGACTCTCTCTTGAAGGTGAAGTGCTTAATGGCAAACAACAACGAGGTATGGCTTTGGCATAAGAGGATTGCTCACATTCACATGGAGCATTTGAACAAATTACTAAAGCATGATCTATTTATTGGTCTTCCGAAGATGAAGTTTATCAAGGATAAGCTTTGTGACGCATGTCAAAAGGGGAAGCAAACCAAAACATCTTTCAAGATGAAGAAAGTGATATCTACTTCAAGACCACTACAATTGTTACATATGGATCTTTTCGGTCCATCAAGAACAAAAAGCTTCGGAGGTAACGTTTTTGCCTTAGTTATTGTTGATGATTTCTCTAGATACACTTGGACTTTGTTTTTAGTGCAGAAAAGTGATGCCTTTAAAGCATTCAAGAAGTATGCCAAGAAAATTCAAAATGAGATGTCACTCTCAATTGTTTCCATAAGAATCGACCATCATTTGAAGACTTTTGTGAAGAGCATGGAATCTCTTACAACTTTTACGCACCAAGGACTCCTCAACAAAACGGTGTCATAGAAAGGAAGAATAGGGCACTAGTGGAACTTGAAAGGACAATGCTTAGCGACTCAAATCTTCCTAAATATTTTTGGGCGGATGCGGTTAGCACGACTTGTTTTGTAAGTAACCGTGTCAATATTCGACCTATTCTCAAGAAGACCCCATATGAGTTGTTCAAGGGAAGGAAACCCAACATATCTTTCTTCCACATATTCGGATGCAAATGCTTCGATCTCAACAACGAAAAGGACAACCTTGGTAAGTTTGATGAGAAATCCGATGAAGGTATATTTCTTGGATATTCTCTATCAAGTAAAGCTTTTAGAATTTTCAATAAACGTACTCTTACTATTGAAGAATCTATACATGTTTCGTTTGATGAGACTAACCCCTCGAAAGAGGATAATATTATTGTGGATGATGATGATGATGTAGTAGATCTATCACAACAACAAAAGGAGATATCAAAAGAACACGCAATATCACAAGAAGATGACTCACCAACCATTGAAGAACATCAAGATCTTCCAAAAGAATGGAGAACTCATAGAGATCACCCATGGATAAATTGATTGGTGATATTAGCCAAGGCGTTGCAACTCGACTCAATCTCAAGGATGCTTGCCTCAGCATGGCGTTCGTGTCTCATATTGAACCAACAAATATCGATGAAGCCTTAGGCGACGACCAATGGATAATAGCTATGCAAGAAGAACTCAACCAATTCGAAAGGAACCAAGTTTGGACTCTTGTACCAAGACCGGACAACAAACATATCATAGGCACAAGATGGGTGTTCAAGAACAAACTTGACGAGAATGGGATCATAGTTCGTAACAAAGCAAGATTGGTCGCACAAGGCTACAACCAAGAAGAAGGAATCAACTTTGATGAAACATTCGCTCCGGTAGCAAGGTTAGAAGAAATTAGATTATTTACTTGCTTACGCTTGTTCTATGAATGTTCAGTTGTACCAGATGGATGTCAAAAGCGCTTTCCTAAACGGTTACATCAATGAAGAAGTCTACGTCAAACAACCTCCGAGTTTTGAAGACTTCAAGAACCCGTCTCATGTCTACAAGTTGAAGAAGGATCTTTATGGCTTAAAGCAAGCACCAAGGGCTTGGTATGATCGCCTTAGCAACTTCCTATGTGAGAAAGGTTTTACGAAAGGAAAGGTTGACAAGACTCTGTTCATCAAGAATCTCAAGGGCAACACCTTACTTGTTCAAGTCTATGTCGACGACATCATCTTCGGTTCAACAAACAAAGATCTTTACGAAGAATTCTCTCTTATGATGCAAGGCGAATTTGAGATGTCCATGATGGGAAAGATGAACTACTTCCTTAGTTTACAAATCAAGCAAACAAAGGATGGCATCTTCATCAACCAATCCAAGTATTGCAAGGAGTTATTGAGAAGATTTGATATGGACAATTACAAAGAAATGTCTACTCCAATGGGATCCGGAACGTATGTTGATCAAGATCTTTCCGGCACTTCAATAGATATTACAAAGTATCGAGGTATGATCGGTTCACTCTTATATTTGACGGCAAGCCGTCCTGACATTATGTTTAGTGTTTGTTTGTGTGCCTGCTTTCAAGCTAATCTGAAGGAATCACATCTCACTGCCGTGAAGAGGATCATGAAGTATCTCAAAGGAACAATGCACGTCGGACTATGGTATCCTAAAGGTAGTACATGTACTTTAATTGGTTATTCTGACGCTGATTATGCAGGATGTAAGACCGATAGAAAGAGTACAAGGGGTACTTGTCACATTCTCGGGAATGCAGTAGTGTCGTGGGCATGCAAGAAGCAAGCATGCGTTGCACTTAGCACGGCCGAAGCGGAGTACATTGCAGCAGGAAGTTGTTGTGCCCAAATCTTGTGGCTTAAACAACAACTTCTCGATTTCAGTATAGATCTCGGTTGTATCCCTCTCTGGTGTGACAACATAAGTGCCATCAATATCACGAAGAACCCGATCTTGCATTCAATAACAAAGCACATAGATATCCGACATCACTTCCTTCGAGATCATGTTCTAAACGGAGATGTAGATGTGACGTTCGTGGATACACACAATCAACTCGCCGACATATTCACTAAACTGTTGGCTAAAGAGCAATTTTTTAAGATTCGACGAGAACTTGGTATTCTTAATGAAGGTGACATCTAACCTTAACCTAAAAAAATTGGTTGATTGTATGTTTTTATTGCATTATATGTGTTTATATGTGTTTTTGCTCACTTTTGTGTCATAAAATGCTAGCACTCACATTTCACCGTTTTCGGTTTTTCTCACTTTCGTATACCCGAAGTCAATCGGTTTCAAAATATTTTTTGATCGAAAGTTGCGGAATGATAAGTGCTAACACTTTATGAAAAAAAAATTTGAAAATTTCCTTCCTACTTTCCCCCACAAAGCTGCTGGATTTTTTAAATTTTTTGAAATTTTTTGCCCGTTAACCGGTTAACGGATCGGTTAACCGGTTAACACCTCCAAAACAGCAGTCCTGGGCTACGTGACCGTCTGTATTTTTTTTAAAATTTGTTTTTCTTTTTTTTCTTTTCCTTTATGTTTTCTTGTTATTTGTATGTTTAATTGGTGCATGGTACCTCTTTCCAACACCTCATAAATCAATTCCTCTTACTTTGACTTACCATTCAACACCACTTACTCATCTTCAAACTCTCCATCAATACTCCATTAAAACCCACTACATTGAAACTCTCATATAAACTTTACCCCTCTCACTTCACTCTCCACTACCTCAAACCCTAAATCCGAAAATACACTCACTCACCCTAAAACCTAAGCTTCATCTTATCTTCATGGCTTCAAGAAAGGGAAAAGCTCCAGTGTCAGCATCCAAGTCTAGCAGTGAAGATGAAATGCCTATGGAATCTACCAAGAAGAGACGAATGGATTTCCGAGTTCGGGTTCGACATCTCCTCAAGGGTAAGTATGTGAACCTGAAATCTTTTGAATCCTTTAAGTTTCCAACTTTGCTAGAATTTCAAGGAATGCTAGATTTTATTGCCGATAACGAAAAGGTGTATCCGGATTTGGTGAAGTCTTTCATGAACAACATGACTCTCAATTGTGATGATAGGGATAAGCATCAACTTTTTGCTACTGTTATAGATTGTGAGATTGAGGTTGACCTAGGTACACTTGCTACCTGTTTGTCTTTACCATACTCGAGAGTCTTTCTCCGAAAGGGTGTCAACCATGATGAAGGCAAATGGGCCAATTATGATAAGATGGAATATTACTATCAGATTTGTAGGTTTTCAAAGGCAGCCTTGATATCCGGCCAACGTACCTCTCAGGTACTTTGCTATGCGAAGAATCTATCCGTGGATGATCGGATGCTTCATTACATCATTTTTCATGTCTTGCAGCCCAAGGACTCCAACCAATCTCAAATCAATGATTTGGAGGTGCAAGTGCTCTTTGCTATCAAGAACAAGATTAGAATAAATTGGCTTCCTACCATGTTATATCATTTGAAGCAATAACTCTGTTTGAAGACTAGATTACCATATGGCCGCCTCCTCTCAAGGATATTGGAACTTACCGATATGGAAATCGGTAGAGAACCATTTATTGCTATGACTACTACGGGAAATGAAATCAACGGAGTCACAATCATCAAGAACACCGACATAATTCAAACCAATGATGGAACTTATAAGTATGATGACGGATCCTCCACCTTCATCCCACCTATTCCGGAAATCGGCGTTACCAATGACTTCCTCTACTCAACCATGATGTCAAATCACCATGAAGCCATGTGTTCCATCAAAAGCCTTCGGAACCTAGTCTTAAGCTCCCGAACCACCACCGAGCGTGTTGATGAGGATGTGGACGGTACCGAAGAGGAGGAAGAAGATGATGAGGATGTGTCGGATGAGGATTGAGGACCATGTTTCCATACTGTTTTTACTATGTTGCTTATGTTGTTTTTTTTATAGTCATTTTATGTTTTGTACTTTCAAACATAAGTCCTAAGTTTTTAGGAATTTTTGGTTTACTTGTATTATGTTTTATTTCTATATGTGTTTGCTTGTATGTTTACTTTTATGATGCTATACTTTTCATATCTCTGCTTGCTTGTTGGTCCCTTCCTTTTTGCTAATGCCAAAGGGGGAGAAGACATTGTTTCTCTAATGCCTCTCGATGCAAAATTTCTTTTGCTACTGCCGCTATTATTTAGGGGGAGTTGTTGTCCATAGGGGGAGAATTCTCTTAGAGAAACATTGATCAAAGCTCTCGCAGAATTTTCGGTTGTCATCATCAAAAAGGGGGAGAATGTAGAAGCACACCTTCAACCTCAAAGATTTTGATGAAGACAACACGCCTCATGCACTTCAGATATGCAAAAAGTCAAGAGCTCCAACATGATCAAGCTACAAGCAACCGACATTGCGATCAAGCTTCTTATGCATCATCATTCTACATCAAGCTTGGACATTTTTGTTTAGGTATATCAATCCCTCTTTTAAATTGATGTACAAGTGTTCATTTATTCAAATCATATGTTAGCATAATGCATAAAATACTTTGATTATTTTTCAAACCGTTTAACACTTTTTAAAACAATATTTTTCTGTTTTTTTAATAGTGTTAACCGGTTAACGGGTTCAAATTTTCAGAAAACCTGTTAACGTTTATAGGCGTTAACCGATTAACCATTTGGTTAACCGGTTAACACTGTAAGATTTTTGAAAATTGTTTCTTTGAATTTCAATTCACACCTATTGAATATATCTCTTCAAAAATTATTTTGTTTCATAATTTGTCATACCTTTTCAAAAGGGTGTCTTGAATATTATAAAATCTGAATTTTTTCAAATTCAAAAACACCTCCTAGAATTTTTATAAAAATCACTCAAATCAAATTCACTAAAAATTAAAATATTTTTATACTTCTAAAAAGTGTTCATAAGATCATCATCTTTCATATTGCATTTTGAACACTTGTATTGATATTTGAAAAGTGGTTTGTGTACATAGGAGAAGATCATTATATTGATATCATATCTTTGTATTACTCACTCAAAATTACAAAAATTATAGAAAGGTTTTTCTATTTGTGACTTGTGATCCAGGATTGTTGGACACAAGGGTTAGTGTGGCAAGAGGATTGTTCTTGCACACTAAGTTGCTTAGTTATTTAGAAAGTAGGCCTCACCATTGAAGGTGTGATAGGTTGTACTTTTTCTAAAAACTAATGGAAATCTCTTTCGTGTTGAAAGGGGACTGGATGTACCTTCAAACTGTGAAGGGCACCAGGATAAATCTCCGTGTCACCTTTATTTTCTGCTTTACTGCTTTCCTACCATACACAATTAAAAGAAAAAATCCATCCATAAAAGAAAAAGAATCGAGAAAAATTATAACACCTAATTCACCCCCCCCCCCTCTTAGGCACATTCTGATCCTACATCATATCGTCCATATAGCATTCAATTTCCTTATGTATCATATCGTGGAACAGAGTTACCATAGCCTGATGATACGTTGCCACGGAGTTCTTCAATCCAAAGGGCATAACCTTGTAACAGAAGGTACCCCACGGGGTAATGAACGTCGTTTTCTCCATGTGTTCCGGTGCCATCTTGATCTGATTATACCCAGAGAAGCCATCCATGAAAGAAAATACCCAGAACTGAGCGGTGTTATCTACCAACACATCGATGTGAGATAATGGAAAGTCATCCTTTGGACTCGCTCTATTTAGATCCCGATAATCGACACACATTCGGACCTTGCCATCTTTCTTCGGTACAGGCACAATGTTAGCTACCCAAGGTGGGTAACTGGTCACAGCAAGGAACCCAGCATCCCACTGCTTCTGAACTTCCTCCTTGATCTTCATAGCCATATCGGGGCTAGTTCTTCTCAGCTTTTGTTTCACGGGAGGACAGTCTTCCCTCAATGGCAGCTTGTGCACAACGATGTCAGTATCCAGTCCTGGCATATCTTGATACGACCAGGCGAAGATATCCACATATTCACGTAGCATACCAATCAACTCCTTCTTTACCCCGACCTGCAGACTGGCCCCAATCTTTATCTCTCTTTTCACATTTTCAGTCCCGATGTTGATGATCTCTATTTCTTCCTGATGAGGCTGGATGACCCTTTCCTCTTGTTTCAACAACCTGACCAATTCTTCCGAGAGTTCACAATCTTCCTCAACCCCTTCATCAGCTTGGTATATAGGATTGTCGAGGTCATGCATAGTCATAGCAGGAACGTTATCACGGGAATCTGGATGATCAACACTGCACAAAATGTGCTTATTCAGAAACTGAAGGAGACGCAAACACACAAAAACACAGGAAAGAAAAACATTTCCATTTTATTTGCTTTGTGAAAATCTTAAAACGAAAGAAAGAGAACACAATTTGATTGAAAAATGTCTTTTATTTCATGGAAAAAGTACAATGCATTGAAAACATGGTGGCCCTACAGAAGGATCCATGCACCTTAGGCAGAATGCAGGATTTGACATGCAGTATGATAAAAATGGAAACAAAGAAAATTACTTTGACTGCCAAGTAACTTGAACAAAATCTTCAGCAAACCAGTTCCGGAGCTCCTCCCCAGGTACGCATGGGTGAATCCTGTTATCCAAGTCGCAGTCACTATCCCCGTCGGAATCTATTGCACAAACATCGCTGTAGTCGAGCATTCCAGCGCTAGTGAATGCTATGGGCTTCCCACCATGAGACTAGTTGGAATGACCAGGTTGATATCCGAGACCAAACTTGTCATCTTTCTTTTCCATTTCCAACAATTTGCCTCAGCCCTGGGAATTTCCGGATTGAACTACCTCCTTAGCTTGATTGTAGGAGTAGATAGGAGTCCCTTCCTTCTCACTGTTTTGAACTGCTCGAGACAAATTACTGACATTGACCGTCTCAAAAGCTTGAAAAAGTGTATCGTGTATTTCCCCGTCCATTTCTACGTACTTGAAAGTCGGAAGATGGCTTACGAAAATATCTTCTTCCCCGCACACAGTGATAACCTGGCCGTCTACCACGTACTTCAACTTCTGATGCAACGTGGATGTCACTGCACCGGCAGCATGAATCTAGGGACGTCACAGTAAACAACTATAAGCGGGTTGAATATCCATAACATAGAATGTGCTTTTGAATACCTGGGACCCAATCTTCACCGGTAGCTCTACCTCACCAAACACAGATCTTCAGGACCCATCAAAGACTTTCACAATCAAATCACTCGGTCGCAGGACGATGCCATCGACATTCAGCTTCATCAAGGCCTTCTTAGGGAGCACATTGAGAGAAGAGTCTGTATCTACCAGGACGTGTGATAGAATAACACCCTTACACTCCATTGTGATATGCAAGGCTTTGTTGTGATTGCGTCCTTCAGGAGGGAGATCTCTATCTGTGAATCTTAACCCATGACTGGCGTTTACGCTGCCTACCACAACCTCCAACTGGTTGACAGTTATCTCTTGTGGTACATACGCCATTTGCAAAACTTTCAGCGAAGCCTCTCGATGAGCTTGGGAACACATCAGCAATGACAGAATGGATATCTTGGACGGGGTCTGATTCAGCTGTTCAACCACCTTATAGTCACTTTTCTTAATTATTCTCATGAATTCCTCGACTTCCTTTTCAAAAGTGTCTTGACCGGAAGCAGGAGTTGTCATCTCTTCAGTTGCTATCCGTTTACCCTTAGCCTTTGCAGCAGCTTCAGCTTCAGGATCACCTCTAAGAGCTTGAGGAGCAAAGAGACGCCCACTTCGTGTAAATCCCCCAACTCCTCTGACATTCACAACAGTCGGGTCACTTGTCACCGCTTGAATTTCCACTTTCTGGCCTTCTACATAGACGTCCGAGCCATAGTGCCACGGGATGGCCTTGTCATTAGCATTAGGGACTGGTCCCGGAACAATAATGGTCACTGGACTCTCTTTGGGGACATAAATGGTCACCGGTTCTCTCCGGACAAGAACTTCGGCAGGGTCAAAATAAATCTTCACTGTAGACACGCAACCACTTCTGTTGTCAGCTCTATCAAACTGTAGCGACCACTCGTCAATCAAACACTGCCGCCCATCTCTCAAATCCCCACAACCATTAACGGAACTCAAACAACCCTCACAGTCATAATCACAACCTGGAAAAACCTGCCCTTTCAGCAATTTGTCCTTCACGACTAGCAACGAAGTCTTCACCTCTTCCACGTTCAAGATTAAATTCAAACTCTCGCCACTGTTAGCGACATTTATCCTGGCCCCTCCATGATTTGGAATGGGGTTCAATGTAACGTTTGGAGGCGGTGCGAAGTTGATCGCCTTCGAGTCAATCAGGTCTTGAACCTTATGCTGCAATGCCCTGCACTTCTCTGTTGAGTGCCCGAGAGCTCCTGAATGAAATGCGCATCTAGCATTAACATCATACCCCACTGGAAGCTCTCTAGGTGGAGGTGGTGCTAACGTCCTCAACTGAACAAAATTCAACTCCAAAAGTATTTGAAGTAGTGCCGTGTATGTCATTGGGATAGCCTCGAGCACCCTATTAGCTGGATGAGTTGCCTTTGCTGATAAGGCCTTTGCTGATAGTTATTATGTTGCGTCTGTTGCTGCGGTTGTTGTAGTTGCACAGGACCTGTGGGGATGGTGACAGCGGCCACCTGCTCATAAGATCTTCTATATCCGCGACCTCGACCTCGACCGAACACTGCATTAGTCTCTCCCTCCCTTCTTCTTGGAGGTCCACTGAAATCCATTCTCACACCTCTTGAGCTACTTGCACTAGTTTCTTGAATCTTCCCCATTTTCAGAAGAGTCTCAACCCTCTCTCCTGCTATCACGATGTCGTTGAACTTCATTGCTGAACAAGACGCCAATCTATCAATAAACACCCCTTGTAGTGTTCCCATAAACATATTTGTCATTTCATTCTCTAGCAAGGGAGGTTTTATTCTAGCAGCAAGCTGACACCACCTCCGGGCGTACTCTTTGAACCCTTCCTTAGCATTCTGAGACATTGTCTGCAACTGAGTATGATTTGGAGCCATATCCAAATTATACTGATATTGCTTCACAAATACCTCAGCCAAATCCTTCCAGCTTCGAACATTGACTCTGCTCAATTTCATGTACCATTCCAAGGAAGCTCCTACAAGACTATCTTGGAAGTAATACATCCACAACTTTTCTTCATCTGTATGCATAACAATTCTCCCCACAAAAGATTGAAGATGAGTTTTCGGGCACGTCGTGCCGTTGTACTTATCAAAAGTGGGAACCTTGAACTTGTAGGGAATTCTCACCCTTGGCACCAAGCCCAAATCAGTGATGTCAAACCCCAGAGAGCTCTAAGATTGAATGGCACGAAACTGCTCAGCCATTTCTTCGAACCTTTTATTCATGTCAACCCCTTGGCCTTCTGCCTCATCGAACAAAGTGAATTGCTCGTCCTACACATCCATCTGTAGGTTATTCACTCCATCATTGATAATAGTGACCCCTGGTTGCACCACTGGGATTTCAACATGATGGGCGCCAGCCCCATTGCGATTACATCCATCTACTGTTCCATTGTTCCTAACTTGATTGTTCTCCAACATCTCGCGCAAACGCTCTTGAGTTTGACCCATCCCAGCCATGAGGGTCATGAAGTTGTCCATTCTCATCCTCAAGTCAGCCAGATCTGCTTGCATCTAATCCATTGTTCTCTCTCTATTCACCTTTGTAGGGTATCTGTGCACCGTTGACTGTCTTTGTCCCTTCTTGGGAGCTATAGTGCCTGAAAGTGACATGAACGTTAGAACACTGGAGAAATACCTGCAAAACAACAAACACATTATATGCATGCAATGTAACTATTCATGTTTCCATGTTCAAGCATTAATGTGCCCCTGTTCTGGTATTTTGACGGAAAATACTCCAGATGACTTTGTTGGAAACTAACTTTGCAAACTCTTTTGAGGAGTATTCAGACCCTGGCGTCTTAGGACAACCAACTTTACTCATTCAGAAACGGTAATTGGAAAGTAACATTGCATATCATGAACAAACTACCAATTAACCAGAGTCATAGACAAAACAGCATTCCCAAAAGGGTTACAATTCAGTACAAAATACAGAAAGATAAAGCGAGACTCCCACAACAAGCCTGTAGGTAGTCTGGATACAATCAACAATAAACTAAAACCCTAGGCTAAAAGGAAAATATCGGCTCCTCTTCTGCAGTCACCACCTCTATTCGGCTCTTCTTGACGCCTGCCCTCAGCTTAAGATCTACAATCTCCTTCATCGCTTCCTCCAAGGCTAGTTGGCTCTGTACCAATTGCCGAGTCTTTTCCCTTCGTATCTTGTGGGCTTGTTCGACCTCTTCCTTCTTGATTGCCATTTGCGCTTCAAAGAACTCTTCCTTTTCTTTGTACTTCTTTTGCTCCTGTTCTCTTTGGCCCTGTAACCAAGCAATGGATTGACGAGCTTCTGTGAGAGTCCTCACAATCTTCTAGTGCTCCGCTTCTCTCTTTGACTCTGTTAAACCCAATCTCTGAAAATGAGCATCTCTCCCAACAAAATCCTTTTCTCTATCTTCTAAGGCAGCATGCGTCTTCTATAGCTTTTCTTCTGCTTCTTGCTCAGCATGGTTGGCACGGTGATACAAACTAGCCATTTTAGAATTCTCTACCCGAATATCATGCAACTGAGCTTCTAACTTCTTGTAATCTTCAAGAGAAACAGTGGTTTGTACCGGTACCACCTTTGGATATAGTGGAGCCTCAACCGAAAATGGAAGGAAAAAGGTATCGACCCTCCTTTGTATCCAAGCGGCAAAAGAGGGATAAGTCTTAGGGTTTACCTTTCCGAATTCCTTCTTACCCTCTCTAACCTTCGTTTCCCAAGCTTGGGATGCTTGAATAACCAACTGCTCATTGCCTTCAGCCGGAAAATACAAAGTCTTAGCTATTTCTTCATCTGATGGAGGATCCTTCAGCGGATAACCAAATTGCTTTCTGGACAGCACAGGGTTATGACTTATCACTCCTTTTCGACCTAACAGCGACACATAGGGAAACTCACCACACCTTGTAATAAACTCCTTCCCTACCAAGTTTATGCTATATCCCCAGGCTATGTCATCAGATGTTAACCCCATCAACCTTCTAGCCCACTTCAAATCTTGCTTAAGATCTTTGAACGGTCCTGACTTTGGAAGCTTCTTAGAAAACCACTCAACAAACACGGGGGCGCAACAATTCACATACCCTTTTCTCTTCTCATTTTTGTGATGGACGCCGAAGTAAAAGTCTCCCAACAACGTAGGCACCGGGTTTCTTTTAATGAAAAGAGTGATAGCATCTAAGCTTACCCATCCTTTCTCTCCTAGGAAAAGACTCATCCCGTAGACCATTAACGCTAGCAGCACACTGAACTCAAACCATTTCCCTCCTAAAACAAACACATGGGCTTCTGTGATAAGAAAATCCAGATTGAATCCCTTCCCTTTACTGGCTTCTAACTCCATCTTCACTCTCAACATACTCAAATGACAGGCACCTGCAATGTCCTTGTACGGGGGAAATCTCTCCGCAGCATAATAGGGGACACTATTCTTGATAGGAAACTTCAGGATATCAGAAATCTCTTCCATTGTGGGAGCCAAGACGAAGTCAGCAAACACGAAAATTCTCAACTGAGGGTCATAGAACTGCAATAAAGAATGAAGACTATCTCTCTGATCAATAGTAGGTTTGTTCATGTAACCGAAGATCTTCCCATACCAGCTTCTGAAATCATCTGAAACCTTGTCACTCATCAAGTCTACCAGTTTCTGAATACTCTCAGTTTCGGGTTGCGGGAAAGTGTAATGAACATTCCTTTTTCTGGGTATCTCTTGGATTTTTTTCATCTGGAGAAGACAACGAATACCAGAACTGGGTACAGAGATGAAGGATAACCTGTAATGGAAACACAAACAATTAATGCAAATATGATGCGATGCAAATGCAATGCAGGCATATGATCAACCACTAGGACTGTCTGGATATGGAACACGGGACCTAAGTGACCAAGAACCAAGATCCTCTGAATAAAGCCCCATGAACAAGAATTCAGTCTCAAATAAGTCCCAAAACCAAAGATCCAAATCCATGTAGCCTTATCAAATCATAGAACTGTACTGGTAATTGTAAACACCCCAAATTTGCCCTCACCCATTCACGCCATGGATTGTGATCATTTCATATGCATAAACACAATCATAACATCTCACACCACAATTTTGAGTCATTGCATTGGTTCAAAGTCATCTGCATCTAGGGTTTGTGATCTGAGCAATCCAAGAGCTATTTGAGCCACTCCAAAGGCCATCAATCACTTCAAATAGGTCCATGTGTGTTCAAGTATCATATTATATCCTCTCAAAGTCAAGAATGCCAAAGAATTACAAGAACTGAGAATGGCATGGAAGCAGAGCCAGGCTTGACTGCACAGATGACCTAAAATTAGGGTTTTGGTTTCAAAGGCCATAACTCCAAATTTTTTGGTCATTCTTGTTTCTATTGGCCTCTATATGGTATAAGGAGTATGCATATCAATTTTCATGAAGAAATTCCTTGAGGAAGTCATCTGATCAAGAGTTGACTTTCTGGACAAGTCAGTGCAAAATCAGGGCATCTGAGGCCCCCAATGACCCAACCAATGGGTGATCTTCATCATTTTGAGTGTATATGATCTTTATTTGATCATAGAAGAAGTTGGAAGTTCACAAAATTCAAGAATTACAAGTTTTTGCAAAGTTGACTTTTTAGGGCAAGGTTGACTTTTCATGAAAATGTCATTTTATGCAACCTTTTCAAACCTTACTTTTTGATCCAAAAATGCTTCAAATGGAAAAACTTTGGTCATGAAAGTTGTAGATTAGATCTTTCCCTTTTCAAAAAGTACAAGAACATGACCTAATTCATTTTGGATCAAAAGTTATGGTGCACCAAAGTTGGCAAAAATCACTAAAATTCAAATTATGCACCAAATGAGAAACTTGCAAAGTCTTGTACCAAGGCAATTTGTGACTTCTAATTAATGTCAAACCATTACACAAACATCACATGTGACCTAAAACTCAGAATGGACCAAGAGTTTCTCATTTGTTTGGCCTTTGGAGCAAGTTACTTTCATGAAAAGCAAAAGCAAAGTCAAGTTGCAAAAGCTCATGATCACTTCCCATCCACTTGCTGCCTTGGATGCTGAACCACCCTAGCCTTTCCCCTCACCATGCTGCGCATCCCACAGCCCTTGTACTTGGCTAGAACAAGACCCATGCCTTCTCTTACACAAAGTTGACATTTTGCAAAAGCCACCATACCAATCAATAAAGGGCATGTCACATCTTCTGACCAATCAGCATTGTTTATACAAACAATTTGCAAGCCAAACATCATAACACACAAGCCTGAAACCAGCAAGAACTCAACCCTCTCATTTTTCACCCTTGAAGTAAAAAGCTTTCGAAACACAGCATACAAGCCACAAACATTTAAACAAACTTCATAGAGCTCATCACCACATCCTTCTGATCATTTCCCTGCCTTCATTCATCCTTGAAACACCACATAAGCCAAACACGATTCTCACCTGAGCTTGAACAGAACCTGTTCAAACTCTTAAACCAGCCACCATAAACTCCTTCCAAGCATCCAGACATCATCAAGGGACCAAAAGGAGTGGATTGCATCAAGAGGAGAGGCCAGAAAGCTGCAAACTGAAAGCTTCAAAACTCAGGTAGCTCAAGAACTTTTTTTCCAGAAATGATTTTTTAAGTTCTTAATAGCTTCTACATGCTTCCCTGATCATAAATATGTCATTGGTTTTGAAAATGGTGGAGAAATGAGAGTTTAATTTGTTTCTGAAACTTTTTGCCTTAGAACTAGATTGATTCGATTCAGCCAGTTTAGGAATGATAAATGTGTTTTGAATGGGGGTTCTGATTCGTTTTTAGTTGGGGATCATTTATGTTTGATTAGATTTCATTTTAGATGCGTGTGGGAGGAGTTTGTGATTTGGAGTGAACGGAGAAGATGACCGGAACACTGTTCCGGTCACCTGAGAGTCATTAAGGGCTGATTAGGGCTAATTAATTAGGGTTAGTGAGTTTGAATTCCAGCCGTGGGATCTGGCGCCAAGTCAAACGCGCGCGCAGAAGGTTTAAATGAGGGCCATCAGATTGTTTGACTTTTCTTTTTTCAGCTTTTAATTCATTTTATTTTTCATATTATTTCATTTAAATTGTACAATTTAATAAAAATAGCAAAAACACTTTAAAAATTCTGAATTTTTTTATACAAGTTATTATTTAATTTCAGAACACAAAAATATTTTTATTTTTATTTTTAGAATTAAAAAAATATTTTTAAATATTTAAAAGTTTCTTTTTAATTAATTAATGAGAATTAATTGATTAAAAATACTTTTAGGTATTTAAAAATCACCAAAAAATTCATGAAACATTTAAAAACATTTAGAAACATTGTCCAACCCTCAAACCAAATTTATTTTTTGATCTTGATGCATTTTGAGAATTTTTCATGGAATTAAAATCATTTTGATGCATTATTTTGATCCAAATTTCCAAAAACCATTTCTGCCTAACCCTAAAGAGTTGGACCTTGATTCTTTTTGCATTGCATTGTGTTTAGCATGTAGTTTGTGAGATTAAATGGCCATGATTTGATCTTTCATTTTCCAATTGTTTGGTAATTTTCTTGATAAGGAACCCTAAAACCCTAGAAATCTTAGGAAATTCATAACTTGAATTAGGTTAAGAGTTGGAACTTCTCCTTTGGGCAGTGAGTTAGTATAGGATTAGGGATCCTTTGAATGCATTTTCAATTTTTTATATTGATGTTTGCTTCTGATTTTGGTTTGTGTTTGATGCTTTGATCATAAACCCTAATTTGGGCTTCCATATGCATTCATCTTGCATTTGCTTGCATAACATGACTTGCCATGACATTTCATGCCTCCATTTGATTCATTGAACATCTTAAGACATATTAGAAGCATGTTTGATCATTACATCTTGCATTTGCCATGTTGTATGCCACTTGCATTTCATAACTTTTCATATGTGTTCATGCTTCTTAGCTTGCTTCATTTGCATTCATAAGTTTGTATGATCATCCTCATGTCTTGATCCATGTTTGCAGCATCTCATAGCATCATTATCATCTCATATTTGCTTCTGGTTTTGGTTTGTACCATGTCATTTCATCTCATTTTGCATTACATTGCATTTCCTTCATTAACTTTTCAGGTGGTAAGTAACTTTGAGAAGTGGATTTGCCTTCACTTCTCACCTTTTCTTTTCATCTCTCTCTTGCATCCATGCTGCATTTTGTTATATGTTTGAGTTTGAGCTTGCTCATTCTTATTCTTCTTACCTTCTTTCCTCAAGTGACTTGACTTCTCGAATGAAGCAAGTTACTTTGTTTCTCCTGATCCTTTCATTTGCTTCCTGGTGGTTCCTCTGAAGACTTCTTTCTAAAACCTCACAAACCTTAGGAACAACTAAGCATGACAATGATTAGGGTTTTGATTAGTCTCCCCACTTAGTTTTACCTTTGTGTCTCTTTTGAGTCTTCTCTTCTCACCTCCTAATCAAGGACTAAACCATAAAGGCTTTAAGGCTTTGAGATTGAGCTTATGCCTGCATCCTTCTATTAGGATGGAGTGTATAACTTTAATCCTAAGTGTTAATCCCTTAATGTGTTTAACTCCTTTAATCAATTCATCTAATAATCATCAAGACATCAAGCTTGTAACTTGGGCCTTGCATTAGGGTTCTAATTCTTCCTTAATTGGTTAAGAAGGACTAACCCTAGTGTTAATGGACAAGTCCTCCTCAAGTTGTCTTACAAACCCTAAAACTCACTTCATCATCATATCATTAACTAAAATCCACTTAATAAAGGCTTTGTTTTGTCATGACTTTAATCCCTAATCATGGATTAAGTTGAGGAGCTTTCCTCAGCTTAAACATTCTCATCTATTATCCTTCTATTAGGATGGTGTAATGAGTCTGTTTAATCCCTGATTATGGCTTAACCTCATTACTCAACACTAAACAAAACACCAAAAAAAAAATCTAAATAATCACAAGTAGGTTAATGATCTTAATCCTACCCCAGAGGTGATTAAGTGTGAGAAGCTGACTTCACACTTAAGGTATTCTCATTACCCCTAATCAGAGGGAAGATGTGATGAGTTTACTAAATCCATTGGTTTAGGATTAAGCTCATTAACTTATGACAAACTTCAAAAGGCAATAAAAGACTGAAAACTCAAAAACAAGCAATAATCGTCTCCTTCGGGATTCTTTTCTCATCACCTTCATTCACAAACGAGAACTTGCTTCTTCCGTCTAATGCAAGACAGTTTGCACCTGAGCCAGACAGGTCATACACTTGAGCATAGACAAATAAGCAGTTCACAAGTCAATTTATCTTTCAGTCTCTTTGGGTCGAACTACGGTGTTCTGACTTCCTCATTGCACGAGAGGATACGTAGGCATAACTTAACAGTTATCGAACAAAAGTCTCTGTACATTCCCCCTCCTTCCAGCATCATTCTTTAAGCCTCATATTCTTGAGCATTTCATTCTTGTTCCTGCACTGACACTGTACATTTATACACTTCACATTTCTTTTACACTGACACCTGTACATTTTCTTCCAGCCTCCTTATACACAAATTGCACTGACACTACCCCTTTAAAACACAAATCTTTTAAGCGTGGATCCCGTCGAGTACGACGGACAATCTGGGTGCTAATACCTTCCCAGGTTGTAACCAACCCCCTTTCTCAGTCTCTCTGGTTCGCAACCGTCTTATCCATCTTTTTCTAGGTCTATGCAGCATTGCCTTTCCTCCGGGATAAAAATGCCTAGCTGGAGACTCTTTTCATCTCCAGTGAGTTCACTGCTGTGTGTTCTCATTGTTCCCTCTCGTCGACCGTTCGCGTCTGTACCTTTATCTGGGGTCAGTCCCACTTATCGGGAGCGACAGCTTGGCGACTCTGCTGGGGAACCTTATATTGCAACCAGGGCTTCTGGTTCTTTTTGTGGGTTCCTCCTAGCGCTTGATTGATTTGTGTTTACTAGGGTGTTATGTGCTACTTGTGTTTGTATATGTATTTTACTGCTTTATGTACAGTTTTGTTTATTGCTTTCTTTATAGCTTTGTGCATATATCATACTGTCATACTGTGCTGGCTGGATCTGTTTGTTTGCTTTGGTGGGTGGGGTTATACTGAGAGTTAAGGTCCTATACCTGGGACCTGAGTGACACCTAGGATAGAGTGGTTCATGTTCTTTCCCATTCCATCTCGGTCTGGTGCGGGAATATGAAACACGATTCAGATATGGGTTTCTTCTTGAGAACTCTGTGTTGCAGATTTCCTGCAATGCTAGGGCTATCTGGGAAGCCTGCTAAGTCTGGATGACCTTTAGTATTGACCTTCAGAAACTGAGGTGAATTAGAGGAGGAACTTTTATGGTTATTGTAAACACTGTACCTCCGGGTTAGAAGTGTTTACACTTCTCATAACTGATCCAAGTCTGAGGATCCTTGTTTTAGAACATCACCTATGAGGGGGTTGGGTTGTTTACAGGTTTGCAGGTACACTTGACCTCAGAATACCCTGTTACTTTGTTTGATAAGAGTACTCCATGTTGGAACAATTCTTGTGATTCTAAACCCTGGACATGTGACTCTTTATTTGAGTCCCCCACCTTGGTTACTGGACTTATAGACCTCCATCTGGATTTCTTGAACACACATGGACTTATATCAGAGCATTTGATCAGATCCAGCTCAGTCACAAACCCTTGCATATCATTTGCATACATCATCATTACATCATTTTAACATTTGCTTATTTGTTTTTCAGGGTACTCATACTTTATTTTTTGGCTTGGTTTTGACCCCATCATCAGTATAGACCTATCTGCATCAGTATCTACTTCAGCTATCTACTATCTGCATCATCAGTCTCAGCCTGTCAGTGGCCCATTTCCAGTATCATCATCAGCATCTGTCTCAGCTTTCCTCCAAGCAACATGGCACCTAAGAAGAGTAACATCTCCTATCATTTCTTTCAGCCTGAGCTAGCAGACATCAGGAGGATTCAGACCCTGATTACTCCAGACCATATACCACATTTCAGAGAACACTATGGAGGCATACTTGATGTGGTTATGGATTTGGACCCTTCACAGAGGAGCTTGATTCATACTTGCCTGCAGTTTTATGATCCCCCACTGAGGTGCTTCACTTTTCAGGATTTTCAGCTGGGGCCTTTATTAGAGGAGTATTCATCATTGGTTGGTGTACCTATCAGGGGTGGAGTCCCCTTCAACCCTGAGATGGCTTTTCCAAGTAATGAAGAGGTGGCAAAGGCTTTGTATCTGGAACCAGTTCTGATTGGGCAGAATATGACTACCAAGGCTGGAATCCCTGGCCTGCATCTGGATTTCTTAATCTCTCAGGCCACCCTGAAGGCCTCTCTGGGAGAGTGGAAGGCAGTCTGTGCTTTGTTGGCCCTTAGCATATATGGGATCATACTCTTTGCAGATGAGCCAAAATTTATTAGCAAGAATGCAATCCATCTTTTCATCCTGAGGAACCCAGTACCCACTTTACTGGGAGATTTATACTACTCAGTTCACCAAAGGAATGAAAAGAAAAGGGGAAGATTGGTGAGGTGCTGTGCTCCCCTGTTCCATACATGGATGCTCAGACATTTGCTTAAGACTGATGCATTTCTGAATCCTCATCAGCAACAAAATTGGGCTAAAAGACTCACTGCTCTGACTTCAGCTAATATCAGGTGGTGCACTCAGAGCACCAAGGGCAGAGATATCATTACCAGTTGTGGGCAGTTTCCCAATGTACCCCTGATAGGAGTCAAGGGTTGCATCAATTACAACCCTCTGCTATTTAAAAGACAACTGGGCTATGCATTGGTCCACACTCCTAAGGCACAAGACATGGATGAGACACTTTACTGTGAGATTAAGCCTAATCTGGCTATTGTCAGGCAAGCATCCTGGGCTTGGGACAATGTCCATACTAAAGGAGTAACCATTTTTGGAAAGTGCAACAATGTGGCCTCAGCACAGTACTATGAGTGGTCCCATGCCAGGGCTCAATTCTCTGGAATTCCCTTCACCATGGAAGATATTCCTGGACCATCTTCAGCACCACCTCCTGTCACTGTCAGTTTAGAGGAGTTTGAGAAACTGAAAGAGAGGAATGAGAAGTTGACTCAGGCTCTACAGAAGACCCTCTGGGAGAGGAATGATGGTAGGCTGGACATTGAAAGGCTAGAAAAGTTGAAGATGGAGCATCTGGCCAGAATTGAGAAGTCTGAGGATTACATCAAGAAGTCTAGGGCTGGAGAAAAGATTCTGAAGAATGCCTGCAAGGAAGCTCAGTTCCAGAAAGCCAGGACTGATTTGTATCTGAAAGAGAGTCAAGCTAGGTGGGTCAGAATCACCGAAGCTCGTACTCTGGAAGATAAGAGGACTCAGGACAAGATTGAGCAGTTGGAGGCTAGTGCAAAAGAGCAACAGGAAGCCCTGGCAGCAGCCCAGAGGGAGATCTCAGAGTTGAAGATCAGAGCTGGTGTGAAGAGGTCAAAGGACCAGAGTCAACACAAAAAGCTAACTGCAGCTGTTACTACCAGGAATCTCCTTATCAGGAATCTTACAGAGCGCCCGGCTGATCCTGTGACTGAAGCACTTCTCAAGGAAGTTCAGGAGGATGAGTTTGGCCTTGGTGTTTGACTTTTGCTTGTTGTTGTTTTCACTTCATGTACTTTTGTTTTCTTATGTTGTATTTTGACCCCTCAGAGGGCTTGGATTGTAAAAAGAAACAAACTATGTATCATTTATCTTTTTGCAATATATGTATCAGTTTGATCTGGGTGTCTCTCAAAGTAACATCAGCAGCATCTTCAAGGGTCTGGAAAGGTCAAAACCAAGTGCCAAGCCGGATACCTTGGAAACAAATAAGCATAACTGCATTGCATGCTAACCCTGTTGTTTGTTTTGTAGGTTTACTTTATTGTTGTTGCTAACTCTGTTGTGGTCTCAGGAACTATTGCTCGACGTAGGGTGTTTCCACTCAACCGTCCACACAGATATCCAACCCGTAACAACCTTCCGGGGATACAAATGGACCAGGTACAACAGGACCTTACAGAGGTCAGGAACCAAATGGCCAATGAGAGGCTAGAAATGAGGAATCAAATGACACAGTTTATGAGGTAATGAACAACATGGCTCAAAGCCAGGAGAGGTTGAGAGCAATGGTAGAGAGGCAGAATCAGGAAGAACCCCATATAGGGACTGCTGGAACTAGCAACAATGAGAGGGTCCAACCTCATGTCAACCCCCCTGTATTTGGACCTCACCTTCATCCAGAAATCAACATTCCTGCAAATGTTCAAGGGACTGCCACTGCAGGCAGGGTGCTGCAAGAAGACCCCCAGGAAGATCAGTTCACAGTAATGGGAGCTGGGGAGGAAGCCTATGACAGAAGGCTTGAAGAGATTGCTGAGAAATTAAGATCCTTAGAGTCTCAAAACTCTCTGGGTTTTGATGTTATGGACATGGGCTTGGTAGATGGGGTCAGGATTCCCCATAAGTTCAAGCCTCCTTGTTTTGAAAAGTACAACGGGACTTCCTGCCCACGGACCCACTTACAATCCTTTCTGGGGAGACTGAAGGCATATACCATGGACGAGAAGCTATGGATGTTTTATTTTGAGGATAGCTTGACCGGAGCTTCAAGGGAATGGTACTCACATCTGACTAGAGCAACCATCAGGTGTTGGAAGGATTTGGCAGAAGCTTTCATTAGACAATACCAGTACAATTTGGATATGGCACCCAACAGGACCCTCCTAATGGGGATGTCACAATCATCTAGAGAAAGCTTCCGGGAGTATGCCCAGAGATGGAGGCAATTGGCTGCTGCTGTTCTGCCACCTATGTCAGAGAGGGAGATGGCAGATATGTTTATGAACACCCTCCAAGGAACATACATTGACAGACTAGCTGCCTTCTCCTCAACCAGCTTTGCAGATGTTGTCATAGCCGGGGAGAGAATTGAGAGCCTGTTAAAGATGGGCAAAATTTCTGACAACGGTGCCAGCTCGTCAAGCAATACAAGGAAACCTTTTGTAGGCCCAAGAAGAACTGGTGATACCAATGCTATCCACACCAGCAGGGGCAGACCCCAATATGTTCACAGATCTGTGGCAGCAGTCACCATTCCCGCTCCAGTTCATCCTCAACCAACTTATCAACCACCGCAACAAAATTATCAGCAACAACCTCAGTACCAGCAACAAACTCAGTATCCTCCGAGAAACTACAACAACACCAACAACAACAATCAGCAAAGACCATTTCAGCAGAGGCCATCTCAGGCCAATAGGGTGATTGATCCAATCCCTATGCCATATGCCGCTTTACTGCCACAGCTCCTGAAGCTCAACTTGGTTGAGTTAAGGACATTGGCACCTCCAGATCCTACCAGTCTACCCAGAAATTACGACTCCAACGCCAAATGTGCTTTCCATTCAAATGCACCAGGCCATAGTACAGAGAAGTGCAGAGCTTTGCACATGAAGGTACAAGACCTGGTAGACTCTAAGGCTCTAAACTTCGCACCACCACCTAATGTTAACAAGAACCCTATGCCAAACCACGGAGGTCCCAGAATCAATGCTATTGAATAAGACAAGCCGTCTTATTTGATAACCGGCGTGGGTCAGATTCGGACACCGTTGGTAGAGATTAAAGCCCAACTCCTCAAATGTCAAATATTCCCGGGATGCGAGCTAGGGTGTGCTTATTGCAACATTTCAGTGAATGGTTGTGATAACTTGAGAGATGGCATAGATGGCCTCATCCGGAGTGGCCTGCTTCAAATCACAACATCATTTCCTACCAATCCAGCAATCTCAGTAACAACAATCCCCATGTCTTCTACGACTGCAGCAACCATTGTTCCGAACAACTCTTCAATCTTATCAACAAATGCTTCATCTGTCACTTCAGCTGACCAGATATCAACAAACATCCCTTCTACGACTTCAACACCACTTTATTCAGAGTCTCCTACAACAACAACACCCATCCATCCAACAATGTCTCCTACAACTTCAGCAGCAAATGTCTCCACAGTTACTATTTATTATGATCCCGAAAATGATTCTGCCTACAACTCACAAAGTTCTACTCCCATCAGAGCACCAGTCACAATATACTATGATCCACAGACTATCATGGTTCCTTCTGCAGCTGCCATCAGTCCAGTCACTATCACAGTGCCTGGACCAGTACCTTATGAAAGCAGTAATGCCATCCCTTGGCATTACGGCTCTGACTTATACTGCGGAGGACAGAAAATCACTCTTGAATCATCAACACCTGCACCACAAATAGACAATGTGGGAGGAGGCGGAGGCTTCACTCGAAGAGGACGTCTCTTTGCTCCACAAATTCAAAGACCCAATGCCGAAGCAGAAGCTGCTGCCAAGGCAAAAGGGAAGAGCCTGGTGCAGGAAGATCAAGCTGTTAAGGAAGCTTTGAAAACACCCTTTGATCAAGAAGTTGATGAGTTCATGAGAATCATCAAGAAGAGTGATTACAAAATAGTGGACCAGCTTCACCAGACGCCGTCCAAGATCTCTATTCTATCATTGCTTATGTGCTCCGAAGCTCATCGGAATGCACTACTAAAAGTCTTGCACGCAGCTTATGTGCCTGAAGAGATCACCGTCAATCAGTTGGAAGCTGTGGTTGGAAACGTTACTGCTAGCAATGGACTAGGGTTCACCAACACTGATTTGACTACAGAAGGCCGCGATCATAACAAAGCTTTGCACATTACCATGGAATGTAAAGGTGCAGTCCTTTCCCATGTGCTGGTAGACACAGGATCATCCCTCAATGTCTTACCTAAAAAGGCCCTTGTGAAGCTAGAGTATGAAGGACTGGCATTACGCCCCAGCAACCTGGTGGTGAGAGCCTTTGATGGTTCTAAGAGATCGGTTCTGGGAGAAATTGAGTTGCCTATAACGATTGGCCCACAAACTTTCAAAACGACCTTCTACGTGATGGATATACAGCCTGCCTACAGCTGTCTATTGGGTAGGCCATGGATTCACGTCGCTGGCGCCGTGACCTCAACCCTTCACCAGAAGTTAAAATTCGAGTGGGAGGGTCAAGTCGTTACTATCTGTGGAGAGGAGGATATTTTTGTTAGCCACCTGGCTACCTACAAATATATTGAGATGGATGGGGAGATCCATGAAACGATGAGTCAAGGGTTTGAGGCTCTGAATGTAAATGAAGCATCCGCTGTACCTGGAATCTCCATGGCATCTTATCGACAAGCCCGGAAGGTTGTTAAGGAGGGAACTGCCCAAGGCTGGGGCAAGGTTTTATCCGTGGAGAAGAAGAAGGACAAATCTGGGTTGGGTTACAGACCAACTCAACAAAATCAAGCAGAGGCTGCTGAGAAACCAGGCTTTGTCAGTGGGGGGATGCTCACCCCTGATGTTATCAACAATTTGGAAGACGAGTTGGAAGAGGAGCGCAATCTGGAGAATTGGATACGTCCAAAGATCCCGGGGAGCAGTATCTCAAACTGGTCTTCCCAGGAAATTATAAGGGTTACTCATGCAGAGTAATTATTATTTCCTGTATTTTATAGCATGCATCAAGTCTTGCATCTTGCCCAAGATGACAAGGCTCATTTTGTAATCGGGCCATCTGTAATTTTTGTGCAACAAGATTAATCAATGAAATATCAGACATCTTTTGCAAATGAGTCTTTTTCTTTTCCGCTCACTGTTTTTCCCATTTTTCTTTTTGTACAAAAATAAATGGCAATGTTTTCAAAATGACAACTTTATTTCACTTTTCTAAACAAGATTAAAATCAAATCACTAAAATGAACAAACTGAACCCTTGTAGAGAGTGCCTTCCAGACAGCACTGACAACAGCACGGCTATGACTTCGTATGACTTTGACAATCCAATCAATCGAGCTGATGAAGGGGTTGAAGAAGAATATGAGCTTCCTGAAGAGCTAGCCAGGTTGTTGAGACAAGAGGATAAGGTTATCACTCCTCATCAGGAGGAGGTCGAAACGATCAATCTTGGTACAGATGAAGACATGAAAGAGGTTAAAATCGGGGCCTGCTTGCAAGACTCAATGAAGAAACAATTGATTGATCTGCTTCAAGAATATGTGGACGTGTTTGCTTGGTCTTATCAAGACATGCCAGGGTTGGACACCGACATTGTTATGCACAAGCTGCCTTTAAGAGAAGAATGCCCACCGGTTAAACAGAAACTGCGCCGCACTCGCCCAGACATGGCAATGAAAATCAAAGAAGAGGTACAAAAGCAGTGGGACGCCGGGTTCCTTGCTGTGACTAGCTATCCACCGTGGGTTGCTAACATAGTACCTGTGCCTAAGAAAGACGGCAAAGTAAGAATGTGTGTTGACTACCGGGACCTGAACAGAGCCAGCCCAAAAGATAACTTCCCATTACCTCACATCGATGTATTGGTGGATAATACGGCTCAGTTCTCGTTATTCTCCTTCATGGACGGATTTTCAGGATACAATCAGATCAAGATGTCACCTGAAGACATGGAGAAGACAACTTTCATCACACCCTGGGGCACGTTCTGTTACAAGGTGATGCCATTCGGACTGAAGAATGCTGGTGCAACATATCAACGGGCTATGGTAACATTATTCCACGATATGATCCATAAAGAAATCGAATGTTATGTGGATGACATGATTGCCAAGTCCCTTACTGAAGAAGATCACCTGGTAAATCTGCTGAAGCTGTTCAAGCGTCTAAGGAAGTACCAACTGAAGTTGAACCCCAACAAATGCACATTCGGGGTGCGATCTGGTAAGCTGCTGGGATTTATTGTAAGCGAGAAAGGGATTGAGGTTGACCCAGATAAAGTCAAAGCTATTCAAGAAATGCCTGCACCGAAGACAGAAAAGGAAGTTCGAGGGTTCTTAGGTCGATTGAACTACATTTCAAGGTTCATATCTCACCTTACAGCAACCTGTGAACCCTTGTTCAAATTACTAAGAAAAGAACAAACGGTCAGGTGGAATGAAGACTGCCAGAAGGCTTTTGACAAGATCAAGGAGTACTTGCAAGAACCTCCAATCCTTATGCCTCCGGTTGAAGGAAGACCTCTAATCATGTACTTGACAGTATTAGAAGAGTCAATGGGGTGTGTGCTGGGCCAGCATGACGAGTCTGGTCGAAAAGAGTATGCAATTTACTACCTGAGCAAAAAGTTTACCGACTGTGAACAACGTTATTCACTGCTCGAGAAAACTTGCTGTGCTTTAGCGTGGGCTGCTCGCCGACTGAGACAGTATATGTTGACCCACACTACCTTGTTGATCTCAAAGATGGACCCGGTCAAGTACATATTTGAGAAGCCAGCGCTTACCGGACGGGTTGCAAGATGGCAAATGATTCTCACGGAATATGACATCCAATACACTTCTCAGAAAGCCATCAAGGGAAGTGTATTGTCTGAATATCTTGCTGAGCAACCTATTGATGATTACCAGCCTATGAGATTTGACTTCCCTGATGAAGACATCATGTTCATAAAAGCAAAAGATCATGAAGAGCCTATTCACACTGAAGGGCCCGACCCGGAAGAAGAATGGACTATGATGTTTGATGGGGCTGTTAATATGAATGGTCGTGGTGTTGGTGCAGTGCTCATTACACCTAAGGGAGTTCACATGCCTTTCTCGGCAAAACTCACCTTCAACTGCACTAACAACGAAGCTGAATACGAAGCTTGCATTATGGGCCTTGAGGAAGCCATTGACCTCAGGATCAAGACATTGACTGTATTCGGAGATTCGGCTCTAGTAGTTAATCAAACCAACGGCAAATGGTACACACACCAGGATCATCTGATACCTTACAGGGATTATACAAGAAGGTTATTGACTTTCTTCACAACGGTCAAGCTTGAGTATATCCCTCGGGACGAGAATCAGTTCGCAGATGCCCTGGCTACCATTTCATCTATGATCAAAGTTCAAGCAGCCAACTTTGTGCCGCAGATTTCAGTGTCCAGACTCGACATACCAGCATATGTGTTCGCAGCAGATGTTGTCAAAGATGATAAGCCTTGGTTCCATGACATTAAGTGCTTCTTGGAGGATCAAACATACCCACCTGGGGCATCTTCCAATGATAAGAAGACTTTGAGAAGGCTCGCTGGTAGTTTCTTTCTGAACACCGATGGTTCCTTGTACAAAAGGAACTTTGATATGGTACTCCTCAGATGCGTCGATAAGACAGAAGCAGACCTGTTAATGCATGAAGTGCACGAAGGATCCTTTGGTACCCATGCTGGAGGGCATGCCATGGCTAAGAAGTTGCTAAGATCAGGCTATTAATGTGATGTCTTCACCCTGGCCCTTTGCTATGTGGGGCATTGACATGATTGGCAAGATTGAGCCAACTGCTTCAAATGGCCACAGATTCATCCTGGTCGCCATTGATTATTTCATCAAGTGGGTTGAAGCAGCGTCTTATGCAAACGTTACAAGACAAGTGGTAGCCAGATTCCTGAAGAGAGATATCATCTGTCGATATGGAGTTCCCGAGCGAATCATTACTGATAATGGTTCCAACTTAAACAACAAAATGATGGCAGAACTATGCCGGGACTTCAAGATCCAACACCACAATTCTTCTCCTTACAGGCCAAAGATGAATGGCGTTGTTGAGGCAGCTAATAAGAATATCAAGAAGATTGTGCAGAAGATGGTAGTCACCTACAGAGACTGGCATGAAATGCTACCGCTTGCCTTGCATGGGTACCGCATGTCAATCAGAACATCCACTGGGGCAACACCGTATCAACTTGTGTATGGTATGGAGGCAGTCCTACCTGTTGAAGTTGAATTACCCTCCCTACGGGTACTGATGGATGTTAAGCTGAACGAAGCAGAATGGGTTCGGGCCCGATACGAACAACTGAGTCTGATTGAAGAGAAAAGATTGGTTGCAATCTGTCATGGGCAGTTATATCAGAGAAGAATGAAGAAAGCCTTCGATCAGAAAGTCAGGCACCGAGAGTACCAAGTAGGAGATCTTGTGCTGAAAAGAATTCTCCCTCCTCATACAGACCATAGGGGCAAGTGGACTCCAAATTACGAAGGACCATTTGTAGTAAAGAAAGTTTTCTCTGGTGGAGCACTGATGCTCAGCACTATGGATGGTGAAGATTTCCCATCCCCTGTGAATTCAGATGCAGTTAAAAAATACTTTGCATAAAATGACCCGCTGGACATAAAAACAGAATGTAAGTCCAGGAAAAAATAGGGCATCCCGGCGAGTCAAAAACAGAATAAAAGACTCGGGCAAAAATAAGGGAAAATAAACAAAAAATGTACACCCGCTGAGTTGAAAAGCCACAATGGACAACTCAGGCAAAAATGGGTATCCCGATGGATTGAAAACCCGAAAGGGCGATCCATGCAAAATAAGGGAATAAGCGAACAACTGCATTCTGAATTCGTCTGTATCACAAACAACTTGGTGAACCTCGGAAGGATCAAGCTTCGATCAGAATCAGCCTTCTTCAGAAAGTAAGACGAGAGGGACGTCAAAAGTCATACAAGTCATAGCAGGGAAAACTCCTCAAAGCGTCGTCAACATTGTCAGCATTTTGTTTCTCAATTTGTAACAATCTCCTCATTTTAGGAGATTCGTTTCTTTGACTGTATATTGCCAATTCAGGGCACATGAATTAATAAAACCAGATTTTCAGTCATGTTTCGTCTTGTACCTTTTATTCGCAAAAATGTCTGATGTCTCTAAAAAAACTTTTGGTTGCATAAATACAGATGCTTATCTTCAAAAGTAAAACACGTGCTTACAGGAAATATGCTTACTCTCAGAAGTGTCTAACTCCTATGACGGAATCCAGCAAGGGATACCTCGGGAATGTTTGTGCGTTTCTATCTTTGCAGGATTGCAGGTATCCAAAACACAACTTGGGGCATGTAAGCTTCACCCCAGCAAGCTAGCAAATCAACACTCAATCTTAGCACCCGAAGTGCTCTCTCCCCAGCTGAGTTGCCTCTCATGACTTCCCCCCAGTTGAGCTGCCACTTACTACTGTTCCCAACCGAGTTTGCCAATCATTCTTCCTCAGCAGAATACAAAAGCCAGGGAACCATCTCCCCACAGAGCTTCAGCCTCGGTCCAGAAGAGCAATGCATGAAGGAATCACAACAGAGTGACGAAAGCTTCTACAAACCCCAGCTGGGTCTCTCATTTACAAAGATACGTCTATCAGTGACCTATATCCCCAAGCAATAGAATCTCATCAGATCTATCCAATGATCTCATCCCCAGCTGGGATATTCACTTCAAACAGACCGACCAGAGATCTTCGCAGCAACGGGATCCGAATCCCGGTTTGGTATCTTTGCGTAATCATGGCATTCGCATCATACTCACCCCACAAAGCGTAGCATTCCGTCTAATGCGGATCATTACGGCAAAAATCAAACATATAGCATAATCATAAGCCATGATCCGCATCAAAAACTTGTGGATAATGACCATCCATCAGCAAATACACGAAACTCCCCAGCGGAGATTCCCCAGCAAAAGACAGTTGCCTTACATTCACAAAACACCAGTATATATTCCTTTCGACACTCGTTCGTGTCATACCCCCCAGCAGAAAACCAAGACATTCTCTTTGCACTCACAGATATTCTTGTATATACAATTCCTTGACACTCGTCCGTGTCATATCCCCAGCGCAGTCACCTACACTTTTGCAACCCACATACTTACTTATACTATACTTTTCTCCTTTTTGACACTCGTCCATGTCACTCTCCCCAGCAGATAAAACACTCATCTATACACTAATCATGTTACTCTTATACAGATACTCGTCCGTATCTTGTATACACCATTTGTATATCCCCACAGATTCGACACTCGTCCGTATTCTCTGTTAACCAGTTGGTACTCGTCCGTACCATCATCTTAGAACATGCGTCAAGCGTTTGTTTCTACCTGATACTCGTCCGTATCATAGTCTTAAGGATGCTCGTCCGCATCTTTAATCCATACACTGTGTCAAACACTTTTGTCTTCTTGAATTTAGACATTCGTCTGTGTTTATTATTCCCCAGAAGAGTCCCTTCAGATTCAACACTCGTTCGTGTTCTTTGTTAACCAGTTGATACTCGTCCGTATCATCATCTCTGAACACGTGTCAGTATTGGTTTCTACCCGATACTCGTCCGTATCGTAGTCTTAAGGATGCTCGTTCGCATCTTTAATCTATACACAAACATCTAAACACTTATACCTTTTGTTTCTTGGATGTAAACACTCGTCCATGATCACCATTCCCCAGTAAATCACCAACAAAGCATTTTTTCCTTTTATCTGACACTCGTCCTGTGTCACGATAAAACCCTGAGAGCAGCCGTACCCTGCTAGGTGGTCGTCCTCCACCTCTTGATGGTCGTCCTCCATCATGCTCATCCGATGGCCGTCCCCATCGTTGATTTTAGCAGCCGTCCCCTGCTAGGTGGTCGTCCTCCACCCCTTGATGATCGTCCTTCATCATTTTATCCGATGGCCGTCCCCATTGTTGATTTTTGGTTATCTGGCATTCGTCCTATGTCATGATAAACCTCGAGAGCAGCCGTCCCCTGCTAGGTGGTCGTCCTCCACCTCTTGATGGTCGTCCTCCATCATGCTCGTTCGATGGCCGTCCCCATCGTTGACCTTTTATCCGGCATTCGTCCTATGTCGCGATACTTTGAGCAGCCGTCCCCTGCCAGGTGGTCGTCCTCCACCTTAGATGACCGTCCCTCATCTTACCCCAACAGAGCAGCCGTCCCCTACTAGGTGATCGTCCTTCACCTTTGATGACCGTACCTCATCATCTATTTATTTCATTTATTCTTTAACCCGATGGCCGTCCCCGTCGTGGTCCCTTTTCCTTTCAGTTTAGCCCGATGGTCGTCCCCATCGTTGGTTACTTTACTTTATGAACTTGATGGCCGTCCCCGTCATGTTTTATTAATCCACTGAGAATCTTACAGCTTTACTTGATGGCCGTCCCCATCATCATACCTTTTATCCCCAGCATGTCGGCCGTCCCCGTCATTGCTTTATTTTCCGCACTCTTTTAGCATGTCGGCCGTCCCCGTCATTGCTCTTTACCCAGCAGTCGTCCTCTGCACGACGGTCGTCCTCCGTCGCCCATACTTTACAATATACTTTATTCTCTTTTACAATCTATATCCCTTTTCTTTTTCATTCTGTGAGTGCAAATTTTGGACTGTCTTCGGTATTCAACCACAAGTTATCTTGTTTGCCTGATAAGCCATTGCTTACATCCTGCACAGCTAACTCATGTTTGAATAGGGGCAGCTGTAAACACCCCAAATTTGCCCTCACCCATTCACACCATGGCTTGTGATCATTTCATATGCATAAACACAATCATAACATCTCACACCACAATTTTGAGTCATTGCATTGGTTCAAAGTCATCTGCATCTAGGGTTTGTGATCTGAGCAATCCAAGAGCTATTTGAGCCACTCCAAAGGCCATTAATCACTTCAAAGAGGTCCATGTGTGTTCAAGTATCATATTATATCCTCTCAAAGTCAATAATGCCAAAGAATCACAAGAACTGAGAATGGCATGGAAGCAGAGCCAGGTTTGACTGCACAGATGACCTAAAATTAGGGTTTTGGTTTCAAAGGCCATAACTCCAAATTTTTTGGTCATTCTTGTTTCTATTGGCCTCTATATGGTATAAGGAGTATGCATATCAATTTTCATGAAGAAATTCCTTGAGGAAGTCATCTGATCAAGAGTTGACTTTCTGGACAAGTCAGTGCAAAATCAGGGCATCTGAGGCCCCCAATGACCCAACCAAGGGGTGATCTTCATCATTTTGAGTGTATATGATCTTTATTTGATCATAGAAGAAGTTGGAAGTTCACAAAATTCAAGAATTACAAGTTTTTGCAAAGTTGACTTTTTAGGGCAAGGTTGACTTTTCATGAAAATGTCATTTTATGCAACCTTTTCAAACCTTACTTTTTGATCCAAAAATGCTTCAAATGGAAAAACTTTGGTCATGAAAGTTGTAGATTAGATCTTTCCCTTTTCAAAAAGTACAAGAACATGACCTAATTCATTTTGGATCAAAAGTTATGGTGCACCAAAGTTGGCAAAAATCACTAAAATTCAAATTATGCACCAAATGAGAAACTTGCAAAGTCTTGTACCAAGGCAATTTGTGACTTCTAATTAATGTCAAACCATTACACAAACATCACATGTGACCTAAAACTCAGAATGGACCAAGAGTTTCTCATTTGTTTGGCCTTTGGAGCAAGTTACTTTCATGAAAAGCAAAAGCAAAGTCAAGTTGCAAAAGCTCATGATCACTTCCCATCCACTTGCTGCCTTGGATGCTGAACCACCCTAGCCTTTCCCCTCACCATGCTGCGCAGCCCACAGCCCTTGTACTTGGCTAGAACAATACCCATGCCTTCTCTTACACAAAGTTGACATTTTGCAAAAGCCACCATACCAATCAATAAAGGGCATGTCACATCTTCTGACCAATCAGCATTGTTTATACAAACAATTTGCAAGCCAAACATCATAACACACAAGCCTGAAACCAGCAAGAACTCAACCCTCTCATTTTTCACCCTTGAAGCAAAAAGCTTTCGAAACACAGCATACAAGCCACAAACACTTAAACAAACTTCATAGAGCTCATCACCACATCCTTCTGATCATTTCCCTGCCTTCATTCATCCTTGAAACACCACATAAGCCAAACACGATTCTCACCTGAGCTTGAACAGAACCTGTTCAAACTCTTAAACCAGCCACCATAAACTCCTTCCAAGCATCCAGACATCATCAAGGGACCAAAAGGAGTGGATTGCATCAAGAGGAGAGGCCAGAAAGCTGCAAACTGAAAGCTTCAAAACTCAGGTAGCTCAAGAACTTTTTTTCCAGAAATGATTTTTTAAGTTCTTAATAGCTTCTACATGCTTCCCTGATCATAAATATGTCATTGGTTTTGAAAATGGTGGAGAAATGAGAGTTTAATTTGTTTCTGAAACTTTTTGCCCTAGAACTAGATTGATTCGATTCAGCCAGTTTAGGAATGATAAATGTGTTTTGAATGGGGGTTCTGATTCGTTTTTAGTTGGGGATCATTTCTGTTTGATTAGATTTCATTTTAGATGCGTGTGGGAGGAGTTTGTGATTTGGAGTGAACGGAGAAGATGACCGGAACACTGTTCCGGTCACCTGAGAGTCATTAAGGGCTGATTAGGGCTAATTAATTAGGGTTAGTGAGTTTGAATTCCAGCCGTGGGATCTGGCGCCAAGTCAAACGCGCGCGCAGCAGGTTTAAATGAGGGCCATCAGATTGTTTGACTTTTCTTTTTTCAGCTTTTAATTCATTTTATTTTTCATATTATTTCATTTAAATTGTACAATTTAATAAAAATAGCAAAAACACTTTAAAAATTCTGAAATTTTTTATACAAGTTATTATTTAATTTCAGAACACAAAAATATTTTTATTTTTATTTTTAGCATTAAAAAAATATTTTTAAATATTTAAAAGTTTCTTTATAATTAATTAATGAGAATTAATTGATTAAAAATACTTTTAGGTATTTAAAAATCACCAAACAATTCATGAAACATTTAAAAACATTTAGAAACATTGTCCAACCCTAAAACCAAATTTATTTTTTGATCTTGATGCATTTTGAGAATTTTTCATGGAATTAAAATCATTTTGATGCATTATTTTGATCCAAACTTCCAAAAACCATTTCTGCCTAACCCTAAAGAGTTGGACCTTGATTCTTTTTGCATTGCATTGTGTTTAGCATGTAGTTTGTGAGATTAAATGGCCATGATTTGATCTTTCATTTTCCAATTGTTTGGTAATTTTCTTGATAAGGAACCCTAAAACCCTAGAAATCTTAGGAAATTCATAACTTGAATTAGGTTAAGAGTTGGAACTTCTCCTTTGGGCAGTGAGTTAGTATAGGATTAGGGATCCTTTGAGTGCATTTTCAATTTTTTATATTGATGTTTGCTTCTGATTTTGGTTTGTGTTTGATGCTTTGATCATAAACCCTAATTTGGGCTTCCATATGCATTCATCTTGCATTTGCTTGCATAACATGACTTGCCATGACATTTCATGCCTCCATTTGACTCATTGAACATCTTAAGACATATTAGAAGCATGTTTGATCATTGCATCTTGCATTTGCCATGTTGTATGCCACTTGCATTTCATAACTTTTCATATGTGTTCATGCTTCTTAGCTTGCTTCATTTGCATTCATAAGTTTGTATGATCATCCTCATGTCTTGATCCATGTTTGCAGCATCTCATAGCATCATTATCATCTCATATTTGCTTCTGGTTTTGGTTTGTACCATGTCATTTCATCTCATTTTGCATTACATTGCATTTCCTTCATTAACTTTTCAGGTGGTAAGTAACTTTGAGAAGTGGATTTGCCTTCACTTCTCACCTTTTCTTTTCATCTCTCTCTTGCATCCATGCTGCATTTTGTTATATGTTTGAGTTTGAGCTTGCTCATTCTTATTCTTCTTACCTTCTTTCCTCAAGTGACTTGACTTCTTGAATGAAGCAAGTTACTTTGTTTCTCCTAATCCTTTCATTTGCTTCCTGGTGGTTCCTCTGAAGACTTCTTTCTAAAACCTCACAAACCTTAGGAACAACTAAGCATGACAATGATTAGGGTTTTGATTAGTCTCCCCACTTAGTTTTACCTTTGTGTCTCTTTTGAGTCTTCTCTTCTCACCTCCTAATCAAGGACTAAACCATAAAGGCTTTAAGGCTTTGAGATTGAGCTTATGCCTGCATCCTTCTATTAGGATGGAGTGTATAACTTTAATCCTAAGTGTTAATCCCTTAATGTGTTTAACTCCTTTAATCAATTCATCTAATAATCATCAAGACATCAAGCTTGTAACTTGGGCCTTGCATTAGGGTTCTAATTCTTCCTTAATTGGTTAAGAAGGACTAACCCTAGTGTTAATGGACAAGTCCTCCTCAAGTTGTCTTACTGTCGCTCCCGATAAATGAAACCAGGTCAGATAAGGGTACAGACGCGAACGGTCGGCGAAAGGGACAATGAGAACACACAGCCGTGAACTCACTGGAGATGAATAGAGTCGCCAGCTAGGCATTTTTATCCCGGAGGAAAGGTAATGCTGCATAGACCTAGAAGAAGATGGATAAGACGGTTTGCGAACCAGAGAGACTGAGAAAGGGGGTTGGTTACAACCTGGGAAGGTGTTAGCACCCAGATTGTCCGTCGTACTCGACGGGATCCACGCTTAAAAAAATTTGTGTTTTAAAGGGGTAGTGTCAGTGCAATCTGTGTGTAAAAGAGCTGGAAAAGAATGTACAGGTGTCAGTGTAAAGTGTATAAGTGATGTGAAGTATGAGAGTGTCAGTGTAAGAAAGAGTATGCTCATGATTATGAGGCTTAAAGAATAATGCTGGGAGGAGGGGGAATGTACAGAGACTTTTGTTCGATAACTGTTAAGTTATGCCTACGTATCCTCTCGTGCAATGAGGAAGTCAGAACACCGTAGTTCGACCCAAAGAGACTGAAAGATGAATTGACTTGATGAACTGCTTGCTTGCCTATGCTCAAGTGTATGACCTGTCTGGCTCAGGTGCTAACTGTCTTGCATTAGACGGAAGAAGCGAGTTCTCGTTCGTGAGTGAATGAGATGAGAAAAGAATCCCGAAGGAGACGATTATTGTTTGTTTTTGAGTTTTCAGTCTTTTATTGCTTTTGAAAGTTTGTCATAAGTTAATGAGCTTAAGACTAAACCAATGGGTTGGTAAACTCATCACATCTTCCCTCTGATTAGGGGTAATGAGAGTACCTTAAGTGTGAAGTCAGATTCTCACACTTAATCATCTTTGATGTAGGATTAAGATCATTAACCTATTTGTGATTATTTAGATGTTTTTGGTGTTTTTGTTTAGTGTTAAGTAATGAGGTTAAGCCATAATCAAGGATTAAACAGACTCATTACACCATCCTAATAGAAGGATAATAGATGAGAATGTTTAAGCTGAGGAAAGCTCCTCAACTTAATCCATGATTAAGGATTAAACTTATGACAAAACAAGCCTTTGATTAAGTGAATTTTATTTAATGGTATGATGATGAAGTGAGTTTTATGATTTGTAAGACAACTTGAGGGGGACTTGTCCATTAACACTAGGGTTAGTCCTTCTTAACCACTTAAGGAAGAATTAGAACCCTAATGCAAGGCCCAAGTTACAAGTGTGATGTCTTGATACTTATTAAATGAATTGGTTAAGAGATTTAAACACCTTAAGGGTTCAAGACTTAGGATTAAAGTTATACACTCCATCCTAAGAGAAGGATGCAGGCATAAGCTTAATCACAAAGCCTTAAGGCCTTTAGGGTTTAGTCCCTGATTATGAGGTGAGAAGAGAGGACTCAAAGAGATACACAAAGGTAAAAACTGTGAGGGGAGACTAATCAAAACCCTAATTCAATATCATGCTTGGTTGTTCCTAAGGTTTGTGAGGTTTCCAAGAACAATCTTCAGAGGAGCCACCAGGAAGCAGATGAACAAGATCAAGGGAAGCAAAGTGACTTGCTTCATTCAAGAAGACAAATCACTTGAGGAAAGAAAGTGGGAAGAAGAAGAATGAGCAAGCTCAATCTCAAACACAAATAGAAATGCAGCAATGGATGCAAGAGAGATGAAAAGAAAAGTTATGAGAAGTGAAGGCAAATTCACTTCTCAAGTTTACTTACCACCTGAAATGTTAGAAAGAAAATGCAATGCAATGCAAAATGAAATGAAATGGTGTCGTACCTCGAAAAATACGATCCTAAAACAAAACAACAGAGCCGCCACCTAATTCTATTCATTCTACGAGAGAAAAGGGAGATATAGATACAACCTAAAGGATGGATAAGAAATGGTTTACGGAACCAAATTCTAAGTTTGGGAGTTGGTCACGCAAGGGGAAGGTATTAGCACCCCTTTTTACATCCTATCCTTAACTTAACTAAATTATAATAACTTAAATATCTAAAACTAAATGAAATTGACAAAAATTAAAATAATCCAAACAAAATGTTTGAGATTTTTTAGCATATTCTTCTTCCCCTTTTTTACCTTAGATTATACCTAAAAAAAATCTATAAAAAAAAAAAAAAAAAAAAAAAAATTTGACTAACTAAGTGAGTCCTAAAACGAATTAACTTATACAAATTTAATTACTAAAACTTATTAACTAATTTAGTAACTTAAATCTAAATATTATCCAAAAAATTAAAACTAATTTAAATTTAAATAAAATAAGTTAAATGAACTAAGAAACACTTAAAAAACTAACTTAACATGAATCAAATAACACAAAAATAATTAAAGTTTTAATGAAGCAAAAGAGAAAAAAAAAACCAGGGGCGGATCAAGCCAAAGTGGCCCGTCAGGCCCAAATGATTTGAGGAAAACGACCGGGTCACGGGTCGACCCGGTTCGGCTGGACCAAAAACTAAAGGGATTAGGGTTTGTGCTTATCACGGCCATTCAACACGAGATTTCAGAGAGAAAGAAGAAGGGGAAACGCAGGTTATTCCGTCATCAACGCAAGCACAACAAATGAATCAAGCTGGAGTTCGCGAAGTAATCTCTATCTTAACAGCATCACGAATCAAAGAAAACAGAATAATCCGAATCAAACATCAAAGCCAATGGAATGCAAATCAATCTCGCAGAACAACAAACAGTCTCTCAAAGCCCTAGACTGCAAGCATGGCTATTTGAGTAAAAGCAAAACGAATGATGTAAAGAGAAAGGAAAGCTACCGTCTCCGAATCGTAACAGAAGGTATGTCTTCGCTCCTCTCGAATCTTCTTCTTTTCTTCCTGTTCACCAACTTCTTCTGTTCGTGTTGTTGATAAATGATGCGTGTTTGGATTCGCCGATTTCACTGCATCTTAGGTTTCCTCACAGATTTGTGGTTTGATGATCTTTGACAGGTGAAGGTTGTGGATACACGGCTGCGTGAAAGTCAGTGGCGTTGAAGAGGCTAGGTCACAAGATCACCGGTCCTTCAACCTTCAAAGGTATTTTATTCTTTTGTTTTGAAAGGAACAAGTCTGTGTTTTTCTTTGATAGTTTTCAAAAACAATCTCCTTTGGTACTGTCTTCCTGTATTTCGTTTTTTAAGGTCCTTGATCCTTTTTTTTTTTTTGGCCGTCCCCTGTTTAAGTTCAAACCCTGGCTTTTATAGGAGACCTCAGATTGGTAAAAGTTTTTAAAAATCCCTGTTTTGAAACGAACCGAATTGGTTCCCCCTTGACTGATCGTTTGTCCTGGACTTGAACTCTTCTGTATGGCCTTTCTGCATTTTTGACACACTTTGTTTCTTGTTACTTAGGTTGTCCCTTCATGCTTGTGCAGGTTCTGAATTCATAATCCCATCAGCCTGCAGGGTGTTGTTGAGAATAGCAGGGCGCAGCCGAGTCAGATTCAACAGGTATAGGTCTGCTTCTTTTCAAACTTTCAGCTGCTTGTGAGAGAACAACAAAAGCCATCCATGTACTTTCTACTTTATTGTCAAAACATTTGTCTTTGTTGTTGTGACAGTCTGCTTTAGGTTGATTAGAAATGAAATGAATCTCCTATTTTACTGTGATCTTGACATTATGATCTTGCAGGTCATAGTACATTGATGTGAGCTTGCAGTGAGCCTTTGGAGTTTGTGTATGGTGCAAGCAAAAAAATGCAGCTGTATGGCCTTTTCCCGTGCATTCTCAATTCCAAGATTGTACCTTTTGTGTGCTGGTTTCTGTTTTCAAGGTATCTCCCTGTCCTCTTGTCCAAAACCTTGCTGATGTTAGAATTAGATTTAGTCATGTTGTGATGTTAGAATTCAGATCTGGTCCTGTTGTGATACATTACTGCCATGGATAAAAGTTATGTTGAAAAACACAGTAAATATTGCAGAAATGTTCTCTCTTGGTGTATGATGAGTGTATTGTAGGCCCTTAATGAACATGATGACGTTTTCCATGGAATTGCAGCTGATCCCACATTTTCTTAATGCTTTGTGATTTGAAAAAATGTCCATGGCTTGAACACTTGTGTGTTCTTTTTATGCTTAGGTGAGAAATTAAGTGAAATGGGGATGCTTAGAAAAAACTCATATGACCTCTGACTTTGTTGTGTCAAGTTGCAAATAAGTTTGATAATCCATAAAAACCATGTGTGACCTTTGAAACCCTTGTTTTCGTGTCGTATTTTAATCTTCTTATGCTTGCTGTGGACTGATCTTTTGTTTCTTTTTCATGTTCAAAACGCTTGGAGCCGGCGATTGGGATTGGTGAAGCTTCGGATGGCTGAATTGACACGAGGTCTTCATTTGCAAGCTGTTTGGAAAATCAACAAATATGGTAGCGGCAAAGGCGTTTCTCCGTCTTGATTAAAAGATAGCATAGGCTGAAAAACTTTGGAACTTTGAAGTTTATTCTTGTAACTTGATTAAAAGATAGCATAGGCTGAAAAACTTTGGAACTTTGAATTTTATTCTTGTAACTGTAACAGTAACAGCTGTTCAACCATTAACCTTGTAGCAATGTAACTAATAATTCTGGAATTGCTTTTGTAATATTTTATGATGTGCTCTCGAAAATTCCGCCGTTCACTGCTTGATACAACTGAATATTGCTTCCTGGATTTGAATCTTTTTGGATGAGTAGCAATATATTCATGAAGTAATCTTGATTAGTCACTTGCCTGTTCAACAATCAGACTTGTTCCTTGAAACTGATGATATAATCTTTTGGCATTATTGAAATTGCAGTTTTGAATGCAAACATTTTGACAACACTTAAATCCTAACGCCACTCCAATTCTTTGTATGATACATTGAGCTTAAAGATAACTTGTAAAACTTGAATAATCATGGTTCTTCCAAATCAAACCTCAAAAGAACGTGGCTTGAAAGCAACAGATATCAACTTGAAAATGACCAACAAAAGAAATCTCTCATGACAAAAGGAGAAACTTCAAAAAGACCTTGAAAATAATAATAATCCCAAGACCAAAGAAATCTCTCATGAAAAAAAAGAAACTTCAACATGACCTTGAAAATAATAATAATCCCAAGACTGTAATAACTTGAATGAGGAGGCAAAAATTCGGTCTCTTAAGACCTAAAAAACGATTTCTCCATTCAAAGTGCCCTAATCCACAGTTCATTCTCCTCAGTTTGATCATAAATTTGCATGCTAAATGATCAGAGAGGTGATAGTCTCGGCCATAATGCGTCTTCAAACCATTTCTTCTATTACCGATCAATCTCCCCATGATCCCAGGTTACACAACCTCAACTTGACGATTCGGGCGAACCATATCTAGATGCTTGAAAAGTAAAGACCATCTTGAACTGAAGCTTTGATTTCTGGTACTTTCTGGCTGGTTTCTTGCTTCCATGCCAATCTCATTTCTTGTGGTTCTTTGACATTCTTGACTTTGAGAGGGTATAATATGATGCTCGAACACACATGGACCCCTTTGAAGTGATTGATGACTTTTGGAGTAGCTCAAGAAGCCTTTGGACTGCCTAGATCGCAAACCCTAGATGCAGATGACTTAGAAACTATGCAGTGAATCGAAAATGAGATGTGAGATGATATGATTGTGTTTATGCATATGAAATGATCACAAGCCATGGCGTGAAACGGGTGAGGGCAAATTTGGGGTGTTTACAGCTGCCCCTATTCAAACATGAGTTAGCTGTGCAGGACGTAAGCAATGGCTTAACAGGCAAACAAGATAACTTGTGGTTGAATACCAAAGACATTCCAAAATTTGCACTCACAGAAGTGAAGAAGAACAGGGATATAGATTGTAAAAGTAAATAAAGTATATCGTAAAGTGCAGGCGACGGAGGACGACCGTCGAGCAGAGGACGACTGCTGAGTAAAGAGCAATGACGGGGACGGCCGACATGCTGGTAAAGTGTGTAAAGCGATGACGGGGACGGCCGACATACTGGGGATAAAAAGTAAAGCCAAGACGGGGACGGCCGACTAGCTGGGGAAAGAAGATTATGATGGGGACGGCTATCAAGATAAAGCTGTAAAATTTCCTGAGGATGTAATAAAACATGACGGGGACGGCCATCAAGTTCACAAAGGTAAAGCAACCAACGATGGGGACGGCCATCGGGCTAAAAGGAAAAGGGACCACGACGGGGACGGCCATCGGGTTAAAGAATAAATGAAATAAACAGATGATGGGGTACGGCCATCAAAGGCGAAGGACGATCACCTAGCAGGGGACGGCTGCTCTGTTGGGAATAAAAGAAATATGATGGGGACGGCCATCAAAGGTGGAGGACGACCACCTGGCAGGGTACGGCTGCCGAAAATATCGCGACATAGGACGAATGCCGGATAGAAAAGGTCAACGATGGGGATGGCCATCGGACGAGCATGATGGAGGACGACCATCAAGAAGTGGAGGACGACCACTCAGCAGGGTACGGCTGCTCTCGAGGTTTATCATGACACAGGACGAATGTCAGATAACCAAAATCAACAATGGGGACGGCCATTGGATAAAGTGATGAAGGACGATCATCAAAAGGTGGAGGACGACCACCTAGCAGGGGACGGCTGCTAAAAATCAACGATGGGGACGGCCATCGGATGAGCATGATGGAGGACGACCATCAGGAAGTGGAGGACGACCACTCAGCAGGGTACGGCTGCTCTCAGGGGTATCATAACACAGGACGAGTGTTAGATAAAAAAGAAAAATTTGTAGGCGATCTACCGGGGATATAGCAAACACGGACGAGTGTTTACAACCAAGAAAAGAAAGTATAAGTGTTTAGATGTTGTGTATAGATTAAAGATGCGGACGAGCATCCCTAAGACTACGATACGGACGAGTATCGGGTAGAAACAAACTGACACGTGCTCAGAGACGATGATACGGACGAGTATCAACTGGTTAACAAGGAACACGGACGAGTGTTGATTCTGAAAGGACTCTTCTGGGGAATAGTAGACACAGACGAGTATCTATATTCAAGAAGACATAAGTGTTTGACACAGTGTATGGATTAAAGATGCGGACGAGCATCCTTAAGACTATGATACGGACGAGTATCATGTAGAAACAAACATTAGACGCAATGTTCTGAGATGATGGTACGGACGAGTACCAACTGGTTAACAAAGGACAAGGACTATTGTCGAATCTGTGGGGATATGAGTGATGATGTATACAAGATACGGACGAGTATCTGTATAAGTGTACCATGAGTAGTATGAGTATATAAATATGAGTGTTTATCTGCTGGGGAGAGTGACACGGACGAGTGTCAAGAGAGAAAAGTATAATATTAACAAGTGTATGGGTGATGAAAGGTGTAAGCGACTGTGCTGGGGATATGACACGGACGGGTGTCAAGAAAATGTATATATAGGTATATGTGAGTGCAAAGAAGATGTATTTGGCTTTCTGCTGGGGTATGACACGGACGGGTGTCAGGACGTATCTGTAATACGGGTGATCTTGTTCGTAAAGATGTTCAGGCGACTTTACTGGGGAGTGATGACACGGACGGGTGCCAAAAGGTGTATATACTGGTGTTTGTGATTTGAAAGGGCAGCTGCTTTTGCTGGGACTCTGGTGGGGATTTCTGTGTATTGTATTCTGTATAATGACAGGTTGTCAATGTTTACAAGTGTTCAACTCACAACATGACTTATGATTATGCTATGTATTTGATTTTTGCCGTAATGCTCCGTATTAGACGGAATGCTACGCTCTGAGGGGATAGTATGATGCGAATGCTATGATTATGCAAAGAGGCACAGATACGGGATTCAGATCCCGTTGCTACGAAGATCTCTGGTTGATCTGCTTGAAGTGAACATCCCAGCTGGGGATGAGATCATTGGTAGATCTAATGATGTATCTGCTTGGGGATATAGGTCACTGATTGACATATCTTTATAATACGGGACCCAGCTGGGGTCTGTAGAAGCTTTCCCCCTCTCTGTTGTGACTTCTTCGTGCGTTGCTCTTCTGAATAGAGGCTGAGGATTCTGTGGGGAGATGATTCCCTGATTCCTGCATTCTGCTGAGGAAGGATAGTTGGTACTTCAGCTGGGGAATGCTGTTGGTAACTCAGCTGGGGAGAGCAATGGGAAGCAACTCAGCTGGGGATAGAGCACTTCAGATGCTAAGATTGAGTGTATGTTGATTTGGCAACTTTGCTGGGGAAGTGGGCACCTTCCAGTGCCATGTGGAAGATAGACCGAGTTGATAATGATTCGCCAGCTTGCTGAGACGTAACTTGCATGCCCCAAGTTGCGTTCTGGATACCTGCAATCCTGCAAAGATAAGGAAACGCGCAAATGATCCCGAGGTATCCTTTACTGGATTCCGTCATAGGAGTTAAGTACTTTCAAGAGTAATCACATTCCCTGTAAGCATGTGTTTTTATTTTTAGAGAAAGGCATCTGTACTTATGCAGTTGTATTTTTAGAGATATCAGACAACTCTTTGCAAAACGTAAATGTGAAAAACGAGACATGACTGAAAATCGGATTTTATTAATTCATGTGCCCTGAATTGGCAAGATACAGTCAAAGAAACATATCTCCTGAAATGAGGAGATTGTTACAAATTGAGAAATAAAGTGCTGGCGGTGTTGACGATGCTTCCAAGGAGCTTCCCCTTCTGCTATGACTCGCATGACAATGACTTTCTTCTCGTCTTGCTTTCTGGAGAGAGTTGATTCTGATTGAAGCTTGATCCTTTGTAGCTCACCAAGTTGTAGATAATACAGACGAATTCAGAGTGCAGTTGTTCGCTTATTCCCTTATTTTGCATGGATCGCCCTTTCGGGTTTTCAATCCATCGGGATACCCATTTTTGCCTGAGTTGTCCAATGCGGCTTTTCAACTCAGCGGGTGTACATTTTTTTATTTATTTCCCTTACTTTTGCCCGAGTCTTTTATTCTGTTTTTGACTCGCCGGGATGCCCTATTTTTGCCTGGACTTACATTCTGTTTTTATGTCCAGCGGGTCATTTTATGCGAAGTATTTTTTAACTGCATCTGAATTCACAGGGGATGGGAAGTCTTCACCATCCATGGTGCTGAGCATCAGTGCTCCACCAGAGAAAACTTTCTTTACAACGAATGGTCCTTCATAATTTGGAGTCCATTTTCCCCTGTAGTCTGTATGAGGAGGGAGGATTCTTTTCAACACAAGATCCCCCACTTGGTATTTTCGGTGCCTGACTTTCTGATCAAAGGCTTTCTTCATTCTCTTCTGATATAACTGCCCATGACAGATTGCAGCCAATCTTTTCTCTTCGATCAGACTCAGTTGCTCGAATCAGGACCGTACCCATTCGGCTTCACTTAGTTTAACATCCATTAACACCCGTAACGAGGGTAGTTCAACTTCAACAGGTAGGACTGCTTCCATACCATATACAAGCTGATACGGCGTTGCCCCAGTGGACGTTCTGATTGACGTCCATACCATCTTCTGCACAATCTTCTTGATATTCTTATTTGCCGCCTCAACAGCACCATTCATCTTTGGTCTGTAAGGAGAAGAATTGTGATGTTGGATCTTGAAGTCCCGGCACAGTTCTGCCATCATCTTGTTGTTTAAGTTGGAACCATTATCAGTAATGATTCGCTCGGGCACTCCATACCGACAAATGATATCTCTTTTCAGAAATCGGGCTACCACTTGTCTTGTAACATTTGCATACGAGGCTGCTTCGACCCATTTGGTGAAATAGTCAATGGCGACCAAGATGAATCTGTGACCATTTGAAGCAGTTGGCTCAATCTTGCCAATCATATCAATGCCCCACATAGCAAAGGGCCATGGTGAAGACATGATGTTCAAAGGATTGGGAGGCACATGCACCTTATCTGCATAGATCTGGCATTTATGGCATTTTCTGGCGTAAGCACAACAGTCTGCATCCATTGTGATCCAATAATAGCCTGATCTTAACAACTTTTTAGCCATGGCATGCCCTCCGGCATGGGTACCAAATGATCCTTCGTGCACTTCATGCATCAACAAACCTGCTTCCGTCTTGTCAACACATCTGAGGAGTACCATATCAAAGTTCCTTTTGTATAAAGATCCATCAGCGTTCAGAAAGAAACTTCCAGCAAGCCTTCTCAAAGTCTTCTTATCATTGGAAGATGCCCCAGGTGGGTATGTTTGATCCTCCAAGAAGCACTTAATGTCATGGAACCAAGGCTTGTCATCTTTTACAACATCTACTGCAAATACATATGCTGGTCTATCAAGTCTAGACACTGAAATCTGAGGTACAAAGTTAGCAGCTTGAACTTTGATCATGGATGAAATGGTAGCAAGAGCATCTGCAAACTGATTCTCGTCCCGAGGGATATACTCAAGCTTGACTTTGGTGAAGAAGGTCAATAACCTTCTTGTATAATCCCTGTAAGGTATCAGATGATCTTGGTGGGTGTACCATTTTCCGTTGGTTTGATTGACTACCAAAGCTGAATCTCCGAATACAGTCAATGTCTTGATCCTGAGGTCAATGGCTTCCTCAAGACCCATAATGCAAGCTTCGTATTCAGCTTCGTTGTTAGTGCAGTTGAAAGTGAGTTTTGCCGAGAAAGGCATGTGAACTCCTTTAGGTGTAATGAGTACTGCACCAACACCACGACCATTCATGTTAACAGCCCCATCAAACATCATAGTCCATTCTTCTTCTGGGTCAGGCCCTTCAGTGTGAATAGGCTCTTCATGATCTTTTGATTTAATGAACATGATGTCTTCATCAGGGAAGTCGAACCTCATAGGCTGGTAGTCATCAATGGGTTGCTCAGCGAGATATTCAGATAGTACACTGCCCTTGATGGCTTTCTGAGATGTGTACTGTATGTCGTATTCTGTGAGAATCATCTGCCATCTTGCAACCCGTCCGGTAAGAGCTGGCTTCTCGAAAATGTACTTAACTGGATCCATTTTTGAGATTAATAAGGTGGTGTGGGTCAGCATATACTGTCTCAGTCGGCGAGCAGCCCACGCTAAAGCACAGCAAGTTTTCTCGAGCAGTGAATAACGTTGTTCACAGTCGGTAAACTTTTTGCTTAGGTAGTATATTGCATACTCTTTTCGACCAGACTCGTCATGCTGACCTAGTACACACCCCATCGACTCTTCTAATACTGTCAAGTACATAATCAGAGGTCTTCCTTCTACTGGAGGCATGAGGATTGGAGGTTCTTGTAAGTACTCTTTGATCTTGTCAAAAGCCTTCTGGCAATCTTCGTTCCACCTGACCGTTTGTTCTTTTCTTAGCAACTTGAACAAGGGTTCACAGGTTGCTGTGAGGTGAGATATGAACCTTGAAATGTAGTTCAATCGACCTAAGAACCCTCGAACTTCTTTCTCAGTCCTCGGTGCAGGCATCTCTTGAATAGCCTTGACTTTATCAGGGTCAACTTCAATCCCTTTCTCGCTTACGATAAAACCCAGCAACTTACCAGATCGCACCCCGAATGTGCATTTGTTGGGGTTCAACTTCAGTTGATACTTTCTCAGACGCTTGAACAACTTCAGCAGATTCACCAGGTGATCTTCCTCTGTAAGGGACTTGGCGATCATATCATCCACATAACATTCTATTTCCTTGTGGATCATATCGTGGAACAATGTCACCATAGCCCGTTGATATGTGGCACCAGCATTCTTCAGTCCGAATGGCATCACTTTGTAACAGAACGTGCCCCAAGGTGTAATGAATGTTGTCTTCTCCATGTCTTCAGGTGACATCTTGATCTGGTTATATCCTGAAAATCCATCCATGAAGGAGAATACCGAGACCTGAGCCGTATTATCCACCAATACGTCAATGTGAGGTAATGGGAAGTCATCTTTCGGGCTGGCTCTGTTCAGATCCCGGTAATCAACACACATTCTTACTTTGCCGTCTTTCTTAGGCACAGGTACTATGTTAGCAACCCACGGCGGATAGCTGGTCACAGCAAGGAACCCGGCGTCCCATTGCTTTTGTACCTCTTCCTTGATTTTCATAGCCATGTCTGGGCGAGTTCGGCGCAGTTTCTGTTTAACTGGTGGGCATTCTTCCCTCAAAGGCAGCTTATGCACAACAATGTCGGTATCCAACCCTGGCATATCTTGATACGACCAAGCAAACACATCAACATACTCTTGAAGCAGATCTATCAGTTGTCTCTTCACTGAGTCTTGCAGGCAGGCCCCGATTTTAACCTCTTTCACGTCTTCCTCCGTACCAAGATTAATCACTTCAATCTCCTCCTGGTGAGGAGTAATAACCTTTTCCTCTTGTCTCAACAACCTGGCTAGCTCTTCAGGAAGCTCATACTCTTCATCAACCCCTTCATCAGCTTGATTGATTGGATTGTCAAAGTCGTACGATGTCATAGCCGTGCTGTTGTCGGTGCTGTCTGGAAGGCACTCTCTGCAAGGGTTAAGTTTGTTCATTTTAGTGATTGATTTTAATCTTGCTTTAAAAAAAGTGAAATGAAGTTATCATTTTGAAAACACCGCCATTTATTTTTGTACAAAAAGAAAAATGGAAAAACAGTGAGCAGAAAAGAGAAAGACTTGTTTGCAAAAAGATGTCTGATATTTCATTAATTTAATCTTGTTTGCACAAAAGTACAGATGGCCCTGATTACAAAATGAGTCTTGTCATCTTGGGCAAGATGCAAGACTTTGATGCATGCTATAAAAATACAGGAAATAATAATTACTCTGCATGAGTAACTCTTATAATTTCCTGGGAAGACCAGTTCGAGACACTGCTCCCCGGGATCTTTGGACGAATCCAATTCTCCAGATTGCGCTCCTCTTCCAGCTCGTCTTCCAGGCAGTTGATAGCATCGGGGGTAAGCATCCCCCCACTGACAAAACCAGGCTCTGCAGCAGCCTTTGCTTGATGTTGAGTTGGTCTGTAACCCAACCCAAATTTGTCCTTCTTTTCCTCCACAGCTAAAACCTTGCCCCAGCCAAGGGCAGTTCCTTCCTCAACAACCTTCCGGGCTTGTTGGTAAGATGACATGGAGATCCCTGACATAGCAGATGCTTCATTGACATTCAAGGCTTCAAAACCTTGGCTCATTGTTTCATGGATCTCCCCATCCATCTCAATGTATTTGTAAGTAGCCAGATGGCTAACGAAAATATCCTCTTCCCCACAGATTGTGACAACTTGGCCTTCCCACTCAAATTTTAACTTTTGGTGAAGGGTAGACGTTATTGCGCCGGCGGCGTGAATCCAGGGTCTACCCAACAAACAGCTGTAGGCGGGCTGAATGTCCATCACATAAAAGATAGTTTTAAAGGTCTGTGGGCCAATTGTCACAGGCAGCTCAATCTCTCCCAGAACCGATCTCTTCGAACCATCAAAGGCTCTTACTACCAGGTTGCTGGGTCTCAATGCCAATCCATCATATTCAAGCTTCACCAGAGCCTTCTTCGGTAAGACATTCAGGGAAGAACCTGTGTCCACCAGCACATGAGAAAGGACAGCTCCTTTGCATTCCATGGTTATGTGCAAGGCTTTGTTGTGATTACGGCCATCCGTTGTCAAATCAGAATTGGTAAACCCTAGCCCATTGCTAGCAGTAATGTTTCCAACCACGGTTTCCAATTGGTTGACAGTAATCTCCTCAGGCACGTAAGCTGCGTGCAGGACTTTAAGTAGTGCATTCCGATGGGCTTCGGAGCACATAAGCAGTGAGAGGATAGAGATTTTGGATGGCGTCTGGTGAAGCTGATCCACAATTTTATAATCACTCTTTTTGATGATTCGCATAAACTCATCAACTTCCTGATCAAATGGAGTCTTCAGGGCTTCTTTGGCAGCTGGATCTTCCTGCACCGGGCCTTTACCCTTTGCCTTGGCAGCAGCTTCCGCTTCGGCAGTAGGTCTTTGAACTTGTGAGGCAAAGAGACGTCCGCTTCGAGTGAAGCCTCCGCCTCCCCCCACATTATCTACTTGTGGTGCAGGTGTTGATGTTTCAAGAGTGATTCTTTTTCCTTCGCAGTATACGTCAGAGCCATAGTGCCAAGGGATGGCCCTATTGCTTTCATATGGTACTGGTCCAGGCACCGTGACAGTGACTGGACTGATTGCTGCTGCTGAAGGGACTATAATTGTTTGTGGATCATAAAAGATTGTAACTGGTGCTCTGGTGGGAGCAGCACCTTCTGAATGGTAGGCGGAATTATTCTCAGGATCGTAGAATATGGTAACAGTAGAGACATCTTCATGATTGATTGCTGGTGTTGTAGGAGGTACTGTTGGAAGGACTGTTGTTGTTGTTGATGGAGATTCGAAATGGAATGAAGCTGAAGTTGTAGCAGGAGGAACTGTTGAAAACTGATCATTTGGAAGGATAGGTGAAGTATTTGTTGATGGTGCTGATGAATTGTCAGGAACAATAGTTGCTGCAGTTGTAGGAGGGTCTGAAACCGTTGTTGATGAAGTTGCCGGATTTGTCGGAAATGATGTAGTGATCTGTAGTAGGCCATTCTGAATAAGGCTGTCAATGCCATTCCTCAGGTCCTCACACCCATTCCATGAGATATTGCAGTATGGACATCCTAGTTCACACCCCGGAAATATATTGTTTTCACGGAGTTGAGCTTTGATTTCCACCAATGGTGTCCTGATCTGATCCACACTAGTTATCAGATAAGACGGTTGGTCTCCTTCAATAGCATTAATTCGGGGACCACCATGGTTTGGCATTGGGTTTTTATTGACATTGGGCGGAGGTGCAAAATTCAGAGCCTTGGAGTCTACCAAGTCTTGTACCTTCATATGCAGAGCCCTGCATTTTTCTGTACTGTGACCAGGTGCGTTTGAATGAAAAGCACACCTAGCATTAGAGTCATAGTTTCTTGGTAGACTGTTGGGATCCGGAGGTGCCAACGTTCTTAGCTCAACTAGGTTGAGTTTCAGAAGTTGTGGCAGCAAGGCAGCATACGGCATTGGGATCGGGTCGATCACTCGGTTAGCTTGGGATGGCCTTTGTTGGAATGGCCTCTGTTGATTGTTGTTGTTGGAGTTGCTGTTGTTGAAGTTTCTTGGAGGATATTGATTCTGATGATATTGAGGTTGTTGTTGGAAATTTTGTTGAGGAGGTTGATAGACTGGCTGTGGATGAGCTGGAGCAGGGATAGTGACTGCTGCTATTGACCTCTGAACATATTGGGGCCTACCCCTGTTGGTGTGAATGGCGTTGGTCTCGCCAGTTCTTCTCGGGCCTGCAAAAGGCTTTCTTGTACTGCTGGACGAACTGGCACCATTATCGGAAATTTTGCCCATTTTCAACAGGCTTTCAATTCTCTCCCCAGCTATAACAACATCTGTGAAGCTAGTGGAAGAGAAAGCAGCCAACCTGTCAATATACGTTCCCTGAAGGGTATTCATGAACATATCATCCATTTCCCGTTCTGACATAGGTGGCTGAACGGCAGCAGCCAGTTGCCTCCACCTTTGGGCATACTCTCGGAAACTTTCCCTCGACGACTGTGACATTCCCATTAGGAGAGTCCTGTTGGGTGCCATGTCTAAGTTGTATTGATACTGTCGGATGAAGGCCTCTGCCAGGTCCTTCCAGCATCTCACAGTTGCCCTTGTCAAATGGGAATACCATTCCCTCGAAGCTCCAGTCAAGCTATCTTCAAAATAGAACATCCAAAGTTTCTCATCCATTGTATAGGCTTTCAGCCTTCCCAGAAATGATTGCAAATGAGTCCGGGGGCATGAAGTCCCATTATACTTTTCGAAACAAGGAGGCTTGAACTTATGGGGGATCCTGACCCCTTCTACCAAACCCATGTCCATGACGTCGAACCCCAAAGAATTTTGAGATTCTAAGGACCTCAACTTCTCAGCTATCTCTTCCAATCGTCTATCATAAGTTTCCTCTCCAGCACCCATTACTGTAAATTGGTCCTCCTGAGGATCTTCTTGAAGTACCCTGGCTGCAGTAGCTGTTCCTTGAATGTTTGCAGGAATATTAATCTCAGGATGTAGATGTGGACCAAACACAGGGGGGTTAACATGTGGTTGCACCCTTTCATTGTTACTTGTGCCAGCAGTCCCCACATGGGGGTCGTCTTGATTCCTCCCTTCTACCAAAGCCTTGAGCCTCTCCTGGCTTTGAGCTAAGTTGTTCATCACTTCCATGAATTGTGTTATCTGGGTTCTCATCTCCAATCTTTCGTTTGCCATCTGGTTTCTGACCTCCGTAAGGTCTTGTTGCATCTGGTCCATCTGGATTCCCGGAAGGTTGTTTCTAGTTGGGTACCTGTGAGGCCTGTTGAGAGGAAATACCCGGCGGCGAGCAATAATTCCTGAGATTCACAACAGAGGTTAGCAACAACAAAAAAACCTACAAAACAAACAAAATGGTTAGCATGCAATGCAATTATGCTTATTTGCTCTCAAGGTATCCGGTTTGGCCTTCAGTTTTGACCCTTCCAGACCCTTGAAGATGCTGCTATTGAAGTTGCTTTTGATGTGAACCCAGATAGAAACCAACACAAATATATTACAGAAGGTGAAATAATACATCTTGTTCATTTTACAACACAAGCCCGCTAAGGGGTCAAAATACAGTACAAAAATAAAAGTACATGGAAAGAAAGCAACAACAAACAAATGATCAAACTCCGAGGCCAAACTCATCCTCACGAACTTCCTTGAGAAGTGCTTCGGTCACAGGATCAGCCGGGTGCTCCGTGAGACCTCTGATGAGAAGGTTTCTTGTTGCAACAGCTGCAGTCAACTTCTTGTTCTGACTTTGGTCCTTAGACCTCTTCACTCCAGCTCTGATTTCTAGCTCTGATATTTCCTTCTGGGCTGCTGCCAGGGCTTTTTCCATCTGCTCCATTTTTTCTTGAGCTCTCTTGTCTTCTAGAGTACGGGCCTCAGTGATCCGGACCCACCTGGCCTGACTCTCTTTCAAATACAAGTCTGTTCTTGCTCTTTGGAACTGGGCTTCTTTACAAGCATTCTTCAGAATCTGTTCACCAGCCTTAGACTTGTTGATATAATCTCCAGACCTCTCAATTTTAGTCAAGTGTTCCACCCTTAACTTCTCCAGTCTCTCAATCTCCCTCACACCTTCACTCTTCTCCCTGAGAGTCTTCTGCAAGGCTTGGGTTAGCTTCTCATTTCTTTCTTTCAAGCTCTCAAACTCCTCCAGACTGATAGTGGCAGGGGGTGGTGCTGAAGATGACTCAGGCATGTCTTCTATGGTGAAGGGCATTCCAGAGAATTGGGCCCTAGCATGGGACCACTCATAATATTGGACTGATGCTACATTATTGCACTTCCCTAGAATGGTGACTCCCTTGGTTTGAACATGATCCCAGGCCCAAGCAGCCTGCCTAACAGTTGCCAGACTAACCTTGTTTTCACAGTAGAGGGTCTCAATCAGGTCCTGTACCCTAGGAGTGTGGACCAGTGCATAGCCCAATTGCCTCCTGAACAGCAGAGGGTTTTAGTTGATACTTCCCTTAACTCCTATCAAAGGCACATTGGGAAAGTGCCCACAGCTGGTGATCATATCTCTGCCCTTGGTGCTCTGAGTACACCATCTGATATCAGTTGAAGTGAGAGTAGTGAGCCTCTTAGCCCAGTTGCTTTGCTGATGAGGATTTAGGAATGCATCTGTCCTGGGTAGATGCCTGAGAAGCCAAGCATGGAATAATGGAGCACAAATCCTCACTAATCTTCCCCTCTGCTTCTCATTTCTCTGATGGACTGAGTAATAGAGATCACCCAGTAAAGTTGGCACAGGGTTCTTCAGGATGAACAAGTGGACTGCATTCTTGCTGATGAATCGAGGCTCATCTGCAAACAGCACAATTCCATACACACTTAAGGCCAACAGAGCACAAACAGCTTTCCACTCCCCCAAGGAGGCCTTCAAACTAGCTTGAGAAATCAGGAAGTCCAGATGTAAACCAGGGATTCCAGCTTTAGAGGTCATATGCTGTTCAATCAAAACAGGCTCCAGATACAAAGCTTTTGCTACCTCTCCATTGCTAGGAAAGACCATTTCAGGGTTGAATGGGATTTCTCTTTTGATGAGCAGACCAGTCAATGATGAGTATTCTTCTAATAGAGGTCCCAACTGAAAGTCTTGAAAGGTGAAACATCTCAATGGGGGGTCATAAAACTGAATACAGGTGTGGATGAGGCTCCTCTGTGAAGGGTCCAGATCCATAACCATGTCCAGTATATCTCCATAACTCTCCCTGAACAAGGGTATGTGATCTGGAGTGATCAGGGTTTGGATCCTCCTGATGTCTGATAAGTCTGGTTGGAAGAAATGATAAGTGATGTTGCTTTTCTTTGGAGCCATGATGCTGAGGACTGAGTAGGATAAGTGCTGATGAAGATGCTGAGGAGTGGGCCACTGGCTGGCTAGTGCAAGTGACTGAAGTATATGGCTGACAACTGAAGCAAGTGCTGGTGGAGATAGGTCAATGATGCAGATGGGGTCAAAACCAAAACCAGATGAAAAATGGATACCCTGAAACACAAATAAGCAAATGTTAATATGATGCAATGAGTATGTATGCAAATGATATGCAAAGGGTTTGTGACTGAGCTGGATCTGATCCAAATGCCCTGGTATAGATCCATGTGTGTTCAAGAATTCCAAATGGAGGTCTAAAAATCCAGTAACCAGGGTGGGGGACTCAAATAAAGAGCCACATGTCCAGGGTTTTAGAATCACAAGAACTGTCCAACATGGAGTATTCTTAACAAAGTCAAAGTAACAGGGTATTCTGAGGTCAAGGTACCTGCAAACCTGTAAACAGCCCAACCCCCCTCACAGGTGATGATCTAGAACAAGGATCCTCAGACTTGGATCAGTTATGAGAAGTGTAAACACTTCTAACCCGGAGGTACAGTGTTTACAATAACCATAACAATTCCTCCTCTAATTCACCTCAGTTTCTGAAGGTCAATACTAAAAGGTCATCCAGACTTAGCAGGCTTCCCAGATAGCCCTAGCATTGCAGGAAATCTGCAACACAGAGTTCTCAAGAAGAAACCCATATCTGAACCGTGTTTCATATTCCCGCACCAGACCGAAATGGAATGGGAAAGAATATGATTCACTCTAGCCTAGGTGTCACTCAGGTCCCAGGTACAGGACCTTAACTCTCAATGAATCACCCACCCACCAAGGCAAACAACAGATCCAGCCAGCAACAATGACAATATGATATATAAATGCATTAAAGAAAGCAGTAAAGTAACTGTACATAAAGCAATAAACAAAAATAAATACAAACACAAACAAGCACATAACACCCCAGTAAACACAAATCAATCAAGCGCTAGGAGGAACCCACAAAAAGAACCAGAAGCCCTGGTTGCAGTATAAAGGTTCCCCAGCAGAGTCGCCAAGCTGTCGCTCCCGATAAATGAAACCAGGTCAGATAAGGGTACAGACGCGAACGGTCGGCGAAAGGGACAATGAGAACACACAGCCGTGAACTCACTGGAGATGAATAGAGTCGCCAGCTAGGCATTTTTATCCCGGAGGAAAGGTAATGCTGCATAGACCTAGAAGAAGATGGATAAGACGGTTTGCGAACCAGAGAGACTGAGAAAGGGGGTTGGTTACAACCTGGGAAGGTGTTAGCACCCAGATTGTCCGTCGTACTCGACGGGATCCACGCTTAAAAAAATTTGTGTTTTAAAGGGGTAGTGTCAGTGCAATCTGTGTGTAAAAGAGCTGGAAAAGAATGTACAGGTGTCAGTGTAAAGTGTATAAGTGATGTGAAGTATGAGAGTGTCAGTGTAAGAAAGAGTATGCTCATGATTATGAGGCTTAAAGAATAATGCTGGGAGGAGGGGGAATGTACAGAGACTTTTGTTCGATAACTGTTAAGTTATGCCTACGTATCCTCTCGTGCAATGAGGAAGTCAGAACACCGTAGTTCGACCCAAAGAGACTGAAAGATGAATTGACTTGATGAACTGCTTGCTTGCCTATGCTCAAGTGTATGACCTGTCTGGCTCAGGTGCTAACTGTCTTGCATTAGACGGAAGAAGCGAGTTCTCGTTCGTGAGTGAATGAGATGAGAAAAGAATCCCGAAGGAGACGATTATTGTTTGTTTTTGAGTTTTCAGTCTTTTATTGCTTTTGAAAGTTTGTCATAAGTTAATGAGCTTAAGACTAAACCAATGGGTTGGTAAACTCATCACATCTTCCCTCTGATTAGGGGTAATGAGAGTACCTTAAGTGTGAAGTCAGATTCTCACACTTAATCATCTTTGATGTAGGATTAAGATCATTAACCTATTTGTGATTATTTAGATGTTTTTGGTGTTTTTGTTTAGTGTTAAGTAATGAGGTTAAGCCATAATCAAGGATTAAACAGACTCATTACACCATCCTAATAGAAGGATAATAGATGAGAATGTTTAAGCTGAGGAAAGCTCCTCAACTTAATCCATGATTAAGGATTAAACTTATGACAAAACAAGCCTTTGATTAAGTGAATTTTATTTAATGGTATGATGATGAAGTGAGTTTTATGATTTGTAAGACAACTTGAGGGGGACTTGTCCATTAACACTAGGGTTAGTCCTTCTTAACCACTTAAGGAAGAATTAGAACCCTAATGCAAGGCCCAAGTTACAAGTGTGATGTCTTGATACTTATTAAATGAATTGGTTAAGAGATTTAAACACCTTAAGGGTTCAAGACTTAGGATTAAAGTTATACACTCCATCCTAAGAGAAGGATGCAGGCATAAGCTTAATCACAAAGCCTTAAGGCCTTTAGGGTTTAGTCCCTGATTATGAGGTGAGAAGAGAGGACTCAAAGAGAGACACAAAGGTAAAAACTGTGAGGGGAGACTAATCAAAACCCTAATTCAATATCATGCTTGGTTGTTCCTAAGGTTTGTGAGGTTTCCAAGAACAATCTTCAGAGGAGCCACCAGGAAGCAGATGAACAAGATCAAGGGAAGCAAAGTGACTTGCTTCATTCAAGAAGACAAATCACTTGAGGAAAGAAAGTGGGAAGAAGAAGAATGAGCAAGCTCAATCTCAAACACAAATAGAAATGCAGCAATGGATGCAAGAGAGATGAAAAGAAAAGTTATGAGAAGTGAAGGCAAATTCACTTCTCAAGTTTACTTACCACCTGAAATGTTAGAAAGAAAATGCAATGCAATGCAAAATGAAATGAAATGGTGTCGTACCTCGAAAAATACGATCCTAAAACAAAACAACAGAGCCGCCACCTAATTCTATTCATTCTACGAGAGAAAAGGGAGATATAGATACAACCTAAAGGATGGATAAGAAATGGTTTACGGAACCAAATTCTAAGTTTGGGAGTTGGTCACGCAAGGGGAAGGTATTAGCACCCCTTTTTACATCCTATCCTTAACTTAACTAAATTATAATAACTTAAATATCTAAAACTAAATGAAATTGACAAAAATTAAAATAATCCAAACAAAATGTTTGAGATTTTTTAGCATATTCTTCTTCCCCTTTTTTACCTTAGATTATACCTAAAAAAAATCTAAAAAAAAAAAAAAAAAAAAAAAATTTGACTAACTAAGTGAGTCCTAAAACGAATTAACTTATACAAATTTAATTACTAAAACTTATTAACTAATTTAGTAACTTAAATCTAAATATTATCCAAAAAATTAAAACTAATTTAAATTTAAATAAAATAAGTTAAATGAACTAAGAAACACTTAAAAAACTAACTTAACATGAATCAAATAACACAAAAATAATTAAAGTTTTAATGAAGCAAAAGAGAAGAAAAAAAAAACCAGGGGCGGATCAAGCCAAAGTGGCCCGTCAGGCCCAAATGATTTGAGGAAAACGACCGGGTCACGGGTCGACCCGGTTCGGCTGGACCAAAAACTAAAGGGATTAGGGTTTGTGCTTATCACGGCCATTCAACACGAGATTTCAGAGAGAAAGAAGAAGGGGAAACGCAGGTTATTCCGTCATCAACGCAAGCACAACAAATGAATCAAGCTGGAGTTCGCGAAGTAATCTCTATCTTAACAGCATCACGAATCAAACAAAACAGAATAATCCGAATCAAACATCAAAGCCAATGGAATGCAAATCAATCTCGCAGAACAACAAACAGTCTCTCAAAGCCCTAGACTGCAAGCATGGCTATTTGAGTAAAAGCAAAACGAATGATGTAAAGAGAAAGGAAAGCTACCGTCTCCGAATCGTAACAGAAGGTATGTCTTCGCTCCTCTCGAATCTTCTTCTTTTCTTCATGTTCACCAACTTCTTCTGTTCGTGTTGTTGATAAATGATGCGTGTTTGGATTCGCCGATTTCACTGCATCTTAGGTTTCCTCACAGATTTGTGGTTTGATGATCTTTGACAGGTGAAGGTTGTGGATACACGGCTGCGTGAAAGTCAGTGGCGTTGAAGAGGCTAGGTCACAAGATCACCGGTCCTTCAACCTTCAAAGGTATTTTATTCTTTTGTTTTGAAAGGAACAAGTCTGTGTTTTTCTTTGATAGTTTTCAAAAACAATCTCCTTTGGTACTGTCTTCCTGTATTTCGTTTTTTAAGGTCCTTGATCCTTTTTTTTTTTTTTGGCCGTCCCCTGTTTAAGTTCAAACCCTGGCTTTTATAGGAGACCTCAGATTGGTAAAAGTTTTTAAAAATCCCTGTTTTGAAACGAACCGAATTGGTTCCCCCTTGACTGATCGTTTGTCCTGGACTTGAACTCTTCTGTATGGCCTTTCTGCATTTTTGACACACTTTGTTTCTTGTTACTTAGGCTGTCCCTTCATGCTTGTGCAGGTTCTGAATTCATAATCCCATCAGCCTGCAGGGTGTTGTTGAGAATAGCAGGGCGCAGCCGAGTCAGATTCAACAGGTATAGGTCTGCTTCTTTTCAAACTTTCAGCTGCTTGTGAGAGAACAACAAAAGCCATCCATGTACTTTCTACTTTATTGTCAAAACATTTGTCCTTGTTGTTGTGACAGTCTGCTTTAGGTTGATTAGAAATGAAATGAATCTCCTATTTTACTGTGATCTTGACATTATGATCTTGCAGGTCATAGTACATTGATGTGAGCTTGCAGTGAGCCTTTGGAGTTTGTGTATGGTGCAAGCAAAAAAATGCAGCTGTATGGCCTTTTCCCGTGCATTCTCAATTCCAAGATTGTACCTTTTGTGTGCTGGTTTCTGTTTTCAAGGTATCTCCCTGTCCTCTTGTCCAAAACCTTGCTGATGTTAGAATTAGATTTAGTCATGTTGTGATGTTAGAATTCAGATCTGGTCCTGTTGTGATACATTACTGCCATGGATAAAAGTTATGTTGAAAAACACAGTAAATATTGCAGAAATGTTCTCTCTTGGTGTATGATGAGTGTATTGTAGGCCCTTAATGAACATGATGACGTTTTCCATGGAATTGCAGCTGATCCCACATTTTCTTAATGCTTTGTGATTTGAAAAAATGTCCATGGCTTGAACACTTGTGTGTTCTTTTTATGCTTAGGTGAGAAATTAAGTGAAATGGGGATGCTTAGAAAAAACTCATATGACCTCTGACTTTGTTGTGTCAAGTTGCAAATAAGTTTGATAATCCATAAAAACCATGTGTGACCTTTGAAACCCTTGTTTTCGTGTCGTATTTTAATCTTCTTATGCTTTCTGTGGACTGATCTTTTGTTTCTTTTTCATGTTCAAAACGCTTGGAGCCGGCGATTGGGATTGGTGAAGCTTCGGATGGCTGAATTGACACGAGGTCTTCATTTGCAAGCTGTTTGGAAAATCAACAAATATGGTAGCGGCAAAGGCGTTTCTCCGTCTTGATTAAAAGATAGCATAGGCTGAAAAACTTTGGAACTTTGAAGTTTATTCTTGTAACTTGATTAAAAGATAGCATAGGCTGAAAAACTTTGGAACTTTGAATTTTATTCTTGTAACTGTAACAGTAACAGCTGTTCAACCATTAACCTTGTAGCAATGTAACTAATAATTCTGGAATTGCTTTTGTAATATTTTATGATGTGCTCTCGAAAATTCCGCCGTTCACTGCTTGATACAACTGAATATTGCTTCCTGGATTTGAATCTTTTTGGATGAGTAGCAATATATTCATGAAGTAATCTTGATTAGTCACTTGCCTGTTCAACAATCAGACTTGTTCCTTGAAACTGATGATATAATCTTTTGGCATTATTGAAATTGCAGTTTTGAATGCAAACATTTTGACAACACTTAAATCCTAACGCCACTCCAATTCTTTGTATGATACATTGAGCTTAAAGATAACTTGTAAAACTTGAATAATCATGGTTCTTCCAAATCAAACCTCAAAAGAACGTGGCTTGAAAGCAACAGATATCAACTTGAAAATGACCAACAAAAGAAATCTCTCATGACAAAAGGAGAAACTTCAAAAAGACCTTGAAAATAATAATAATCCCAAGACCAAAGAAATCTCTCATGAAAAAAAAGAAACTTCAACATGACCTTGAAAATAATAATAATCCCAAGACTGTAATAACTTGAATGAGGAGGCAAAAATTCGGTCTCTTAAGACCTAAAAAACGATTTCTCCATTCAAAGTGCCCTAATCCACAGTTCATTCTCCTCAGTTTGATCATAAATTTGCATGCTAAATGATCAGAGAGGTGATAGTCTCGGCCATAATGCGTCTTCAAACCATTTCTTCTATTACCGATCAATCTCCCCATGATCCCAGGTTACACAACCTCAACCTGACGATTCGGGCGAACCATATCTAGATGCTTGAAAAGTAAAGACCATCTTGAACTGAAGCTTTGATTTCTGGTACTTTCTGGCTGGTTTCTTGCTTCCATGCCAATCTCATTTCTTGTGGTTCTTTGACATTCTTGACTTTGAGAGGGTATAATATGATGCTCGAACACACATGGACCCCTTTGAAGTGATTGATGACTTTTGGAGTAGCTCAAGAAGCCTTTGGACTGCCTAGATCGCAAACCCTAGATGCAGATGACTTAGAAACTATGCAGTGAATCGAAAATGAGATGTGAGATGATATGATTGTGTTTATGCATATGAAATGATCACAAGCCATGGCGTGAAACGGGTGAGGGCAAATTTGGGGTGTTTACACTTACAAACCCTAAAACTCACTTCATCATCATATCATTAACTAAAATCCACTTAATAAAGGCTTTGTTTTGTCATGAGTTTAATCCCTAATCATGGATTAAGTTGAGGCACTTTCCTCAGCTTAAACATTCTCATCTATTATCCTTCTATTAGGATGGTGCAATGAGTCTGTTTAATCCCTGATTATGGCTTAACCTCATTACTCAACACTAAACAAAACACCAAAAAAAAATCTAAATAATCACAAGTAGGTTAATGATCTTAATCCTACCCCAGAGGTGATTAAGTGTGAGAAGCTGACTTCACACTTAAGGTATTCTCATTACCCCTAATCAGAGGGAAGATGTGATGAGTTTACTAAATCCATTGGTTTAGGCTTAAGCTCATTAACTTATGACAAACTTCAAAAAGCAATAAAAGACTGAAAACTCAAAAACAAGCAATAATCGTCTCCTTCGGGATTCTTTTCTCATCACCTTCATTCACAAACGAGAACTTGCTTCTTCCGTCTAATGCAAGACAGTTTGCACCTGAGCCAGACAGGTCATACACTTGAGCATAGACAAATAAGCAGTTCACAAGTCAATTTATCTTTCAGTCTCTTTGGGTCGAACTACGGTGTTCTGACTTCCTCATTGCACGAGAGGATACGTAGGCATAACTTAACAGTTATCGAACAAAAGTCTCTGTACATTCCCCCTCCTTCCAGCATCATTCTTTAAGCCTCATATTCTTGAGCATTTCATTCTTGTTCCTGCACTGACACTGTACATTTATACACTTCACATTTCTTTTACACTGACACCTGTACATTTTCTTCCAGCCTCCTTATACACAAATTGCACTGACACTACCCCTTTAAAACACAAATCTTTTAAGCGTGGATCCCGTCGAGTACGACGGACAATCTGGGTGCTAATACCTTCCCAGGTTGTAACCAACCCCCTTTCTCAGTCTCTCTGGTTCGCAACCGTCTTATCCATCTTTTTCTAGGTCTATGCAGCATTGCCTTTCCTCTGGGATAAAAATGCCTAGCTGGCGACTCTTTTCATCTCCAGTGAGTTCACTGCTGTGTGTTCTCATTGTTCCCTCTCGCCGACCGTTCGCGTCTGTACCTTTATCTGGGGTCAGTCCCACTTATCGGGAGCGACAGTAATGAGGTATGATGAGGTCGAGGGTTCCTGCAAACCTATAAACCCCTCCCAATCTCACGGGTGTGCTCCGGATCAAACATCACGGACTCTCAAAGCCAAATAGTAATAATACATTCACCATTTCCGAGAAATGGCTCATGACCAGATCAGGGAATCGGTTTGGCATTATGTACTACTCAGGGAGGCCTCAGCGTGAGTCCGGGAAAAACAAGCATCCTCTATAAGTTCCCAGCTTCAAGCGCTGGAATCGAGAAACAATAGTACATTCATCCCGAAGGGTACAATATTATCGTCATACGACCAGATGATTTGACTGAGTCCCTATAAAAGAACCAGGCCATCCAATGCGAGTTCCAAAGTGGGCCCTCGGGTGCGAATGGGTTTGCCACAAAATGTGGTCTGCCACTGTCACCACTGGATAGGGATGTTTCCACAAAGGTCCTCAATGATCGGTCCCCAGATGCACATAACTATCGAGGTTGTATATTACCCTAGAAAGATCCCGGCATAATACATTTCCAAGACGGTCGAAAGTCTGGGTTTGGAACTCACTACTACCAACATAGCAAAATGCCATGAAGCCAAAGTGAATTTCCACTATAAGTCCTAGGGTGCACTCGAGCCCCGGTTACGAGCTCATCTCTCAGTAATAATTCCCAACCCCACAGAAAAAAGGAAACCAGCACAGCCAGACAGTCCAGTATAATGATGCATGAAAATAAATATTGAAAACTGTAAATAAAGCTGTAAATAAAACTATAAATAAACAAAATTAAAATAAACACGCAACAACAAACAAACAACACCCAAAGAAACAGAAACATGCAAGTGCTAAGATTGACTCTCAGGGGAACCAGACTCCGGTTAGGCCGTCCCCAGCAGAGTCGCCAGCTGTCGCTCCCAGGATTTCCATCCTGGTAAAAACGCGAAAGTGGCACGGAAAGAGGTAGAGTCGCCATCCAGGCATTTTTATCCCGAAGGAACGGGAATGGTAATGCTGCACAAACCAGAAGAAAAGAAAAGGAAGGATAAAGGTCCTGCTGTAACACGGTGGGAGAACTGACTTTAGTTAAATGTTGCGGATAGCAAGAGTCGCCACCGACTTTTATTTTATCCAAAAGAAAAGGACATAAAAGAATAGGAAAGACCTTAAAAGATTTTTGGGTTCGGGGGGTAGGTTATGTAAAGGGAAGGTGTTAGCACCCTTTACATACATGGTTATCCATGGGCTCTTAGTTACTTAGCTCACTTTAAAATGCTTTAAGAAGTGTAATGTGTGTTTAGAAATTTTCTTAAGTACTTTATAATGATCCATGTACGGATATATATAAAGCCTTTGTTTTGAAAATTGTTTGAAAATGTGAAGTGTTTTGAAATGTTTGAAAAGGTGAGCAAGTACATAAGAGGAACCTACCCTAAGTTAAGTCTTTTCTGTTCATAAATATCCTTTAAGTGGTAAGACTATCCCTATTATTAAGGAATAGGTAGTCATTACCTTGGATGTGAGAGGGACAAGTGAAGGGACATCTATGATTAGGCAACTGTAAGGTGTATTTAGCAATTCGAAGGGACTTATCATCTTTTATTCGAAAGGGGCAAGATCATTTACGAAGGCAACTGTGAAGGGACTTGATCTTTTTATCTTTTAAGGGACTAGATGATATAAATAAATGAAGGGACTTTGCTTTATACACCTTACTTGACCTTTTTGTTTAGGCAACATGAGAGGTAACCCTTAAGAATGTGAGATGGCGATCCAAGATCGACTTACGTGTGTGCGCGTACAAATTGATATATTTATCTTGAGATTAATGACCTAAATTAAATTTTAAATACAAACATGTTTTTTCACTCCCTATTTTACTAACCATGGTAATAAAAAATAAATAATAAAAACAATTCTACAACTATTACATAAATTGCACAATTACATAATAATAATAATAATAATAATAAAATAAATTAAATAAATAATCACATACTAAATAAATAAATAAAGAGGTTAGTAATGATAAACAAAATAAATAAGTATAAGATGAAGAAATTAGCATAATATAATAATAAATTAAAAGTTCAATTTTAAATAAATACTTATTTTTTAAGATTTTTAATAAAAGAAATAAATAATAAATATTATATACTAATAAATATGACTAATAATTCTAATAATTTAATTTTATATACATATTATAAAAATATCTAATTATAATTAAATAAAATAATAAATTAAATTCATAAAATAAAGTTAGAGTTTTTAATTATTTAGAGAAAAAAAACAAATTAGGGTTAATTAATTAATCTAATCCTAATTACATTATTTATATAAAACTACATATAATAATAATATAAACAAATTATAAAATAAATATACCTAATTAAAATTTACAAACAAATAAATTAAGATTTACAATTTAATTAGGGTTTATAAAAATATTAGGGTTTATGAAGTAAATTAGGGTTTATATAAAAATAATTAGGTTTTATGTATATAAAATATTAGGGTTTATGATTAATTTTTTTATACAAAACAAATAATATTAATAATATATAGTAAAATAAATATTAAATAACTCTAAGAATAAAGATTGAAATTTTTTAGAAAATATAAGTTCTTTGAATTATACACAAGAAAATAATATAAACATTTTTTTGTTTTAACATTTATTCATTTATTAAATTAATTAAAATATAAAGAAAAATCAAAGAAAAGTAAGAAAAAGTGAGAAAAAGACTTACCTGGGGCTGGGATTCGAACCCATGCCCTAGGCTTCAAACTTCCAAGACCAACAAGCTAACCACTGGGACAAGCCGCGCGCTTGTATTAGCAATCCAGGTTGCAATCCTTTTGTGCTTTATCCTTCAAAAATGTTGAAAATAACCAAAAAGCAAAAAGGGCTAGGGACGATTCGAACACAGGACTCCTCATTCATCACACAAGCGCATCAACCAACTGAGCTATCACGCATCTGTGAAATAATACAAACAATTTAATAAAATATTAAAACAAAATTTTAAAAAAAATCCAGAAAGCGCGCGCTGGACTTCATCTTCTACGTTTGAATTTCCTGCGAAATCTCCCACAACTTTTCCTGCGAATTTACCTGCGTGTGAAATTAACAAAAGAACCTAGGTTTTTTGAAACCTTAGAAACACGTAAAATTATAACAAATTGACAATGGAAAATGATTTCCCATATCTCATACAATTGAAACACACTCTTAAAAGATATTTAAAGGGCCATGTGTAAACACCCCAAATTTGCCCTCACCCATTCACACCATGGCTTGTGATCATTTCATATGCATAAACACAATCATACCATCTCACATCACAATTTTGAGTCATTGCATTGGTTCTAAGTCATCTGCATCTAGGGTTTGTGATCTGAGCAATCCAAGAGCTTCTTGAGCCACTCCAAAGGTCATCAATCACTTCAAAGGGGTCTATGTGTGTTCAAGTATCATATTATATCCTCTCAAAGTCAAGAATGTCAAAGAATCACAAGAACTGGGATTGGCATGGAAGCAGGGCCAGGCTTGACTGCACAGATGACCTAAAATTAGGGTTTTGGTTTCAGAGGCCATAACTCCAATTTTTTTGGTCATTCTTGTTTCTATTGGTCTCTATGTGGTATAAGGAGTATGCATATCAATTTTCATGAAGAAATTCCATGGGGAAGTCACCTGATCAAGAGTTGACTTTCTGGACAAGTCAGTGCAAAATCAGGGCATCTGAGGCCCCCAGTGACCCAACCAAGGGGTGTTCTTCATCATTTTTATTGTATATGATCTTTATTTGGTCATGGAAGACATTGGAAGTTTACAAAATTGAAGAATTTCAAGTCTTTTTCAAAGTTGACTTTTTGGGCAAGTTTGACTTTTAATGAATTTGCCATTTTAGGCAATTTTTCAACCCTTACTTTTTGATCCAAAAAAGCTTCAAATGGAAAAACTTTGGTCATGAAAGTTGTAGAATGGATCTTTCACTTTTCAAAAAGTACAAGAACATGACCTAATTCATTTTGGATCAAAAGTTATGGCTCATCAAAGTTGGCAAAAATCACTAAATTTCAAGTTATGCACCAAATGGAAAAACTTGCAAATTCTTGTACCAAGGCAATTTGTGACTTCTAATTGGTGTCTAACCTTTGCACAAACATCACACATGCCTTAAAATCAGAATTGGCCCAAGGAATTTCTCATTTTTGTGCTTTGATTTTCAAAAGTCCATAAGTCATTTTTCATACAAGTGCAAAGAGGGATTCTTGGCAAAATCATCCTCCCATGAATTGTGTGATCACCAATTAGTTTCTATGCATTGCCATGACTAAATGAAGTTCCATGCACCAAAATTCAGCAAGAATCATCTCATGAACATAGCACAAAATCACAAGAAAACACAAGTGGGCAAGTTGCAAGATCTAGCATAGCTCATGATCCACATGCTGCAGACATCCACAAGCAATCCAAGGGTCATCCCTAACTCAAGCTGAAGCAAGACATGCCCTCAAACTGCTGCTGCCATAGCCCATGCTGCAAGTACAAATCACATTGACTTTTTGGCCAAAACCCCCATACTTTTGGAACAGTGAGCAGCCACCTCTACTGACCTGCTCCACAGGCTACTCACACATCTTGGGAGTGTTATAGCAAGGCATTGGTCATTGAAACAAGCCAGAACACAGCATACCACAAAATCTGTCAAAAACTTTCCTCTCTTCGAATCCCCTTCCACAGCCATCAAACATCCATTTTCTCTTCACCATTGCATCATACACACTCAAAGGAACCAGAATCCACCATTAAAGCAGTTTGAAACCTTACAAATCACAACTGTGAAATCTGCCATATCAGAACTCAAGCTTCCAAAATAGCCACCAACAAAGGATTGTGAACATTCCATTGGCTTCAGGGGGTTCAGAGAAGGCATTCTGCATCAAAGCAAGGTCAGGAGAGCTCATATTCATAGTTCATCACTTCAGGTAGCTTCGAATCCTCAACTTTTCAGAGCTTGCATTTTATGTTACAAATTGATAGTACATGTCTTGCTGATCATGATGATGCCTTTAGAATCGAAAATAGTGAAGAAATGAGTATTTTGTAGCTCTCTGAAATTTCACCCGTGAATCTTGTTGCCTTCGTTTCTCACTGATTTTGATTGATAAATTTAGTTTGAGGGGTGATTTGAATGGGGTTTGGGTAGAGGAACATTTCCCTGCTTTCAATTTGATGAATGGTGGCCTGAATCGTGATCTAGGGTTTTCAACCCGCCGGAGAAGATGACCGGAGCTTCCCTCCGGTCACCTGAAAGTGATTAACCCTAATCCCTAATTAATTCCCCAGTTTGATTCACAGCCCTTAGATGGTGATTAGGTTAAGTCGTGCACGGCCCAGATTTGTTCATTTAGCCCTAATCCATCTTTATTAATTTAATTAAGTTTAATTAATTTAATTAAGTCAGAGTCCATCCTGACCCTTGATTCGCGCGCCAAGTCAACAGCTGACCCCCAACTTTGAATCTGATGCGTTGGATATGATTACTTCCCATTTTCATTATTTTTTATTTTAATTTTTCTCATTTAATTTGTCCATTTAATTTAAAATAGTAAAACTTATTCAAAAATTCTGAAATTTTTTGTATGAACTTTCATTTAATTTCAGAAACCAAAAATATTTTTATTTTTATTTTTAGCATTCAAAAAATATTTTTAAATATTTAAAAGTTTCTTTTTAATTAATTAATGAGAATTAATTAATTAAAAATACTTTTAGGTATTTAAAAATCACCAAAAAATTCATGAAACATTTAAAAACATTTAGAAACATTGTCCAACCCCCAAACCAAATTTCGTTTTTGATCTTGATGCATTTTGAGAATTTTCCATGGAATTAATTCATTTTTCAAGCATTATTTTGATCCAAACTTCCAAAAATCATTTCTGCCTAACCATTGAGAGTTGGACCTTGATTCTTTTTGCATTGCATTGTGTTTAGCATTTAGTTTGTGAGATTAAATGGCCATGGTTTGATCTTTCATTTTCCATTTGTTTGGTATTTTTCTTGTTAAGGAACCCTAAAACCCTAGAAAACTTAGGAAAATCATAACTTGAATTAGGTTAAGAGTTGGAACTTCTCCTTTGGGAAGTGAGTTAGTATAGGATTAGGGATCCTTTGAGTGCATTTTCAATTTTTGGTCTTGATGTTTGCTTCTGATTTTGGTTTTTGTTTGATGCTTTGATCATAAACCCTAATTTGAGCTTCCATATGCATCCATCTTGCATTTGCATTCATACCTTTACTTGCCATAGCATTTTGTGCTTCCATTTGATTCATTAGACATCTTAAGACATATTGTAAGCATGTTTGATCATTGCATCTTGAATTTGCCATGTTGTATGCCATTTGCATTTCATAACTTTTCATGTATGTTCATGTTTCTTAACTTGCTCCATTTGCATCCATTTGTTCATATGATCATCTTCATGTCTTGGCTCATGCTTGCAGCATCTCATAGCATTCTTATAATCTCATATATGCTTCTGGTTTTGGTTTGCATCATGTCATTCCATCCCATTTTGCATTGCATTGCATTTCTTTATTAACTTTTCAGGTGGTAAGTAAACTTTGAGAAGTGGATTTGCCTTCACTTCTCACACTTTCTTTTCATCTCTCTCTTGCATCCATGCTGCATTTTGTTATGTGTTTGAGTTTTAGCTTGATCATTCTTCTTCTTCTTACCTTCTTTCCTCAAGTGACTTGACTTCTTGAATGAAGCAAGTTACTTTGCTTCTCCTGATCCTTTCATTTGCTTCCTGGTGGTTCCATTGAAGACTTCTTTTCTTGTAAACCTCACCAACCTTAGGAACAACCAAGCATGACAATGATTAGGGTTTTGATTATTCCCCCACTTAGTTTTACCTTTGTGTCTCACTGAGTCTTCTCTTCTCACCTCATAATCAGGGACTAAACCCTAAAGGCTTTAAGGCTTTGTGATTAAGATTATGCCTGCATCCTTCTATTAGGATGGAGTGTATAACTTTAATCCTAAGTGTTAAACCCTTAATGTGTTTAAATCCTTTAATCAATTCATCTAATAATCATCAAGACATCAAGCTTGTAACTTGGGCCTTACATTAGGGTTCTAATTCTTCCTTAATTGGTTAAGAAGGACTAACCCTAGTGTTAATGGACAAGTCCCCCTCAAGTTGTCTTACAAACCATAAAATTCACTTCATCATCATACCATTGAATATAAAATCCACTTAATCAAAGGCTTGTTTTGTCATGAGTTTAATCCCTAATCATGGATTAAGTCGAGGAGCATTCCTCAGCTTAAACATTCTCATATATTATCCTTCTATTAGGATGGTGTAATGAGTCTGTTTAATCCTTGATTATGGCTTCACCTCATTACTTAACACTAAACAAAAACACCAAAAACATCTAAATAATCACAAGTAGGTTAATGATCTTAATCCTACATCAAAGGTGATTAAGTGTGAGAATCTGACTTCACACTTAAGGTATTCTCATTACCCCTAATTAGAGGGAAGATGTAGTGAGTTTACTAAATCCATTGGTTTAGGCTTAAGCTAATTAACTTATGACAAACTTTCAAAATCAATAAAAGACTGAAAACTCAAAAACAAACAATAATCGTCTCCTCCGGGATTCTTTTTTCATCATCTTCACTCACAAACGAGAACTTGCTTCTTCCGTCTAATGCAAGACAGTTTGCACCTGAGCCAGACAGGTCATACACTTGAGCATAGACAAGTAAGCAGTTCACAGGTCAATTCATCTTTCAGTCTCTTTGGGTCGAACTACGGTGTTCTGACTTCCTCATTGCACGAGAGGATACGTAGGCATAACTTAACAGTTATCGAACAAAAGTCTCTGTATATTCCCCTCTTCCAGCTCTATCCTTTAAGCCTCATTATCATGAGCATTTCACTCCTGTCCTTACACTGACACTGTATATATTACACTTCACATTTCTTTTACACAGACACCTGTACATCCTTTTCCAGCTCTTTTATACACAAATTGCACTGACACTACCCCTTTAAAACACAAATATTTTAAGCGTGGATCCCGTCGAGTACGACGGACGATCTGGGTGCTAATACCTTCCCAGGTTGTAACCAACCCCCTTTCTCAGCCTCTCTGGTTCGCAACCGTCTTATCCATCTTTTCTAAGTCTATGCAGCATTGCCTTTCCTCCGGGATAAAAATGCCTAGCTGGCGACTCTATTCACCTCCAGTGAGTTCACTACTGTGTGTTCTCATTGTTACTTTCGCCGACCGTTCGCGTTTGTACCTTTATCTGGGCCCATTCCCATTTATCGGGAGCGACAGCTTGGCGACTCTGCTGGGGACCCTTATATTGTAACCAGGGCTTCTGGTTCTTTTTGTGGGTTCCTCCTAGCACTTGATTGATTTGTGTTTACAGGGGTGTTATGTGCTATCTGTGTTTGTGTGTTTATTTTATTTACTGCTTTATGTACAGTTTTGTTTATTGCTTTCTTTATAGCTTTGTGCATATATCATACTGTCGTACTGTGCTGGCTGGATCTGTTGTTTGCTTTGGTGGGTGAGGTTCTACTGAGAGATAAGGTCTTATACCTGGGACCTGAGTGACACCTAGGCTAGAGTGGTTCATGTTCTTTCCCATTCCATCTCGGTCTGGTGCGGGAATATGAAACACGGTTTAGATATGGGTTTCTTCTTGAGAACTCTGTGTTGCAGATTTCCTGCAGTACTAGGGCTATCTGGGAAGCCTGCTAAGTCTTGATGACCTTTAGTATTGACCTTCAGAAACTGAGGTGAATTAGAGGAGGAACTTTTATGGTTATTGTAAACACTGTACCTCCGGGTTAGAAGTGTTTACACTTCTCATAACTGATCCAAGTCTGAGGATCCTTGTTTTAGAACACCACCTGTGAGGGGGTTGGGCTGTTTACAGGTTTGCAGGTACACTTGACCTCAGAATACCCTGTTACTTTGTTTTGATTAAGAGTACTCCATCTTGGAATAGTTCTTGTGATTTTAACCCTGGACATGTGACTCTTTATTTGAGTCCCCCCCCTTGGTTACTGGACTTATGAACCTCCATCTGGATTTTCTTGACACACATAGACTTATATCGGAGCACTTGATCAGATCCAGCTCAGTCACAAACCCTTGCATATCATTTGCATACATCATCATTGCATCATTTTAACATTTGCTTATTTGTTTTTCAGGGTATCCATACTTTATTTTTGGCTTGGTTTTGACCCCATCATCAGCATATACCTGTCTTCATCAGTATCTACTTCAACTATCTGCTACCTGCTTCAGTCACCTTCATCATCAGTCTCAGCCTGTCAGTGTCCCACTTTTCAGTGTCATCATCAGCATCTGTCTCAGTTTCTCTTCAGCAACATGGCACCTAAGAAGAGTAACATCTCCTATCATTTCTTTCAGCCTGAGCTAGCTGACATCAGGAGGATTCAGACCCTGATTACTCCAGACCATATACCACTTTTCAGAGAACACTTTGGAGGCATACTTGATGTGGTTATGGATTTGGACCCTTCACAGAGGAGTTTAATTCATACTTGCCTGCAGTTCTATGATCCCCCTCTGAGGTGCTTCACTTTTCAGGATTTTCAGTTGGGGCCCTTATTAGAGGAGTATTCATCATTGGTTGGCATACCCATCAGGGGTGGAGTCCCCTTTAACCCTGAGATGGCTTTCCCAAGTAATGAAGAAGTAGCAAAGGCATTGCATCTGGAACCAGTTCTGATTGGGCAGAATATGACTACCAAGGCTGGAGTCCCTGGTTTACATCTGGATTTCTTGATCTCTCAGGCTACCATGAAGGCCTCCTCAGGAGAATGGAAGGCAGTTTGTGCTTTATTGGCCCTTAGCATATATGGGGTCATTTTATTTGCAGATGAGCCTAGATTCATTAGCAAGAATGCAATCCACCTTTTCATCCTGAAGAACCCAGTGTCCACTTTACTGGGAGATTTCTACTATTCAGTTCACCAGAGGAATGAAAAGCAAAGGGGAAGATTGGTGAGGTGTTGTGCTCCTTTGTTCCATACTTGGCTGCTCAAACATTTGCCCAAGACAGATGCATTTTTGAATCCTCATCTGCAAAAGAATTGGGCTAGAAGACTCACTGCTTTGACCTCAACTGATATCAGGTGGTGCACTCAGAGCACCAAAGGCAGAGATATCATTACCAGTTGTGGGCAGTTTCCCAATGTACCCCTGATAGGAGTAAAGGGGTGCATCAATTACAACCCTCTGCTATTCAAAAGACAACTGGGCTATGCATTGGTCCACACTCCTAAGGCACAAGACTTGGCGGAGACTCTTTACTGTGAGAATAAGCCTAATCTGGCTATTGTCAGGCAAGCATCCTGGGCTTGGGACAATGTCCAGACTAAAGGAGTAACCATTCTTGGGAAGTGCAACAATGTGGCCTCAGCACAGTACTATGAGTGGTCCCATGCCAGGGCTCAATTTTCTGGGATGCCCTTTACCATGGAAGATATGCCTGGACCATCCTCAGCACCACCTCCTGTCACTGTCAGTTTAGAGGAGTTTGAGAAACTAAAAGAGAGAAATGAGAAGCTGACTCAGGCTCTACAGAAGACCCTCTGGGAGAGAAGTGATGGTAGGTTGGATATTGAAAGGTTGGAAAAGTTGAGAGTGGAGCATCTGGCCAGAATTGAGAAGTCTGAGGATTACATCAAGAAGTCAAGGGCTGGAGAGCAGATCTTGAAGAATGCCTGCAAGGAGGCACAGTTCCAGAAATCCAGGACTGATTTGTATCTGAAGGAGAGCCAAGCTAGGTGGGTCAGAATCACCGAAGCTCGTACTCTGGAAGATAAAAGGACTCAGGACAAGATTGAGCAGCTGAAGGCTAGTGCAAAGGAGCAACAGGAGGCCCTGCTAGCAGCCCATAGAGAGACCTCAGAATTGAAGATTAGAGCTGGAGTGAAGAGGTCAAAGGACCAGAGTCAACACTAGAAGCTAGCTGCAGCTGTTGCCACCAGGAATCTTCTCATCAGGAACCTTACAGAGCGTCCAGCTGATCCTGTGACTGAAGCACTTCTAAAGGAAGTTCAGGAGGATGAGTTTGGTCTTGGTGTCTGATTTTTGCTTGTTGTTGCTTTCATTTCATTGTACTTTTCTTTTCTTATGTTGTATTTTGACCCCCAGGGGCATGTATTGTAAAAAACAAACTATGTATCATTTACTTTTTGTAATATATGTATCAGTTTGTTCTATCTAAGTTTCTTTCAAGCAACATCAGCAACATCTTCAAGGGTCTGGAAAGGTCAAAACCAAGTGCCAAGCCGGATACCTTGGAAGCAAATAGGCATACTGCATTGCATACTAACCCTTCTGTTTGTTTTGTAGGTTTATTTTGTTTTTGTTACTAACTCTGTTGTGATTTCAGGAACTATTGCTCGACGACGGGTGTTCCCACTCAACCGTCCACACAGATATCCAACCCGCAACAATCTTCCGGGTATACAGATGGATCAGGTACAGCAGGACCTTACTGAGGTCAGGAACCAAATGGCCAACGAGAGGCTAGAAATGAGGAATCAGATGACACAGTTTATGGAGGTGATGAACAACATGGCTCAAAGCCAAGAAAGATTGAGAGCCTTGGTAGAAAGGCAGAATCAGGAAGACCCCCATCCAGGGACTGCTGGGACAAGCAAAAATGAGAGGGTCCAACCTCATGTCAACCCCCCTGTATTTTGACCCCACCTTCATCCAGAGATCAACATTCCTGTTAATGTGCAAGGGACTGCCACTGCAGGCAGGGTGCTGCAAGAAGACCCCCAGGAAGATCAGTTCACAGTGATGGGAGCTGGGGATGAGGCCTATGACAGAAGGCTAGATGAGATTGCTGAAAAATTAAGATCCTTGGAGTCTCAAAACTCTTTGGGTTTTGATGTTATGGACATGGGCTTAGTGGACGGGGTCAGGATTCCCCATAAGTTTAAGCCTCCCTGTTTTGAAAAGTACAACGGGACTTCCTGCCCACGGACCCACTTGCAATCCTTTCTGGGGAGGCTGAAAGCGTATACCATGGACGAGAAGCTATGGATGTTTTATTTTGAGGATAGCTTAACCGGGGCTTCGAGGGAATGGTACTCTCATCTGACTAGAGCAACCATCAGATGTTGGAAGGATTTGGCAGAAGCCTTCATTAGACAATATCAGTATAATTTGGATATGGCACCCAACAAGACCCTCCTGATGGGAATGTCGCAATCATCCAGGGAAAGCTTCCGAGAGTACACCCAGAGATGGAGACAGCTGGCTGCTACTGTCCAGCCACCTATGTCTGAGAGGGAGATGGCAGATATGTTTATGAACACCCTTCAAGGGACATACATTGACAGGCTAGCTGCCTTTTCTTCTACCAGCTTTGCAGATGTAGTCATAGCTGGAGAAAGAATTGAGAGCCTATTGAAGATGGGCAAAATTTCTGACAACGGTGCCAGCTCATCCAGCAATACAAGAAAGCCTTTTGTGGGCCCAAGAAGAGCTGGTGAGACCAATGCTATCCATACCAGCAGGGGCAGGCCCCAATATGTTCAAAGGTCTGTAGCAGCAGTCACCATTCCTTCTCCACTTCCTCAGCAATCAGTGTATCAACCTCAGCAACAACCCCAGTACCAGCAACAAACTCAGTATCCTCCTAAAAGAAACTACAATAACACCGGCAACAACAATCAGCAGAGACCATTTCAGCAGAGACCATCTCAGGCCAATAGGGTGATTGATCCAATCCCTATGCCATATGCCGCTTTACTGCCACAGCTCCTGAAGCTCAACTTGGTTGAGTTAAGGACGTTGGCGCCTCCGGATCCTTCCAGTCTACCCAGAAATTACGACTCTAACGCCAGATGTGCTTTCCATTCAAATGCACCTGGCCATAGTACAAAGAAGTGCAGAGCTTTGCACATGAAGGTACAAGACCTGGTAGACTCTAAGGCTCTAAACTTTGCACCACCACCAAATGTTAACAAAAACCCTATGCCAAACCACGGAGGTCCCAGAATCAATGCTATTGAAGAAGACAAGCCGTCTTACTTGATAACCAGTGCGGGTCAGATTCGGACACCGTTGGTAGAGATTAAAGCTCAACTCCTCGAATGTCAAATGTTCCCGGGGTGTGAGCTAGGGTGTGCTTATTGCAACATTTCAGTGAATGGTTGTGATAACTTGAGAGATGGCATAGATGGTCTCATCCGGAGTGGCCTGCTTCAAATCACAACATCAATTCCTACCAATCCAGCAATCTCATCAACAACAGTTCCCATGTCTTCTACAAATGCAACAACCATTGTTCCGAACAACTCTTCAATCTCATCAACAAATGCTTCATCTATCACTTCAACTGACCAGATATCAACAAACATCCCTTCTACAACTTCAGCACCCTTTCATTCAGAGTCTCCTACAACAACAACACCCATCCACCCAACAATGTTTCCTACAACTTCAGCAGCAAATGTCTCCACAGTTACAATTTATTATGATCCTGAACATGATTCTGCCTACAACTCATAAAATGCCACTCCTATCAGAGCACCAGTCACAATATACTATGATCCACAGACTATCATGTTTCCTTCTGCAGCTGCAATCAGTCCAGTCACTATCACAGTGCCTGGGCCAGTACCTTATGAAAGCAGCAATGCCATCCCCTAGCATTACGGCTCTGATCTATACTGCGAAGGACAGAAAATCACTCTTGAATCATCAACCCCTGCACCACAAATAGACAATGTGGGAGGAGGCGGAGGCTTCACTCGAAGCGGACGTCTCTTTGCTCCACAAATTCAAAAACCCACTGCCGAAGCAGAAGCTGCTGCTAAGGCAAAAGGGAAGAGCTTGGTGCAAGAAGAGCAAATTGTTAAAGAGGCTTTGAAAACACCTTTTGATCAGGAGGTTGATGAATTCATGAGAATCATCAAGAAAAGTGATTACAAGATAGTGGACCAGCTTCACCAGACACCTTCCAAGATCTCCATTTTATCACTGTTAATGTGCTCCGAGGCTCATCGGAACGCACTACTAAAAGTCTTGCACGCAGCTTATGTGCCAGAGGAGATCACCGTCAATCAGTTGGAAGCTGTGGTTGGAAATGTTAATGCTAGTCATGGACTAGGTTTTACCAACACTGATCTGACCTCGGAAGGCCGCAGTCACAACAAGGCTTTGCACATTACCATGGAGTGTAAGGGTGCTGTACTTTCTCATGTGCTGGTAGACACAGGATCATCCCTCAATGTCTTACCTAAAAAAGCCCTTGTAAAACTGGAGTATGAAGGATTGGAATTACGCCCCATTAACTTGGTAGTGAGAGCCTTTGACGGTTCTAAGAGATCAGTTCTGGGAGAAATTGAGTTGCCTATAACGATTGGCCCACAAACTTTCAAAACGACCTTCTACGTGATGGATATACAGCCTGCCTACAGCTGTCTATTGGGTAGACCATGGATACACGCCGCTGGCGCCGTGACCTCAACCCTTCACCAGAAGTTAAAATTCGAGTGGGAGGGCCAAGTCGTTACCATTTGTGGAGAGGAAGATATTTTTGTTAGCCACCTGGCTACATACAAATACATTGAGATGGATGGGGAGATCCACGAAACTATGAGTCAAGGGTTTGAGGCCTTGAACATAAATGAAACATCTGCTGTACCTGGAACCTCAATGACATCTTACCAACAAGCCCGGAAGGTTGTTGAAGAAGGGACTGCCCAAGGCTGGGGCAAGTTGCTGCCCGTAGAGAAGAAAGAGGATAGATTTGGGTTGGGTTACAAACCAACTCAACAAGATCAAGCAGAGGCTGCTAAGGAGCCCAATTTTGTCAGTGGGGGGATGCTCACCCCCGATGCAGTAAACAACTTGGAAGACGAGGATGAAAGCGACCGCAACCTGGAGAGTTGGATACGTCCAAAGATCCCGGGGAGCAGTATCTCAAACTGGTCTTCCCAGGAAATTATAAGGGTTACTCCTGCAGAGTAATTATTATTTCCTGTATATTTTTAGCATGCATCAAGTCTTGCATCTTGCCCAAGATGACAAGACTCATTTTGTAATCGGGCCATCTGTAATTTTGTGCAACAAGATTAATCAATGAAACATCAGACATCTTTTGCAAATGAGTCTTTTTCTTTTCTGCTCACTGTTTTTCCATTTTTTCTTTTTGTACAAAAATAAAAATGGCAATGTTTTCAAAATGATAACTTTATTTCACTTTTCTAAACAAGATTAAAATCAATCACTAAAATGAACAAACTGAACCCTTGCAGAGAGTGCCTTCCAGACCGCACCGACAACAGCACGGCTATGACTTCGTATGACTTTGACAATCCGATCAATCAAGCTGATGAAGGGGTTGAAGAAGAATATGAGCTTCCTGAAGAGTTAGCCAGATTATTGAGACAAGAGGAAAAAGTTATTACTCCTCATCAGGAGGAGGTCGAAACAATTAATCTTGGTACAGATGAAGACGTGAAAGAAGTTAAAATCGGGGCCTGCTTACAAGACTCAGTGAAGAGACAACTGATTGATCTACTTCAAGAATATGTGGACGTGTTTGCTTGGTCTTACCAAGATATGCCAGGGTTGGACACCGACATTGTTGTGCACAAGCTGCCTTTAAGAGAAGAGTGCCCACCGGTTAAACAGAAACTGCGCCGTACTCGCCCAGACATGGCCATGAAAATCAAAGAAGAGGTACAAAAGCAATGGGACGCCGGGTTCCTTGCTGTAACTAGCTATCCACCGTGGGTTGCTAATATAGTACCTGTGCCTAAGAAAGACGACAAAGTAAGAATGTGTGTTGACTACCGGGATCTGAACAGAGCCAGCCCGAAAGACGACTTCCCATTACCTCACATTGATGTATTTGTCGATAACACAGCTCAGTTCTCGGTATTCTCCTTCATGGACGGATTTTCAGGATACAATCAGATTAAAATGTCACCTGAAGACATGGAGAAGACAACCTTCATCACACCCTGGGGCACGTTCTGTTACAAGGTGATGCCATTCGGATTGAAGAACGTTGGTGCAACATATCAACGGGCTATGGTGACATTATTCCACGATATGATCCATAAAGAAATAGAATGTTACGTGGATGACATGATTGCCAAGTCCCTTACTGAAGAAGATCACCTGGTAAATTTGCTGAAGCTATTCAAGCGTCTAAGGAAGTACCAACTGAAGTTGAACCCCAACAAATGCACATTCGGGGTGCGATCTGGTAAGCTGCTGGGATTTATTGTAAGCGAGAAAGGGATTGAAGTTGACCCTGATAAAGTCAAAGCTATTCAAGAGATGCCTGCGCCGAAAACAGAAAAAGAAGTTCGAGGGTTCTTAGGTCGATTGAACTACATCTCAAGGTTCATATCTCACCTTACAGCAACCTGTGAACCTTTATTCAAACTACTAAGAAAAGAACAAACGGTCAGGTGGAATGAAGACTGCCAGAAGGCTTTCGACAAGATCAAGGTGTACTTGCAAGAACCTCCAATCCTTATGCCTCCAGTTGAAGGAAGACCTCTAATCATGTACTTGACAGTATTAGAAGAGTCAATGGGGTGTGTGCTGGGCCAGCATGACGAGTCTGGTCGAAAAGAGTATGCAATATACTACCTAAGCAAAAAGTTTACCGACTGTGAACAACGTTATTCACTGCTCGAGAAAACTTGTTGTGCTTTAGCGTGGGCTGCTCGCCGACTGAGACAGTATATGTTGACCCACACTACCTTGTTGATCTCAAAGATGGATCCAGTCAAGTACATTTTTGAGAAGCCAGCGCTTACCGGACGGGTTGCAAGATGGCAGATGATCCTCACAGAATATGACATCCAATACACCTCTCAGAAAGCCATCAAGGGCAGTGTATTGTCTGAATATCTTGCTGAGCAACCTATTGATGATTACCAGCCTATGAGATTTGACATCCCTGATGAAGACATCATGTTCATTAAGGCAAAAGACCATGAAGAGCCTGTTCACACTGAAGGGCCTGACCCAGAGGAAGAATGGACTATGATGTTTGATGGGGCTGTTAATATGAATGGTCGTGGTGTTGGTGCAATACTCATTACACCTAAGGGAGTTCACATGCCTTTCTCGGCAAATCTCACTTTCAACTGCACTAACAATGAAGCTGAATACGAAGCTTGCATTATGGGTCTTGAGGAAGCCATTGACCTCAGGATCAAAACATTGACTGTATTCGGAGATTCAGCTTTGGTAGTTAATCAGACCAACGGCAAATGGTACACACACCAAGATCATCTGATACCTTACAGGGATTATACAAGGAGGTTATTGACTTTCTTTACAACGGTCAGGCTTAAGTATATCCCTCGGGACGAGAATCAGTTTGCAGATGCTCTGGCTACCATTTCATCCATGATCAAAGTTCAAGCTGCCAACTTTGTACCTCAGATTTCAGTGTCCAGACTTGACAGACCGGCATATGTATTTGCGGCAGACATTGTCAAAGATGATAAGCCTTGGTTCCATGACATTAAGTGCTTCTTAGAGGATCAAACATACCCACCTGGGGCATCTTCCAATGATAAGAAGACACTGAGAAGGCTTGCTGGTAGTTTCTTCCTGAATACTGACGGGTCCCTATACAAGCGGAACTTTGATATGGTACTCCTCAGATGTGTTGATAAGACAGAAGCAGACTTGTTAATGCATGAAGTGCACGAAGGATCCTTTGGTACCCATGATGGAGGACATGCAATGGCTAAAAAGTTGCTAAGATCAGGATATTACTGGATCACAATGGATGCCGACTGTTGTGCCTACGCCAGAAAATGCCATAAATGCCAGATTTATGCGGATAAGGTGCATGTGCCTCCCAATCCTTTGAATGTGATGTCTTCACCCTGGCCCTTCGCTATGTGGGGCATTGACATGATTGGCAAGATTGAACCAACTGCTTCAAATGGCCACAGATTCATCCTGGTCGCCATTGACTATTTCACCAAGTGGTTTGAAGCAGCTTCCTATGCAAACGTTACAAGGCAAGTGGTAGCTAGATTTCTGAAGAGAGATATCATCTGTCGATACGGAGTTCCCGAGCGAATCATTACTGACAATGGTTCCAACTTAAACAATAAAATGATGGCAGAACTATGCTGGGACTTCAAGATCCAACATCACAATTCTTCTCCTTACAGGCCAAAGATGAACGGCGCTATTGAGGCAGCTAATAAGAATATCAAGAAGATTGTGCAAAAGATGGTAGTCACCTACAAAGACTGGCATGAGATGCTACCATTTGCCTTGCATGGGTACCGCACGTCAATCAGAACATCCACTGGGGCAACACCGTATCAGCTTGTGTATGGTATGGAAGCAGTCCTACCTGTTGAAGTCGAATTACCCTCCCTACGGGTGCTGATGGATGTTAAGCTGAACGAAGCAGAATGGGTCCGGTCCCGATACGAACAACTGAGTCTGGTCGAAGAGAAAAGATTGGCTGCAATCTGTCATGGGCAGTTATATCAGAGAAGAATGAAGAAAGCCTTTGATCAGAAAGTCAGGCACCGAGAGTACCAAGTAGGAGATCTTGTGCTGAAAAGAATCCTCCCTCCTCATACAGACCACAGGGGCAAGTGGACTCCGAATTATGAAGGGCCATTTGTAGTAAAGAAAGTTTTCTCTGGTGGAGCACTGATGCTCAGCACTATGGATGGTGAAGACTTCCCATCCCCTGTGAATTCAGATGCAGTTAAAAAATACTTCGTATAAAATGACCCGCTGGACATAAAAACAGAATGTAAGTCCAGGCAAAAATAGGGCATCCCGGCGAGTCAAAAACAGAATAAAAGACTCGGGCAAAAATAAGGGAAAAATGAAAAAAATGTACACCCGCTGAGTTGAAAAGCCACATTGGACAGCTCAGGCAAAAATGGGTATCCCGATGGATTGAAAACCCGAAAGGGCGATCCATGCAAGATAAGGGAATAAGCGAACAACTGCATTTTGAATTCGTCTGTATCACCTACAACTTGGTAAACCTCGAAAGGATCAAGCTTCGCTCAGAATCAACCGCCTTCAGAAAGTAAGACGAGAAGAACGTCAAAAGTCATACAAGTCATAGCGAAGGGGAAGCTCCTCGAAGCGTCGTCAACATTGCCAGCATTTTGTTTCTCAATTTGTAACAATCTCCTCATTTCAGGAGATATGTTTCTCTGACTGTATCTTGCCAATTCAGGGCACATGAATTAATAAAATCAGATTTTCAGTCATATCTCGTCTTGTACATTTTTATTTGCAAAAAATGTCTGATGTCTTTAAAACATGATTGCATAAATACAGATGTTTATCTTCAAAAATAAAAACGTGCTTGCAGGAAATACGCTTACTCTCAGAAGTGTCTAAAACTCCTATGACGGAATCCAGCAAGGGGTACCTCGGGATTACTTGTGCGTTTCTCTATCTTTGCAGGATTGCGGGTATCCAAAACGTAACTTGGGGCATGTAAACTTCACCCCAGCAAGCTGGCAAATCAACATTCAATCTTAGCACCCGAAGTGCTCTCTCCCCAGGTGAGTTGTCTCTTATTACTCTCCCCAGCTGAGTTGCCACTTGTCACTTCTCCCAGCCGAAGTTGCCGATCATTCTCCCTCAGCAGAATACAAAAGCCAGGGAACCATTTCCCCACAAAGTTTCAGCCTCTATCCAGAAGAGCAACGCACGAAGGAATCACAACAGAGTGAAGAAAATTTCTACAAACCCCGGCTGGGTCCCTCATTACAAGGATATGTCTATCAGTGACCTATCTCCCCAAGCAGATACATCTCACCAAATTTACCAACGATCTCATCCCCAGCTGGAATGTCCATTTCAAACAGATCGGCCAGAGATCTTCACAGCAACGGGATCCGAATCCCGGTTTGATATCCTTTGCATAATCATGGCATTCGCATCATATTCACCCACAAAGCGTAGCATTCCGTCTAATACGGAGCATTACGGCAAAAATCAAACATATAGCATAATCATAAGCCATGATTTGAATCAAACACTTGTGAATAATGACAATCCATCAACAATACACAAAAATATTCCCCAGCGGATTCCCCAGCAAAAGCAGTTGCCTCACATTCACAAACACCAGTAAATACTCCCTTTGGCACCCGTCCGTGTCATCTTTCCCCAGTAAAGTCGCCCGAGCACCCTTTACAAACAGACCACCCGTATTACAGATACTTCTTGACACCCGTCCGTGTCATATCCCCAGTAGAAGACCAAAGCATCCTCTTTGCACTCACAGATACTCATGTATATACATTTCCTCGACACTCGTCCGTGTCATTTTCCCCAGCACAGTAACCTAAACACTTTGTATATCAGATACTTTGTTTATACTATACTCTTTTCCTTTCGACACTCGTCCGTGTCACTCTCCCCAGCAGATAAACACTCATCTATACTCATACTCATACTTATTCCACTTATACAGATACTCGTCCGTATCCTGTATACAGCATTTATATCCCTGCAGATTCAACACTAGTCCTTGTTCTTTGTTAACCAGTTGGTACTCGTCCGTACCATCATCTCAAAACATGCGTCAAGCGTTTGTTTCTACCTGATACTCATCCGTATCATAGTCATAAGGATGCTCGTCCGCATCTTTAATCCATACACTGTGTCAAACACTTTTGTCTTCTTAAATTTAGACAATCGTCTGTGCCTATTATTCCCCAGAAGAGTCCCTTCAGATTCAACACTCGTCCGTGTTCTCTGTTAACTAGTTGATACTCGTCCGTATCATCATCTCTGAACATGTGTCAGTATTTGTTTCTACCCGATACTCGTCCGTATCGTAGTCCTGAGAATGCTCGTCCGCATCTTCAATCTATACACATCGTCTAAACACTTATACTCTTTTGTTTCTTGGATATAAGCACTCGTCCGTGTTCATTATTCCCCAATATATCACCAACAAAGCAAATTTTCTTTTTATCTGACATTCGTCCTATGTCATGATAATCCCTGAGAGCAGCCGTACCCTGCTAGGTGGTCGTCCTCCACCTCTTGATGGTCGTCCTCCATCATGCTCGTCCGATGGCCGTCCCCATCGTTGACCTTTTCTATCCGACATTCGTCCTATGTCGTGATTTTTAGCAGTCGTCCCCTGCTAGGTGGTCGTCCTCCACCTCTTGATGATCGTCCTTCATCATTTTATCCAATGGCCGTCCCCATTGTTGATTTTTGGTTATCTAACATTCTTCCTATGTCTTGATAAACCTCGAGAGCAGCCGTCCCCTGCTAGGTGGTCGTCCTCCACCTCTTGATGGTCGTCCTCCATCATACTCGTCCGATGGTCATCCCCATCGTTGACTTTTTATCCGGCATTCGTCCTATGTCGCGATATTTTCGGCAGCCGTACCCTGCCAGGTGGTCGTCCTCCACCTTAGATGACCGTCCCTCATCTTATACCCAACAGAGCAGTCGTCCCCTTCTAGGTGATCGTCCTTCACCTTTGATGACCGTACCTCATCATCTGTTTATTTCATTCATTCTTTAACCCGACGGTCGTCCCCGTCGTGGTCCCCTTTCTTTTAAGCCCGATGGCCGTCCCCATCGTTGAGTACTTTACTTTATGAACTTGATGGCCATCCCCATCATTTTTCATCAATCCCCGGAGAATATTACAGCTTTACTTGATGGCCGTCCCCATCATAATACCTTTTATCCCCAGCATGTCGGCCGTCCCCGTCATTGCTCTTTACCCAGCAGTCGTCCTCTGCTCGACGGTTGTCCTCCGTCGCCCATACTTTACAATATACTCTATTTTCCTTTACAATCTATATCCCTTTTCTTCTTCATTCTGTGAGTGCAAATTTTGGACTGTCTTTGGTATTCAACCACAAGTTATCTTGTTTGCCTGTTAAGCCGTCGCTTACATCCTGCACAGCTAACTCATGTTTGAATAGGGGCAGCTGTAAACACCCCAAATTTGCCCTCACCCATTCACACCATGGCTTGTGATCATTTCATATGCATAAACACAATCATACCATCTCACATCACAATTTTGAGTCATTGCATTGGTTCTAAGTCATCTGCATCTAGGGTTTGTGATCTGAGCAATCCAAGAGCTTCTTGAGCCACTCCAAAGGTAATCAATCACTTCAAAGGGGTCTATGTGTGTTCAAGTATCATATTATATCCTCTCAAAGTCAAGAATGTCAAAGAATCACAAGAACTGGGATTGGCATGGAAGCAGGGCCAGGCTTGACTGCACATATGACCTAAAATTAGGGTTTTGGTTTCAGAGGCCATAACTCCAATTTTTTTGGTCATTCTTGTTTCTATTGGTCTCTATGTGGTATAAGGAGTATGCATATCAATTTTCATGAAGAAATTCCATGGGGAAGTCACCTGATCAAGAGTTGACTTTCTGGACAAGTCAGTGCAAAATCAGGGCATCTGAGGCCCCCAGTGACCCAACCAAGGGGTGTTCTTCATCATTTTTATTGTATATGATCTTTATTTGGTCATGGAAGACATTGGAAGTTTACAAAATTGAAGAATTTCAAGTCTTTTGCAAAGTTGACTTTTTGGGCAAGTTTGACTTTTAATGAATTTGCCATTTTAGGCAATTTTTCAACCCTTACTTTTTGATCCAAAAAAGCTTCAAATGGAAAAACTTTGGTCATGAAAGTTGTAGAATGGATCTTTCCCTTTTCAAAAAGTACAAGAACATGACCTAATTCATTTTGGATCAAAAGTTATGGCTCATCAAAGTTGGCAAAAATCACTAAATTTCAAGTTATGCACCAAATGGAAAAACTTGCAAATTCTTGTATCAAGGCAATTTGTGACTTCTAATTGGTGTCTAACCTTTGCACAAACATCACACATGCCTTAAAATCAGAATTGGCCCAAGGAATTTCTCATTTTTGTGCTTTGATTTTCAAAAGTCCATAAGTCATTTTTCATACAAGTGCAAAGAGGGATTCTTGGCAAAATCATCCTCCCATGAATTGTGTGATCACCAATTAGTTTCTATGCATTGCCATGACTAAATGAAGTTCCATGCACCAAAATTCAGCAAGAATCATCTCATGAACATAGCACAAAATCACAAGAAAACACAAGTTGGCAAGTTGCAAGATCTAGCATAGCTCATGATCCACAAGCTGCAGACATCCACAAGCAATCCAAGGGTCATCCCTAACTCAAGCTGAAGCAAGACATGCCCTCAAACTGCTGCTGCCATAGCCCATGCTGCAAGTACAAATCACATTGACTTTTTGGCCAAAACCCCCATACTTTTGGAACAGTGAGCAGCCACCTCTACTGACCTGCTCCACAGGCTACTCACACATCTTGGGAGTGTTATAGCAAGGCATTGGTCATTGAAACAAGCCAGAACACAGCACACCACAAAATCTGTCAAAAACTTTCCTCTCTTCGAATCCCGTTCCACAGCCATCAAACATCCATTTTCTCTTCACCATTGCATCATACACACTCAAAGGAACCAGAATCCACCATTAAAGCAGTTTGAAACCTTACAAATCACAACTGTGAAATCTGCCATATCAGAACTCAAGCTTCCAAAATAGCCACCAACAAAGGATTGTGAACATTCCATTGGCTTCAGGGGGTTCAGAAAAGGCATTCTGCATCAAAGCAAGGTCAGGAGAGCTCATATTCATAGTTCATCACTTCAGGTAGCTTTGAATCCTCAACTTTTCAGAGCTTGCATTTTATGTTACAAATTGATAGTACATGTCTTGCTGATCATGATGATGCCTTTAGAATCGAAAATAGTGAAGAAATGAGTATTTTGTAGCTCTCTGAAATATCACCCGTGAATCTTGTTGCCTTCGTTTCTCACTGATTTTGATTGATAAATTTAGTTTGAGGGGTGATTTGAATGGGGTTTGGGTAGAGGAAAATTTCCCTGCTTTCAATTTGATGAATGGTGGCCTGAATCGTGATCTAGGGTTTTCAACCCGCCGGAGAAGATGACCGGAGCTTCCCTCCGGTCACCTGAAAGTGATTAACCCTAATCCCTAATTAATTCCCCAGTTTGATTCACAACCCTTAGATGGTGATTAGGGTAAGTCGTGCACGGCCCAAATTTGTTCATTTAGCCCTAATCCATCTTTATTAATTTAATTAAGTTTAATTAATTTAATTAAGTCAGAGTCCATCCTGACCCTTGATTCGCGCGCCAAGTCAACAGCTGACCCCCAACTTTGAATCTGATGCGTTGGATATGATTACTTCCCATTTTCATTATTTTTTATTTCAATTTTTCTCATTTAATTTGTCCATTTAATTTAAAATAGTAAAACTTATTCAAAAATTCTGAAATTTTTTGTATGAACTTTCATTTAATTTCAGAAACCAAAAATATTTTTATTTTTATTTTTAGCATTCAAAAAATATTTTTAAATATTTAAAAGTTTCTTTTTAATTAATTAATGAGAATTAATTAATTAAAAATACTTTTAGGTATTTAAAAATCACCAAAAAATTCATGAAACATTTAAAAACATTTAGAAACATTGTCCAACCCCCAAACCAAATTTCTTTTTTGATCTTGATGCATTTTGAGAATTTTCCATGGAATTAATTCATTTTTCAAGCATTATTTTGATCCAAACTTCCAAAAATCATTTCTGCCTAACCATTGAGAGTTGGACCTTGATTCTTTTTGCATTGCATTGTGTTTAGCATGTAGTTTGTGAGATTAAATGGCCATGGTTTGATCTTTCATTTTCCATTTGTTTGGTATTTTTCTTGTTAAGGAACCCTAAAACCCTAGAAAACTTAGGAAAATCATAACTTGAATTAGGTTAAGAGTTGGAACTTCTCCTTTGGGCAGTGAGTTAGTATAGGATTAGGGATCCTTTGAGTGCATTTTCAATTTTTGGTCTTGATGTTTGCTTCTGATTTTGGTTTTTGTTTGATGCTTTGATCATAAACCCTAATTTGAGCTTCCATATGCATCCATCTTGCATTTGCATTCATACCTTGACTTGCCATAGCATTTTGTGCTTCCATTTGATTCATTAGACATCTTAAGACATATTGTAAGCATGTTTGATCATTGCATCTTGCATTTGCCATGTTGTATGCCATTTGCATTTCATAACTTTTCATGTATGTTCATGTTTCTTAAATTGCTCCATTTGCATCCATTTGTTCATATGATCATCTTCATGTCTTGGCTCATGCTTGCAGCATCTCATAGCATTCTTATCATCTCATATATGCTTCTGGTTTTGGTTTTGGTTTGAGAAGTGGATTTGCCTTCACTTCTCACACTTTCTTTTCATCTCTCTCTTGCATCCATGCTGCATTTTGTTATGTGTTTGAGTTTGAGCTTGCTCATTCTTCTTCTTCTTACCTTCTTTCCTCAAGTGACTTGACTTCTTGAATGAGGCAAGTTACTTTGCTTCTCCTGATCCTTTCATTTGCTTCCTGGTGGTTCCATTGAAGACTTCTTTTCTTGTAAACCTCACCAACCTTAGGAACAACCAAGCATGACAATGATTAGGGTTTTGATTAGTCCCCCACTTAGTTTTACCTTTGTGTCTCACTGAGTCTTCTATTCTCACCTCATAATCAGGGACTAAACCCTAAAGGCTTTAAGGCTTTGTGATTAAGATTATGCCTGCATCCTTCTATTAGGATGGAGTGTATAACTTTAATCCTAAGTGTTAAACCCTTAATTTGTTTAAATCCTTTAATCAATTCATCTAATAATCATCAAGACATCAAGCTTGTAACTTGGGCCTTACATTAGGGTTCTAATTCTTCCTTAATTGGTTAAGAAGGACTAACCCTAGTGTTAATGGACAAGTCCCCCTCAAGTTGTCTTACAAACCATAAAATTCACTTCATCATCATACCATTGAATATAAAATCCACTTAATCAAAGGCTTGTTTTGTCATGAGTTTAATCCCTAATCATGGATTAAGTTAAGGAGCATTCCTCAGCTTAAACATTCTCATCTATTATCCTTCTATTAGGATGGTGTAATGAGTCTGTTTAATCCTTGATTATGGCTTCACCTCATTACTTAACACTAAACAAAAACTACAAAAACATCTAAATAATCACAAGTAGGTTAATGATCTTAATCCTACATCAAAGGTGATTAAGTGTGAGAATCTGACTTCACACTTAAGGTATTCTCATTACCCCTAATCAGAGGGAAGATGTGGTGAGTTTACTAAATCCATTGGTTTAGGCTTAAGCTCATTAACTTATGACAAACTTTCAAAATCAATAAAAGACTGAAAACTCAAAAACAAACAATAATCGTCTCCTCCGGGATTCTTTTTCCATCATCTTCACTCACAAACGAGAACTTGCTTCTTCCGTCTAATGCAAGACAGTTTGCACCTGAGCCAGACAGGTCATACACTTGAGCATAGACAAGTAAGCAGTTCACAGGTCAATTCATCTTTCAGTCTCTTTGGGTCGAACTATGGTGTTCTGACTTCCTCATTGCACGAGAGGATACGTAGGCATAACTTAACAGTTATCGAACAAAAGTCTCTGTATATTCCCCCTCTTCCAGCTCTATCCTTTAAGCCTCATTATCATGAGCATTTCACTCCTGTCCTTACACTGACAATGTATATATTACACTTCACATTTCTTTTACACAGACACCTGTACATCCTTTTCCAGCTCTTTTATACACAAATTGCACTGACACTACCCCTTTAAAACACAAATCTTTTAAGCGTGGATCCCGTCGAGTACGACGGACGATCTGGGTGCTAATACCTTCCCAGGTTGTAACCAACCCCCTTTCTCAGCCTCTCTGGTTCGCAACCGTCTTATCCATCTTTTCTAGGTCTATGCAGCATTGCCTTTCCTCCGGGATAAAAATGCCTAGCTGGCGACTCTATTCACCTCCAGTGAGTTCACTGCTGTGTGTTCTCATTGTTCCTTTCGCCGACCGTTCGCGTCTGTACCTTTATCTGGGCCCATTCCCATTTATCGGGAGCGACACCATGAAACTTCAATAAAATCATTCAGAAATCATCTATGTAACCTCACAAACAACAAACCAAAGTCAAATCACAATAATAATGCATGAATAATGGAAATTGAAAAATTAAATTTTCAAGAACAAGAGCAATTCGGTTTGAGCTTTTTAGAATGATTTTGATGTTAATGATGATAGGAACATGTTTAGAAGGCCTTTAGGAACATTTTTGTGTGTTCAAACCTTTTGTAAACACCTTAAATCAAAAAATCTGAATCTCACTTTTCTTGGTTTTTTTAAAACTTGCTTAGTGTTCTTGAGGTTGTAATTTCGTGTCCCCTTGCTTGTGATCAATTCCTTGTATATATATGAATGATATAAGGTCAAAATATTGTAGGATTATTTGGACTTTTTGATCATTTGAGATTCAGAAAGATCATGCCTTAAAATTTGAATATTCTTTGATATAACATTGCTATTTTAGGACAATCATCAAAATTTTCATATCAATCTGATCCAAACAATGTTTATGACTTTCTAGAAGCAATATCCCCTTTTAAATATTTGATTTCATATTTTACTTTAATTTAAATGATATTTTAATGAATAAAATTCAAATAAATATAAAATATAAAATAAAAATTCAGAAAATAAGTGGGTTGGGTCGTGCTTGGTGTTTTCATAAAGATGGGATGGCAATTTGGTGGGCTCATTTAGCAAAAATTTGATTTTAGGCCTTATTTGCTTCATAAACTTCCCTAAATTTTCCCAACTTTGCAAGGGCACAAATCCTTCAATTTTAATGCTATGAAGGTGTTCTTGGACATTTTGGAAAGCTTAAATAGTCCTCTAACCAACCCCATTGGTTTCATGTCCATATCTTTTACCAATTGCAAGTTATGCTCTTTTGAAGTTGTTGACTTTTTGTTGACTTTCAAAAGGACCTATAATGTCTTAGCTCATACCTTCCAAATGAAGCATTTTTGGGCTTGGATTGTGAGACACAAAGTTGTAGAGAATTCAATTTCCTTCAAAATGAGCTTTGGATGGGAAAAATTTTATGAAGCATGTGAAAGTTATGGCTGGTCAAAGTTCAGTTGACTTTTCTTGAGGAAACCCTAATTTAGAAACTCCTGATTCTTAATGATCTGAAATCTCCTTGATGAATCATGATCAACCCTTGATCAAATGATGAATTTTACTTCATATACTTGATGTTGGAAAAAAATCATGAAGTTTGACTTTGGTTTGACCACAGTTGACCTCAGTTTGACTTTTTAACTACTTTGACTGATTTTAACCTATCTGATCATTTGACTGAGCAAACCTTTGAGAAAAGTCTTGAAACTTGTCATGGGGATTCTTAAACACATATAAGATGTTATGAAGCTCTCTTGAATTCTTGGAAGTCCATTTAGCCTGATTAAAGTCAAAACCCTAGTTTTGGATGCACTGCTTAGGAGGATGCATTGTCTAAGGGAATTGTCAAATCTTCTGACTAATTGTGAACTTTGTGAACCTTGTGAACATCATGGGATGTCTTGTGAAACTTGTGAACCTCTTGGGACACAAAGTCTTGTCTTGTGAGGGAAAATTTTGGGGTGCAACAGTTGCCCCTGTTCAATTTTCTGAAACCTGAGGGGTTAGATTGGTATATGTGCCATTCCTGACGCTCTTTTTGGGGTGCAACAGTACTAGGTCTTTGTATAGGCAGTCTCTGAATCATTTATGCAACATGATTTGAATTGCTGAATGGACCAGTAGAAATAAATCTTCATGGCGATTATCTCTTTTGGAAATATCTTGAATTAGGGAATGGATATTTGTACAGACCATTTGCCTACTCTCCAAGGTCAAAAGAACGTCAGGATTAGTTCTTCTGAAAAGTATCTTGAACCAGGGAATGGAACTTTTTACAGACCGCTTGCCTGCTATTCAAGGGCCAAAAGAACGTCAAGATTTGTTCTTAAGGGTCAGGATTTGTTCTTCTGAAAAAGTCTTGAACAAGGGGCCAAAAGAGTGTCAGGATTTGCTCTTAAGGGTCAAAAGAACGTCAGGATTTGTTCTTCTGAAAAAGTCTTGAACAAGGGGCCAAAAGAGCGTCAGGATTTGCTCTTAAGGGTCAAAAGAACGTCAGGATTTGTTCTTCTGAAAGATGTCTTGAACCAGGGAATGGATCTTTTTACGGACCGTTTGCCTGCTATTCGAGGACATCTTGAGTAGTGTATGGATCATTTCTGACCCGTTGTAAGTTGTTGATATTGTTTTACCTGCATATAACTATCCTGCAAGGGAAATATTAGTTTATGCATTATGTATGCATGCATAGTATGATGCACCTAAGTAAATGTATTATGTACTTATGGATATATATGTTATGGTATGATGTAAATGATGTATGTATGAATCATGCAGCTTGAAGCGTCTGGATATCTTCATATAACAAGTGCTGGCCAGGGAAAATAAATCCCGATTTGTTACTGAAGAATAAGAGAAACTCGTTCCCGTCTCATTTGATAATATAGTATTCATAACCTCCCGTCTTCGTTCGATAGTAAGGTATCCATAACCTCCCGTCTTCGTTCGATAGTAAGGTATCCATAACCTCCCGTCTTCGTTCGTCGTACTCCTATTGAAAGAATAAATTCCCGACTATCCGTCTGAGGATTTAAAGAGATGGATATAAATTCCAGGGGAGATGTGACTCGAAGTATTTATGAAGATGGATTTGCCCTACTGGGGGATTTGTAGCTGTCTTGTGGGGATGAACCGGCGAAGCTTCGTTGAATTCCTTCCCTCGTTTATCCTTAGTAAATACTATTACTGCATTTTCATGCATTTCTGATAAACATAAATCATATTAAGCATTTTATGCATTTCTGGTAAACATCAATCATATTCAAAATCATACATACATTCAAACACAACCAATGGACGTTTCACTTATGTAAATAGGGTAAAAGTAAATCTGGATTCAAAGATGGAATTTTATTTATATCACAAAGTGACCCGTACATAGGTAAGTTTGTACAAGGAGACAGAAATCCTAGTAAGAGGAATTCGTCGTAAAATTTTTACAAAACAGAGAAAATCAGATATGTAAGAAATAATCCTATGGAGTTTCAATTCTACTATTGCCATTATCTTCAAGCATCTCATCTTCTGCTGTCGAGATGGAAACGATTGGATTGATCTTTATCTGTTCGAGCTTGAATTAGTAGCACAACTGGCTGTAGTTTCGTGGGTGATCCAAACGAGACATAGTCATACGCTTTAATCCCTAACTTTTGCCTGGATTGCCTTTTCAGGTTTTCAATCCACCGGGATACCCTTTTTTGCCCAAGCCGCCTTTTCAGGTTTTCGACTTGCCGGGTGTACACATTTTTTTTATATATATATCCCTAATTTTTGCCCGAACCCTTTTGGTTCGCCGGGATGCCCTTATTTTTTCCTGGGCCAGTCAACCTAGCGGGTCTCTTTTTATGCGTAGTATTTTTTAACTATGTCTGCGTTTACAGGCTATGGGAAGTCTTCACCATCCATAGTAGTAAGTATCATGGCACCTCCTGAGAATATTGTCTTGACTACAAATGGTCCTTCATATGTAGGAGTCCCCCTGCCCCTAGGATCACCCTGTGGTAATATGATACGCTTGATTACCAAGTCACCTGCCAGATATACCTTTGGCTTAACCTTCTTATTAAAATCCTTAATCATCCGTTTCTGGTACATCTGGCCATGACAAACTACTGCTAACCTCTTCTCATCAATCAAATTTATCTGGTCAAGTCGAGTCTGAATCCACTCATCTTCATCCAAGCCTGCATCCTTCATAATTCTTAAGGAGGGAATCTGAACTTCAATGGGCAGAACTGCTTCCATACCATATACTAAGGAGAATGGGGTTGCCCCTGTTGAAGTACGTATTGTAGTACGATAACCATGAAGAGCAAATGGTAACATCTCGTTCCAATCCTTGTAAGTAACAGTCATCCTCTGTATAATCTTCTTAATGTTCTTATTAGCAGCTTCTACTGCCCCATTCATCTTTGGACGATACAGAGAAGAGTTGTGATGCTTAATCTTGAAATGCGTGCAAAGATCAGTAGTCATTGTGTTGTTCAGATTAGAGCCATTGTCAATAATAATCCTTTCAGGGATACCATACCTACATATGAGATTATTCTTAATGAATCGAGCCACCACATTCTTAGTAACAGATGCAAATGAAGCTGCCTCCACCCACTTAGTGAAGTAATCAATAGCAACCAGGATGAAACGATGCCCATTAGAAGCAGTAGGCTTGATCTCACCAATCATATCAATGCCCCACATGGAAAAAGGCCAAGGAGCAGTCAACACATTCAATGGTGATGGAGGTATGTGCACTTTATCAACATAGATTTGACACTTATGACATGTCCTGGAATGTTGATAGCAGTCAGCTTCCATGGTAGACCAATAGTAACCTGCTCTCAATATCTTCTTTGCCATATTATGACCACTAGAATGAGTGCCAAAGATCCCATCATGCATATCTTCCATAATCTCAGTTGCTTCCTTCTTATCCACACAACGAAGCAAAGTTGAATCATGATTGCGCTTGTACAGAATGCCATTACTTAAAAAGAACTTAGCAGAAAACCTTCTCAGAAACTTCCTATCTTTGACAGATGCCCCTTCAGGGAACTCCTGAGCTTCAAGATATCTTTTTACTTCATAGAACCGAGGTTTCTCCTCTGCTTCTTCAATGTCAATCTCATTGCAGTATGCAGGCTTCTCAAATCTGTCAATAGTAATCTTGGGAGCTTCATCATCCCAGCTGATCTCAAACATGGATGCCATGGTGGCTAATGCATCTGCCAACTGATTCTCTCTTCGTGGAATATGTCCAAAGGTAATCTCTTTAAAATATGGGATCAAGGACAACACATACTCTCTGTAAGGAATGAGATTATCATGCTTGGTATCCCAATCTCCTTTGATCTGACTTACTACCAGGGCTGAATCTCCATACACGTCAAGGAACCGAATCTTCATATCAATGGCAGCTTTGATACCCAGGATACATGCCTCATACTCAGCCATGTTATTAGTACAATAGAAACAAAGTCTTGCAGTAATCGGGGTATGATAACCTTCAGGGGAACTGATCACAACACCAACACCATTACCAAGTGCATTTGAAGCTCCATCAAAAACCATAGTCCATCGGGATCCTTGTTCAGGTTCGTCATATTGTCCAGGTTCTTTGGTAATAATCATAATGTCTTCATCGGGGAACTCAAAACTCATTGATTGATAATCATCCACTGCTTGATGATCCAAATGATCAGCTACAACACTTCCTTTAATGGCCTTCTGAGTAGTATATTGTATGTCATATTCTGTCAAGATCATTTGCCATCTTGCAATTCTTCCGGAGAGAGAAGGTTTCTCAAATATGTACTTGATTGGATCCATCTTCGAAATCAATAAGGTAGTATGAGTCAACATATACTGTCTTAGTCGGCGAGCAGCCCATGCCAAAGCGCAACAAGTTTTCTCGAGCAGTGAGTATCTTGTTTCATAGTCGGTAAACTTTTTGCTAAGGTAGTATATTGCCTGCTCTTTTCGACCAGACTCGTCATGTTGCCCCAACACACACCCCATTGAATTGTCTAACACTGTTAAGTACATAATCAAGGGTCTTCCATCAACTGGTGGCATCAGAATTGGAGGTTCTAGGAGATACTTCTTGATTTCATCAAAGGCAGTCTGGCATTCATCATTCCATTCCATCACCTGATCTTTCTTCAACAACTTGAAGATTGGCTCACAGGTGGCAGTTAATTGGGAAATAAATCTTGCAATGTAATTCAATCATCCCAAGAAACCTCTAACTTCCTTCTCAGTACGGGGAGATGGCATCTCTTGTATAGCTTTTACTTTCGCAGGATCCACTTCAATACCTTTTCCACTGACAATGAAACCCAGGAGTTTACCAGATCTTACTCCAAAAGTACACTTGTTTGGGTTCAATCTCAACTTGTATTTCTTCAATCTCTCAAACAACTTATGCAGATGACCAAGATGTTGCTCTTCATTCTGAGACCTGGCTATCATATCATCCACATACACCTCTATCTCATGATGAATTATATCATGAAACAAAGCCACCATAGCACGTTGATATGTTGCCCCTGCATTCTTCAAACCAAATGGCATCACTTTATAACAAAAAGTACCCCACTGTGTAACAAACGTTGTCTTCTCCATATCTTCAAGTGCCATCTTGATTTGATTGTAACCAGAGAAACCATCCATGAACGAGAATACCTTATGCTGAGCAGTATTGTCTACCAGAACATCAATATGAGGAAGTGGAAAGTCATCTTTAGGGCTGGCCTTGTTCAAATCCCTGTAATCTACACACATACATACCTTACCATCTTTCTTAGGTACCGGTACCACATTTGCAACCCACTGAGGATAAGAAGTCACATCTAAGAACCCTGCATCAAATTGTTTCATTACCTCTGCCTTAATCTTCTCTGACATCTCAGGACGCATACGACGAACCTTCTGCTTCTTTGGACGACAGTCTTCTTTTACCGGTAAACGGTGAACCACAATGTTTGTATCCAATCCTGGCATATCTTCATAAGACCAAGCAAAGATCTCCACATAATCATGTAACATCTGAATCAGTCTGCTCTTGACACTATCCTCTAATTCAGCCCCTATCTTGACCTCTTTCCTGTTTTCTTCAGTTCCCAGATTCACAACTTCGATTGGCTCTTCATGTGGCTGTATAACTTTCTCTTCTTGTTGTAACAACCTAACAAGCTTTACAGGTACTTCACAATCGTCCTCACTTCCATCTTCAGCTTGATAGATCGGATTCTCGAAATTATAATTGGCAATAGTAAAACTGTTATCAACAGGATCCAGAGTGGATAAGGATCTGCATTTTAGTGATGTGGGTGTGTGTAAGAACACATAGCTGATAAAAGAAAAATAATAAAAGAAAGACAGGGAACACAATATTTACGAAAACGAAACGTCCACTGATTTTTATTGAATGAAGTATGCAAATGAAATGACATCCCGAAACAAGTATACCATTGTGCCCCGGGTAAGGCACAAGGCTTGAGAGTTTAATTGTTCAAAAATTACAAATTTAAAAGTAACAACACAATAATAGTATTTACTCCTGACTAAAGGAGATAGGAATAACATCTTCAACTTTCCAATTATTGAGCCCAACACCCACAGTAGGAAAAATCCAAGCATCCAAATTGTAGTCTTCATCATAGTCACCCACAGCATTGATCTGATCCTTCATAATCCCCTGATTGGTGATACGAACAGCACGAGCACGACGAACAGCCTTCTGGGACTCTGCAGTGAAGCCCAAACCAAATTTTTCAGACTTGTAAGGGATGTCAGGAAGCTGACCCCAAATAGTGCAACCACCTTCATCCACCACAGCTCTAGCATCCTTGAGGGAGGCCATTGTAGGAGGTACTCTGGTGACCACAGGAACTTTCTTGACAACAGGAGGAGCTTCATAATTATTAACAACCCAAGGAACCACTTCGAACGTCTGGCATGGAGTTTCAACATATTCACCTTCCACTTCAAGATATTTAAAGGTGTTCACATGGCTAACTATATATCCTTCCTCTCCGTAAACAGTGACAACTTTTCCTTCTACTGGATATCTCAGCTTCTGATGTAAGGTGGAGGTTACAGCACCTGCCCCATGGATCCAGGGACGTCCAAGCAAACAAGAATATGAAGGACGGATATCCATTACATAAAAAGTAGCATTGAAGACTTGAGAACCTACTTTTATTGGGAGATCAATTTCTCCATGCACCACTCTTCTCGAGCCATCAAAAGCCTTCACCACTATATTACTGGGCTTCAACATAGCATCTTCAGGGCTAAGCTTATTAAGAACTTCTTTAGGCAACACATTCAGCGAGGAACCATTGTCTATTAACACATGTGACAGGGTAGTGCCCCTACATTCAATAGAGATATGTAGAGCCCTGTTATGATCCCTCTTGGCAGGAGTTAAATCAGCATCGGAGAAACCTAACCCATTATCATAGGTTAAGTGTGCAACACAATTTTCAAACTGGTCTACAGAAATCTCATTTGGTACGTGAGCGGTCTTCAAAAATTTAATCAAGGCCTTGGCGTGAGCCTCAGAACACAACAATAAAGACAACATAGAAATCTTGGAGGGAGTATGCCCCAATTGATCAACAATGTCATAATCACTCTTGCGAATGATTTTCAATACTTCTTCCATTTGCTTAGAAAGATCATCAGCAGCTGGTACATCAGTTTGTATAGGTTCAATAACAGGACCCTTGCCCCGAGCATCAGCAGTAGAGGTAGTAGCTGGAGTAACTGTATTCTTGGAGGTAACTGGAGGAGAGAAAACTCTTCCACTTCGTGTGATCTTACTGATCCAGCAATATTATCAACGTCAAGGTTTTCATCAGCAACAAGTGTGTCAGCTAAGGGTTCCTGCTTAACACCATGGATATAAACATCGGACCCATAATGCCAAGGCACAACTTTATCAGAAGTATATGGAATAGGACCCGGAGTGGTAATGATCATAGGAGCCACTCTAGCTTCAGTAACAATCTTCACAGGGCCTTCAGCAGTAATTTTAATTGGACCCTTACGAGTGATTTTTATAGGTCCCTTGGAAGTAATCCTTACCGGCACTTTATCAACCATATCCACCTCTTCAACCTTCGCACCTTTAGTTATATGTTCAACCATGTTCTCCACAGAAGGTGTCCTCTCAAACAATATTGTGTAATTGTCCATGAGGCGTTGAATTCCGTCCTTCAATCTCTAACAACTATCCGGTTTATAAGCACAATAGAAACAATCTTCATGACATCCTGGAAAGAACCCAGCTTGTACCAACTTCTTCTTGATAACAGATAATGGTGTAGTCACGTCTGCAACTGAGGAAATATGTGAAACTTCATCAATGGCATTGACAGTCTTTTCATGATTTGGCATGGGAGCAGTAATCACGTTTGGAGTACCCGAAGGGTCAAACTCAATCTCTCCCGCATCAATCATATCCTGAATCTTATTCTTCAATATCCAGCAACTATTGGTATCATGTCCCTGACAATTTGAATGATATGCACATCGTGCATTAGGATTGTACCTGGGATAGGTAACATTGGGATTCTGTGGAGGGTCCCTCAAAGTGATGAGTTCACCCTTCAACAAGTGTTGCAAGGCTTGGACCAGTGACATGTTGAGCTTAGTGAACTGTCTTCTAGGCCTCTGTTGATTTCCCTGTGGTGGCTCTGGTGTTGCAGGAGTAGGATTGGTGATATGAACTGCACTCACAGATTGATGCCTCCTATTACGATCAGATTGACCATAAACAACATTCGACTCTTTCTTCCCACTAGGGGGCTTCTTTGTAGTACTGGATGAAGAAGCACCCACTTGGATCTTGCCACTCCTTATACCACTTTCTACGCGCTCTCCTGTCATTATTAACTCAGTGAAGCCAGATGATGAGCTTCCAATAAGATGATTGTAAAAAGGACCATTCAACGTACACATGAACATATCCACTAACTCCCGGTCAGTTAGAGGGGGTTGCACTCTACCAGCCAAATCTCTCCACTTCTGGGCATACTCCTTGAAGTTTTCTTTAGCACCCATAGACATGCTTTGTAGTTGCATGCGAGTAGGGGCTAGATCAACATTGTATTGATATTGCTTATAAAAAGCCTCAGCAAGATCATTCCAATCACGGATGTTGACACTCTCCAATTGATAGTACCATTCCAATTGAGCTCCAGATAAGCTCTCTTGGAAGAAATGGATCCACAACTTCTTATCAGCAGTATGGGGTTGGATCCTCCTGACATAAGACCTCAGATGCAGTTTGGGACAAGAAACACCATCATACACTACAAAAGTAAGGACCTTGAAACCAATGGGTATAACCACCCCAGATATCAAACTCAGGTCTTCAAAATCCAGGCCAAAAGACTTTTGCAATTCCATAGCATCCATTCTATCCACCAACATCTTGGACTTATCTTCATTAGGATCATGATAGTAGTTGGCTTCAGAATCAGAATCCCTCATTGTATTATGGAGACTCCCTCCCTCTTTCTCAGACTCTTCAGACTCATAATCTTCAACCTGTTCTTTGGTCTTGACAGGACCTCTAAACCTTCTTCCCATGTTGATTAGGCCTCCTGACCTTCTAGTCTTCTTAGTCTTCTTGGCCAGCAGTGTTTTCAATTCATCCTGCCCCTTGGATAAGTTCAGGATCAGCTCTTAGAACTGTGCATTTTGTGCCTGAAGATCTTTGACTGTTTGTTCAAGAGCCATTACTGAAATAAACAGCGAGAAGATAAGAAACTTGTACATAAGAAACCTGTGATGCAGTGATATGATATGTAAATGTGCATGCAATGTTTTCAAGGACCGCACGATTTAAATTTGTTTAAACAACCAAAAAGTAAACTTTTATTAGTAATAAATTTGTTTGCCCCTTGGGCTTACAAAATGAAATGAAATAAATACAAAAGATGGGGTTTTAAGTCTCCCATGGACGTTTCCTCTTTGTGTTGAGGTATGAGTTGAGATTCCGCTCCTCGTGAAGTTGCTTTGTTAGCTCCGGGATTCTTTCTTGACTTGCTTTGTAATGAGCCTCGAAAGTATCCCTTTGCTCCTTCAACTGGATCCAGGACCTCTGTAAGTCTTCCATGTCAGTGGGCATGTCTGGGTGAAGGATGGTATAAGAAGTATCTCCTTCAGCAACAGGCTCCATAGTAACTGGTAGGATGGCAGGATATGGCATCATGAGAGTCTGAGCACGAGATCGCACCCATCTGAGGTAAGCTTCCATAGGGATAGTGTACTTGGGCTCCAGAGTCTTGCTGTCAACCTTTTTCACTTTTCCCCATGCTCGTATGAACCTTTGACGGTAACCTTGCAGATCGTTGTCGTAGTTAAACACAATACCCTGAATCAACACGTCATGAGGACCATCACTCCGAGCGTAACCAAACTGTCGTAAAGCTAAAGAAGGGTTGTAAGTAATGCCTCCTCTTATGCCTAGAAGTGGCACATTAGGAAACTCCCCACAACGGTCAATGATAGTAACATTCTCCATAGATCGAGAGCACCAATGAATATCTGAATGAGAGAGTGACATAATCCTCTTGGACCACCTGAACCCTTGTTCATTCTTCATCACTGATCGAGGAAGGTGAGAAATAAACCACCTAGATAGCAAAGGTATGCAGCACATCAGAGTTCCTCGTGCCTTCGTAGTACGAGTGTGAAGAGAGTGCAAGATGTCTCCAAGTAATGTAGGCACTGGATTGCGACTCAGAAATATGTTGATGGCGTGTATGTGTCATACCCCAAATTTTACCCCTAACTGCTCGCATCACATTGCATTTATGAGAATTCTAGGGCCTTTTGTTCTCAACTCTTTTTCAAGTTAATCATGAATCTAGTTTTTTTTATTTATTCATTTTCACTTCCAAACTTCTATTTTTTGTTCTCATTTCCAACTTTTTAATATATTTTTGTATATTTATTTTTATTCTAATTCTATTTCTATCTCTTTTATTCTATTTTTAACTTCCTATGTTTTAAATTTTATTTCAATTTTAAGTTATTTCAATTTTAAGTTTTATTTCTAATTGGATTTCTAATTTCTATCCTTAGTTTTTTTAGATTCATTTTTCAAGTTTATTTATAAATTTCAATTTTTGATTTCAATTTATAATTTTTCAAGATTGATATCTCTAAACTGATTTTCATTTTTCTGACTTTCATTTCAGTCTAATTACCATATTTAATTTACAAGTTTATTTTTTATTTTCAAGCTTACTGCTGAGTCATTTCCATCCTATTTATTTCCAAGTGCATTTTATTTTGAAGAGAACTATGAGTTGTTTAAGTTCATAAAGCTGGTGCAGCAAGCTGGTCCTTTTTTGACCTTAGATTTGGTCCTCATGCTTGCGCTGAATGAAATTTTGGGAGGCGGCCCTGTTTAGGCTCAAGTACATTCCAAGTTATAGATCCGATTGCAGGAAATGTTTGTTTCGCAAGTGGCACTGCTGGATGGTCATTTACGTTGCAATCATTTGCTAAACTGTATGGGAAGCTACATGGAGTTCCCTTTGAAGCTAATAAATTTGCTTATCACCTTTGGGGGTGACTACTGCCATCATCCTAGTACCAGAATATTCAATAAAAAAAAGAAACCCCCGTGAGTGGTGGAGAACGATCCTTCGCTGAGTTTGTATTGGAGCCATTGTACAAGATATATAGCCAAGTGATTGGGGAACATAAAAAGAGTGTGGAGACAACCCTTGCCGAACTTGGTGTTACCTTTAGTAAAGTTGCCTATAGATTAAATGTTAGACCTTTGCTAAGGCTGGCTTGTAGCTCTGTTTTCACTGATATGCTTTCTCAACACATACCTTCACCAAGAGATGCTGCAGTTAGGAAAGTGGATCATATATATATATATATATATATATATATATATATATATATACTGGACCTAAAAACTCATCCATTTACAAAGCCATGACACGATGTGATTTCTTCTGGCCTACTAATGGTTAATATAACCAATTTGTATCCAAAATCTGGTTGTAGTGTGTTTGATGCTTTTGGTAGAGTTCATAGCGGCAAGACACAGACAGGACAGGCTGTTCGTGTTCTCGGAGAGGGATACTCACCAGATGATGAAGAGGACATGACTGTAAAAGAGGTCCCTTCTGTTCAATACTTTGTCAGTAGTAAAAACAGCCACGGAGCCATTAAATCCAAGCGAGTTGCCAAAATGGTGGAGGGTCTAAGGAAAATTAACAAGAGTTATCCTTTAGCTGTCACTAAAGTTGAGGAGTCTGGGGAACACACTATATTAGGGATTGGTGAGCTGTACTTGGATTCAATTATGAAGGACCTGATAGAGCCATATTCTGAAGTAGAAGTCAAAGTAGCAGATCCTGTGGTCTCATTTTGTGAAACAAGTTGTTGAGTCTTCATCAATGAAGTGTTTTGCAGAAACACCAAACAGAAATGCCTTGCTCATTGACTGCACCCTGCAAAGATTTTTACCACGTTTAAAAAGAGAAAGCAAGAATTCACAACAGTAAAAGATGCAAATGAAACAATTGAAACTAACTTTTCCATCTAGTTCAGATTTAATCGTTTAAGTTCATTTCGAACTAAATCAGACAATACTGAACCAAGTTTCACAAAAATAGCAAAAAATAGTTTGATGCAGAAAGGTGCAGTAACAGACAGAATGGCAGCAGGTTCACAGAACCAAAATTTCACGAAAATAGTAAAGATTTTCTCTTGACGCCGAAAGGCACAATAGACGTATCAAATTTCATTTTTCTCAGCATTCTTTTTCAAAGACGCAAACCCTAATTCCAAGTTATAAAAGAAGAGGAGTTCATTGAGAAAAGGGGGCCGCATTCGAAAACCCTAAATCACACAGTGAAAACCCTAATCGAGAGACAAAAAAACTTAACCTTCAAAGTTTCAAGGGGCTGCATCCACCATCGTCATCAACCTAACAACCTGCGAGATGCAAAGTCACCTCCGTATAAGAATCTGAGCCGCAAGACGAAGAAAAGAAAGCAAAACGTGAAGGGAACGAAGATTTCTCAGAGCAAAACAACTTACCACAAATCGGTGAAGCTCCTGAGTCGGTAGATTATCGTTGTTCATATCTTAAAATTTGAGTTGTTGTTGTTGTTTTTCTTCCGCTTGTCCATTGTTGATGTTTCTGATTCTTGCCGTTTTAGCATGTAGTCGCATCGCCGTTGTTGATTTGGGGCCTAGGGTTCATATTTTGAGACTGATATATTTTGTTTAGGTTGAAGTTTTTGTGTGTTTTGTTCTTTGTTTGAAGTTGATGATACAATGAAGCACGGTTTTTTGTTGAAACCATAGCTGAGTTGAAACAGAGAGGAATGCGTTTGAGAGTAACAAACGCGATGGAGAGGGAGATGTGAGCAAGTCCTATGAGAGATACGTATCGTGTTTTCCTGTTGTTGGTCTTGTTCGTCCGTTTTTGGGAACGATTAGAGGCAGGTTTCATCCAAACCCTAATCTGTTTTCCTATTTAGGAACATTGAACCGGGTCGCGGTTGAACCCGACCCAACTGGTCTGGGCCCAAAACCCGGTCCGCCCTATATTTGGGCCACCCCCTCGCGCCTATTTCTCTCAAACTATATTCATTTTTTTTTTCTTCTTGTGTTTTATTTCTTAGTTTTAATTTTTATTTAATTTTTTATTTTATATATTATCTCCCTTATTTTATTTAATTTTACTCTTACAATGAAAAAAACAAATTCAATAATGTTGTGATTAATATTTAATATTTTATTAGTGATTTTGTTTTTTTTCTTTCTTAGAAAATATTTGTATTAAATTTTGTTATTTATTTTATTTTGCTTGAGTATATTTGGGAGGCGTTTGTTTAATTCCTTTGCTCCGTATTTGGCTGCGTAATGATAATGTATGACTTGTATAACATGAATTTCACTTTCGTTTTTCTTTCGACCGTAATTTGTTAAAGTTCATATATACATAGAAACGATAAAAGAAATCGCCCGAAATAGTCATTTCATAAATAAAAATAATAATAATAATTAAGTCCTTTGGTCCAACACCAAGTAAACAAATTTCGCCTACACTTCGCACACACGTAAGTCGATTACCAAGTGATCGCCGTCTACACGACTTTCGCGCGCCTAAATTAAATTACGAAAAAAGGAGCTCCGGAGTCTAGCATTCCGCACGTTCTAGATTGAACCGCAAATGGGCTAGCCTCACGCGATGGTTCAATCACCATTCGTATATCAAATATTCAAACCTTAATTTAATTTAAAATTACGAAAAAGGAACTCTGGAGTCTAGCATTCCGCACGTTCTGGATTGAACCGCAAATGGGCTAGCCTCACGCGAGGGTTTAATTACCATTCGTATATCAAAATATTCAAATCATAATCGCATAATTAAATCGTACGAAAACAGAGCTCCGGAGTCTAGCATTCCGCACGTTCTGGATTGAACCGCAAATGGGCTAGCCTCACGCGATGGTTCAATCATCATTCGTATACCAACGAATTTAAATCATTTTTATAATTAAATCACGAAAGACAGAACTCCGGAGTCTAGCATTCCGCACGTTCTGGATTGGACCGCAACATGGGCTAGCCCCACGCGATGTGTTCAATCGCCCTTTCGTTTAAAACATCTTAACAAAGTCAAACACTTTCTTCTAAAACGAACATTGTTTAAATCATTCTATCTCTCGAACAAGCTAGTGCTTCAGCCTCCACCGCGAGTATAAGCCAATGCTTAACAGTAGAATGCGTTTTAAACAATCGTTCAATTTAAAAATCGCAAGCCGTAGTCGCACGAACTACGGAGCTCTGACTTTCCCATTGCACAAGGGAATACGTAGGCACGTGGATTTTAATCCTTCGCGAGCACCCTAATAAAAAATTTAATTATTTTTCCGTTTAAATCAATAATAAAAAACTTCAATCTTTTCTCTGTCATAATAATTTTTTAACTTTAATTTCTTTAGAACAAACATATTAACAATCATTTAGAAGATAAAAACACTTAAGATCAAACATTTAATCGCATAGTTAGCTAAGAGGTTCCCGTTGAGTACAACGGACATGAGGGGTGTTAATACCTTCCCCTTGCGTAACCGACTCCCGAACTTAGAATTTGGTTTCGTAAACCATTTCTTGTCCTTTATTAGGTTGTATCTATATCTCCCTTTTCTCTTGTAGAATAAATAGAATTAGGTGGTGGCTCTGTTGTTTTGTTTTAGGATCGTATTTTTCGAGGTACGACAGTATGTCTATGAACTGGTCTGATTTGGGGAACAACACTAAGCCATAGATCAATAGGGATAAGATCTCTTCAAAAGCATCATAACTCATAGCCTTCAGGAACACTTGAGCTTTCTCCATCAATACCTTAGCAAGAATACCCTTGACTCCACTCCTCGTTTCTAGGACAATGTCTGATTTCTTCAAATGTAGGGCTGCAGCAATGACTTCAGGTTTAAGCTCCTTTTCTAAGCCTGTGAAGGGTTTCTGATCAAGTATAGGTATGCCCAACAATTTGGACAACTCCTCCATTGTAGGAACCAGCTGATAGTCGGGGAATGTGAAGCAATGGTGCTTAGGATCAAAGAACTGAAATAGGACACTCATCATGTCTTCATTGAACCCTGAAGTGACTAGATCCAATACGTAACCATGCCTCTTGATGAACTGGGAGTTTTCAGAAACTTGAGAGACCAACTCCTTAAGCTTAGGAGGTATTCCTACAAAGTTGATCCTGATAGTATTCCTACGAGCAGAAGCCATGACCTGCAACAAAGAACAAAGATAAATCCTCTAGTCCTTGAAATGGTTAGTGAAAATGCTATGCTTATGATGCATGATGATACTATGATGTTATGCTCAATCACAAACATGTGGCACACACAAACAAGTCACACCATAGCCCTAGGTTTAAAGGCTTGCATGAGGTTCAAAGGTAAGTACCCTCCCATGAAGTTTAGATGGTTCATCCTGTACTATAAAGTAACCAGGTTCTAAGGGATCTTAATATCATTGATCCTTCACAAGGGTGGTTGTTCAGTAGGCAACTTACTTGCCGACCAAAACCCTCCAAGTTTAGGATCTCAATGAGCGTAGTATCGAGTATCAACCAACTTCAGTCTTCACCAAAGCCGGTTATCTCACTACTTTCTAAAGGCCAAGATGGGATAACTAGGGTTCTAAAAGTTAGTTAGTGTACTGACAACATATGGCAGCCTCATATTATCCTCAACTTGACTTAAGGAACATAAGCACCAACCAAGAAGTCACACTAACTATGGCCACCAGATCAACCATATCGGTATACGCCGTACAATTTCCTTGGTCTATTGCCATTTACCTAAGGCACACTAGATCCGGGTTAGGATCTTTCACACATAAGAGCATCCAACAAGTAAGTATAAAGCAAACAAGGCAAACAATTTTAAAGTGCTCTAATTCCTAAGGGTATCCCTCTTTTATTAAATCCCCAGCAGAGTCGCCAGTTCTGTAACACGGTGGGACAACTGACTTTAGTTAAATGTTGCGGATAGCAAGAGTCGCCACCGACTTTTATTTTATCCAAAAGGAAAGGACATAAAAGAACAGGAAAGACCTTAAAAGATTTTTGGGTTCGGGGGGTAGGTTATGTAAAGGGAAGGTGTTAGCACCCTTTACATCCATGGTTATCCATGGGCTCTTAGTTACTTAGCTCACTTTAAAATGTTTTAAGAAGTGTAGTGTGTGTTTAGAAATTTTCTTAAGTACTTTATAATGATCCATGTACGGATATATATAAAGCCTTTGTTTTGAAAATTGTTTGAAAATGTGAAGTGTTTTGAAATGTTTGAAAAGGTGAGCAAGTACATAAGAGGAACCTACCCTAAGTTAAGTCTTTTCTGTTCTTAAATATCCTTTAAGTGGTAAGACTATCCCTATTATTAAGGAATAGGTAGTCATTACCTTGGATGTGAGAGGGACAAGTGAAGGGACATCTATGATTAGGAAACTGTAAGGTGTATTTAGCAATTCGAAGGGACTTATCATCTTTTATTCGAAAGGGACAAGATCATTTACGAAGGCAACTATGAAGGGACTTGATCTTTTTATCTTTTAAGGGACTAGATGATATAAATAAATGAAGGGACTTTGCTTTATACACCTTACTTGACCTTTTTGTTTAGGCAACATGAGAGGTAACCCTTAAGAATGTGAGATGGCGATCCAAGATCGACTTACGTGTGTGCGCGTACAAATTCATATATTTATCTTGAGATTAATGACCTAAATTCAATTTTAAATACAAACATGTTTTTTCACTCCCTATTTTACTAACCATGGCAATAAAAAATAAATAATAAAAACAATTCTACAACTATTACATAAATTGCACAATTACATAATAATAATAATAATAATAAAATAAATTAAATAAATAATCACATACTAAATAAATAAATAAAGAGGTTAGTAATGATAAACAAAATAAATAAGTATAAGATGAAGAAATTAGCATAATATAATAATAAATTAAAAGTTCAATTTTAAATAAATACTTATTTTTTAAGATTTTTAATAAAAGAAATAAATAATAAATATTATATACTAATAAATATAACTAATAATTCTAATAATTTAATTTTATATACATATTATAAAAATATCTAATTATAATTAAATAAAATAATAAATTAAATTCATAAAATAAAGTTAGAGTTTTTAATTATTTAGAAAAAAAAACAAATTAGGGTTAATTAATTAATCTAATCCTAATTACATTATTTATATAAAACTACATATAATAATAATATAAACAAATTATAAAATAAATATACCTAATTAAAATTTACAAACAAATAAATTAAGATTTACAATATAATTAGGGTTTATAAAAATATTAGGGTTTATGAAGTAAATTAGGGTTTATATAAAAATAATTAGGTTTTATGTATATAAAATATTAGGGTTTATGATTAATTTATTTATACAAAACAAATAATATTAATAATATATAGTAAAATAAATATTAAATAACTCTAAGAATAAAGTTTGAAATTTTTTAGAAAATATAAGTTCTTTGAATTATACACAAGAAAATAATATAAACATTTTTTTGTTTTAACATTTATTCATTTATTAAATTAATTAAAATATAAACAAAAATCAAAGAAAAGTAAGAAAAAGTGAGAAAAAGACTTACCTGAGGCTGGGATTCGAACCCAGGCCCTAGGCTTCAAACCTCCAAGACCAACAAGCCAACCACTGGGACAAGCCGCGCGCTTGTGTTAGCAATCCAGGTTGCAATCCTTTTGTGCTTTATCCTTCAAAAATGTTGAAAATAACCAAAAAGCAAAAGGGGCTGGGGACGATTCGAACCCAGGACTCCTCATTCATCACACAAGCGCATCAACCAACTGAGCTATCACGCATCTGTGAAATAAATTACAAACAATTTAATAAAATATTAAAACAAAATTTTAAAAAAAATCCAGAAAGCGCGCGCTGGACTTCATCTTCTACGTTTGAATTTCCTGCGAATTCTCCCACAACTTTTCCTGCGAATTTACCTGCGTGTGAAATTAACAGAAGAACCAAGGTTTTTTGAAACCTTAGAAACACGTAAAATTAGAACAAATTGACAATGGCAATGATTTCCCATATCTCATACAATTGAAACACAGTCTTAAAAGATATTTAAATGGCCTAAAGAGGAAGATCCCAATTTGAAGGTCCAAACCCTAGCAATGGTGGTATGCGGATACGGCCATGAAACTTCAATAAAATCATCCAGAAATCATCTATGTAACCTCACAAACAACAAAACAAAGTCAAATCACATTAATAATGCATGAATAATGGAAATCGAAAAATCAAATTTTCAAGAACAAGAGCAATTCGGTTTGAGCTTTTTAGCATGATTTTGATGTTAATGATGATAGGAACATGTTTAGAAGGCCTTTAGGAACATTTTTGTGTGTTCAAACCTTTTGTAAACACCTTAAATCAAAAAATTTGAATCTCACTTTTCTTGGTTTTTTTAAAACTTGCTTAGTGTTCTTGAGGCTGTAATTTCGTGTCCCCTTGCTTGTGATGAGTTCCTTGTATATATATGAATGATATTAGGTCAAAATATTGTAGGATTATTTGGACTTTTTGATCATTTGAGATTGAGAAAGATCATGCCTTAAAATTTGAATATTCTTTGATATAACATTGCTATTTTAGGACAATCATCATAATTTTCATATCAATCTGATCCAAACAATGTTTATGACTTTCTAGAAGCAATATCCCCTTTAAAATATTTGATTTCATATTTTATTTTAATTTAAATGATATTTTAATGAATAAAATTCAAATAAATATAAAATAAAAAATAAAAATTCAGAAAATAAGTGGGTTGGGTCGTGCTTGGTGTTTTCATAAAGATGGGATGGCAATTTGGTGGGCTCATTTAGCAAAAATTTGATTTTAGGCCTTATTTGCTTCATAAACTTCCCTAAAATTTCCCAACTTTGCAAGGGCACAAATCCTTCAATTTTAATGCTATGAAGGTGTTCTTGGACATTTTGGAAAGCTTAAATAGTCCTCTAACCAACCCCATTGGTTTCATGTCCATATCTTTTACCATTCTCAAGTTATGCTCTTTTGAAGTTGTTGACTTTTTGTTGACTTTCAAAAGGACCTATAATGTTTTAGCTCATACCTTCCAAATGAAGAATTTTTGGGCTTGGCTTGTGAGACACAAAGTTGTAGATAATTCAATTTCCTTCAAAATGAGATTTGGATGGGAAAAATTTGATGAATCATATGAAAGTTATGGCTGGTCAAAGTTCAGTTGACTTTTCCTGAGGAAACCCTAATTTAGAAACTCCTGATTCTTGATGATCTGAAATCTCCTTGATGAATCATGATCAACCCTTGATCAAATGATGAATTTTACTTCATATACTTGATGTTGGAAAAAAATCATGAAGTTTGACTTTGGTTTGACCACAGTTGACCTCAGTTTGACTTTTTAACTACTTTGACTGATTTTAACCTATCTGATCATTTGACTGAGCAAACCTTTGAGAAAAGTCTTGAAACTTGTCATGGGGATTCTTAAACACATATAAGATGTTATGAAGCTCGCTTGAAGTCTTGGAAGTCCATTTAACTTGATTAAAGTCAAAACCCTAGTTTTGGATGCACTGCTTAGGAGGATGCATTGTCTAAGGGAATTGTCAAATCTTCTGACTAATTGTGAACTTTGTGAACCTTGTGAACATCATGGGATGTCTTGTGAACCTTGTGAACCTCTTGGGACACAAAGTCTTGTCTTGTGAGGGCAAATTTTGGGGTGCAACACCTGAGAACCAAAGAGATTGAGATCGGGAGTCGATTACGACCTGGGAAGGTATTAGCACCCCAGATCGTCCGCCGTACCCGACGGGATCCACGCTTACAAAGAAATTGTTTCAAAGGGTGAGGGGATGAAAGATGCTGCAAAACTGAAATTGAAACTGGAATGAGAAAAGAACTGAAAAGAAAACAAAGAGGAAAAAATGTAGGGAAAATAAAGATTATGCTCGAACGGGCCCTACCCCGCTGCCTACGTACCTCATATGGACATGAGGATCAGAGACGCCGTAGTTCCCCTAACTAGGGGTAGAAAAGATTGCTTGTGAATTAAGGCTTGAACTACCTATGTCAATTCTCAGGTGTTGCAGGCTCGTACGACGAGTGCGTAACCGTCTTGCATAATGACAAGAAGAAGCAAGTTCGCTGACGGAGCGAAGGAGATGAGAAAAAATTCCCGAAGGAAAGACGATTATTGTTTGTTTTTGTTTTTTATGAGCTTTATATTTGTGTGGCACAAGAGAATGAACTCAAGCTTTTTTCTCTGGAATGTGTACTTGCTACTACATTCCAAGATGGAATAATAGAACAAGCACACCAAGCAAGGAGAACGTATCCAAGACTTGTTTCCAAAGGAAAGGGCCTAAATTCATTGACTTGTTGAATTTATTAGGTGTTTTAGTGATTAAAGATGAAGAAGTACTTTTTAGGGTTTTTCTTGATGAAGATGACTTCATGATCCGACTTGTGCATCATGCTAGACAAATGCACTATTCCAAGATGGAATGAATACATATGCCCCATGGAATAAGTCTATTACACAAGAAGCCACTTCTTTCTTTATTAATGTTTTTTAGGTTTTGTTTTGAGATGAGAAGAGAAAGAAACCAAAGGAGAAAAAAGGTAAAAGTCTAAAATGGGGAAAAGACTAATCCTAATGTTGTCATGCAAAAAAGGTCCTAAGGTTAGTGAGGTTTCAAATATCCTAATGAAGAAAAAGAAAGGAAAGAAACCAAAGAAGAGCAAGAAGAAAAGGAAGCAAGAGCTAGCAAGCAACTTACTCCTCTTAAGGAGATAAGTTGCTCATAAAGGGGAAGAAAAGAGTTGAATTACATGATGGCATAAGGCACATCAAAAAGCACAAAAATGAAAGCACTTAAAAAGAGAGAAGGATGAAGAATTGAAATGTGGATGAACATCCACACTTCTCTTACCATGAGCCCCTGCAAATGTTAGCAAAATCCAGCACATCCTCATCAATAGAATCATGAAAATGACATGCTCAAAGCTCACACCAACCAATATCAAACAATCATATCAGACATGGCACACACAAGCATTTACGTGTCGAGAACACGGAAGCATGCATCAATCAGCAAGAAAATCACCCAAACAATCATATTCAATGATCATACAATGATCCATGGCATTTAAAACAAGTAAGAGGATCAAACATGCTAAAAATGAGGCAAAAATGGCTCATTGCATCAGTGTTAACCGGTTAACCAAAGTGTTAACCGGTTTACCATGCCAAAACCTGCATAAAAATAGCACAATTAAGGTGCGTTAACCGGTTAACCAATCCGTTAATCGGTTAACACTGTTAAAACAACACAAATCCGACATAAAAAGTCAGTTCAAAACAACTTTTCCGATTAATCTCGCACCAGACCAGCAAGTAATTGAGCATGAAAATAGTGTATCAATTCACATAAAATGGCATCATCAAGCTCATGAACATTAATACATAGATCCGGTTACCAATCAATCAATCAATTCAAGCAACACAAGCAAATACACAAGCACGTGGCGGATCTAAAGCGCAAGCATGCAAATAAGCTAAAACAGAGCTAGATCTGAAATTAACCAACCTACAAAGCTGAGGTATGCTTTGGTAATTGTTGATCGAGCTGAAAACGATAGATCTTGCACAAAACTTTGAAGATCCGATGCTAAGCTCCACAGTCCGTGCAAAATAAATGCAAGAACAAGATCTTGATGCAGAATTTTGGATCCAAAAACACTTCTAGATCCCAAACCAGATCTGAATCACCAATTAAACCAGCAAAAAGATGCGATGAAGCTATGGATGGAGGTCTAGTTCCAAGATCTACACACCTCAAGGCAAGGTTATGTGATCTTCAAAGAGGAACTTTGAGTGATTTGGAATTGGGAGAGAAAAGTGAGAGAATTGTGAGTGAGAAGAGTGAAAATTTAGAATGAGAATGAAAAAATGAGGGAGAGTCCTCTTTGGTTTGGAGAAAAATGATTAAATATGGTTTAGGTTTAGGGCCCAAAAATTAGGCTTGGGATCCAAAATTATGGTTTGGCAAAGAGATTAGGATGTAGCAATGGGATTAGGCTTGGACAAGTGCTCTAGATCCTTCTTTTAATTTCCAATTAATTCAAAAGTGAATAAAAATCAGAAAATTAGAAATTGGAACCAAATCACACATGCTGAATTTGCTGCTGGAAATTCAAAATTCGTGGCCGTTAACCGGTTAACCAATCCGTTAATCGGTTAACGCCAGTGAATTTTGAATTTCCCTCCTTTTGGTGGGAAACCTCAGGAATCACCCGGCGCCAACTGTTTTGATCTGATTTTGAACCTCAATCCTTTCTTTAGGCTTTGACCCTGATGTCACCCTTGTAACCTATCTTGTGAGCTTTGAATTTCCTTGATGATTGATCTTATGCCTTATGCTGGAACATGCAAGTGCCATGCTTAATTTTTCTATGCAATATGCTAAGGACATGACATGCTGATGATGATTATGATATGATGATTATGCTAAACAGGAGAGGGAAAATTTCGTGTGTTACACTTTATTTAAAAATTTATTGAACAAACTACTGCATAATACATAAATTTTTTATTGAACTGAAACAAGTTACATCCACAGTACATTATTCAAATGCGGAAAAGAAACTTAAAATTCTAAGAATGTTTTTGTTGGGACTTCAGTTTCTCGACGATCTGTCTTCTTCCTCTTGAACAGGGATTCCTCCAGATCTTCAGTTCTTTTCTAGGCGTAGAAGGTTTCGGTGTTGCCCTGAACAAGCAATTGCTCCTCCATTTATGTGACATGGTACTCAAGTACCTCAATGAGTGAATCCTTTTTCCTTTAGGAGAATTTGAATTTTTGCATTCTCCAAGTTGAGAATCTGATATTTGTTTTTCCAAGAGTCTTTCTCCCTCTGCATTTTATTGAAAGCTATCTGAAGCTTCTCTATGTCATTTATGAAATAGAGAATAATTTCTTTCAGTGGAAACACTCTTTGTCGAGGGTAAGGCATCCCCATTTTGATTTCTCTGGCTTGTACTCATTGTAGATAAGGATCCAAAGAGATATAATTTAGTTTTCCTAGAGATTTTATTCCTTTATTATGTACATGTTTCCAGGCATCCACAATATCTTCTCTCATAGTCCTCTGTTCTCCTCCTTCTTCGAACAAAAGAACTTCCATATGAGCGTTGACAAGCATATATCTCATCGGGTATCCCATCTAATGTTGAGCTAACTTTGGGTAATAATTTATCCCTCCCTTGGTACCATTGAGAGGTACATTGGGGAAATTAACACAGCCGATGATGATCCTGATCTCGTTGTAGACTCGATTGGACAAACTGATGTCTGAATGGGTCAAAGACATGATCTTCTGAGACCAGTGCATTCCGCTTTTAGTTTTGCAAAATGCTAATTACTTGGGTAAGTGGGAGGTGAACCATTTATAGAGAAGTGTTACATAATAAGTGATCATTCCTCCTTCATATAAATTCCTCAGGTGAACTGAGAGGTAAGCATCTGCGAGCAGTGTAAGAACCAGATTTTTTATGAGAAAAATCATTATTGTATTGATGTCGACAAAGTTTTCTACATTGGGAAATATGAATATCCCATAGATGAGAAATACAAAGATAACTTTGAATGCAATAGTATTTCTGATACTTGCGAAGTATAATGCTCTTTCAATTAGAAATTTGTAGGGCAGGCCCTCGACTCCTCCTTTGGTAGTCCAATGAGACTTAATTTCTGAATCTTCCAAGCAATATTCCTGGTAATTATTATTTCTCTCGGCATTCCTTCTAATCCGGAGAATAGTATTTTCTCATTAGTAGGGATTCCTATCAATTGAGAATACTCTTACAATGTTTGGCAGAGCTGATAGTCGGGAAATGTGAAGCAGTGGTACACCGGGTCGTAGAATTGGACTAGTGTAGCAAGAACACCTTCTACCATGCTAACCACGAGAAGAGACAAAAGTTTACACTACAATAAATATTTTTGTACCTATAGATCATGTGCGTCAAGGTCAAGGGGTAAATGTTTACTAAATCCTCAATGTTATGAGCATCTGATTGAAAATCATCGAGTTTTTGTGGAGTACACTATAAACATCTATTTCACATTGAATACTAGATTGATTCAGGGATTTTGAGGTTTCACCTAGTCGGGATTGGACTCCCTACAAGCTATCTCAATTATTCCCTACCTATCTTAGAGTGCACTCAAACTCACCCAGGTACAGATTAATCACATTCACATTTTGAGAGATCACCCCAAAGAATATCAATTGAACATATATTTTGCGGAAACATAAACATAAAGCAGTATAAAAAGAAATTTATAAAAGCATTATATATACATGTTCCTAAACTCAAGGTTTTTTATCTAAAAGGTGGTATATTCCCACATACGGTGCAATTTTCCTGTAGCTCGATTTTTGTGGTCTTTAATCACTATCGCATTTTTGCTACTTTCTGATTTCTATATTTTCCTGATGAATTTGGTTATGGAAGGGAACAAATATATTAAACTAACCCCACTTTGCATACTGTTGATTGACAAATGCCCACATGGTTTTGGATTCTATAATAAATTATTTCCCCTAAGTATAGGTCATATTTGTTCTTCTTGATATTGACGAGATCTCTTCAATTTGGGTATGGGAATGATGTGAATGTTGGTAAGATAGGGCGATATTGATGTTTTTGGTATTTTTAGGTATTTATTATGTTTTTTGATTTAGATCCTGGGACCTAATTGTATTTTTTGTTTGGTGTGCTCGCAAAGATCTTACGACCTTTTTCCTACGTACCCCCAAAAAGAGAATTGAGGGATCAGAGCATCATATTTCCTCCGAAAAGGCTAGATCTAGGAGGAGAGGTTGATTTTGCATCATGTTTAAAGCACATGATGATAATGCTCAAAATGGTTACTTTTGTGTCTTGATCAAAGCTCAAGATTGAAGCTGAATGGTTCGTTGTTACTGAGAGGGGTGCTTGAATTGCATAGTTCAAGGCATAAGCTGAATCTCGTTTCTTGACTTGCATAGCTCAAGAAAGGATGAATGGGTACCCTAAATTGCATAGCTCAAGGAGGACTGAATGGTTGACCTGAATTGCATTGCTCAGGAAAGCTTAATTGGGTGGAGATATGACTGGTGGATAGTGATCTTAGTTATAATCCAAGTGTATGACTGAAACAGATTAGCTTAGTTAGAATCCAAGACTATGACTATATTAGATTAGCTTAGTTAAAGTTTGAGACTATGACTGTAATGAATTAGCTTAGTTAAAGTCCAAGGTTATGACGATAATGATTTGTTAACTGTAAAGTGTTTGATTTTGGTGCCTTAATTGAAGCCCATGGTTAAAGCAAAAGAGACTCAGTAGAGAGAATTTGTCTTCTCCAAAGAGGGAAGATTGATTTATATGTTCCTTGATTGAAGCCTAAGGTTGAAGCTAAACAAAGAAAACTGACTCTATGGGGAAAGTTTTATCTGTGTCCTGATATAGAAGCCCATGTGTGGAGCTTATTTTTGAGAGACTGACTCTTGATTTATTTGTATGATGTATGAAGCCCATGATGGTAGGATAACTTTTTATGGGAGACTGACTATGTATGAAGAGTGTTTTGTATGTTTGTAAAAGGTTTAATGTCATCATACATTCCTCTGTCTGAGGAGGTTCCATTGTAAAAAGCCCAAGAGGAGGCTATCTTTGTCATTTATCGGGGAAAGGGAGACTACTATATGTGTTTCGTAACACCCATATAATATATATCTAGAATAATATCATATAGTGTTAATTTTTGGTACTGACACCATCATAAATACCTACTAGTATGATTCACATTCTCGTCCAATTCTAAAACTATACAAAATATGGCACAAGACATGGAAATCATACTAAAATAAAAACTAAGAACAATACAATATCCATTATAGTACAAAGATACATAATACACAACGAAATACTAAACTAAGCTTCACTTGAAACATCTCGAGAATAGATCCACTCGTAAATCAATCCTGCATAGGAACCTGAAGAGCAATAACAATAATGGGGTGAGATAACAACATCTCAGTGGGTTCCCCATCTTAGAGTTCTCTCGGCTCTAAGGGTTCTATCAAAACTTAACCCAAGTCTTTATTCGGGGAAAATGACCTTGAGTTCACACGCATCACTCTCGCTGGAATCACATCCACGGGAAGATGGAATATCCATATAACATTCTCGACACTTCACGTGGGACTCAATGTAATACCCACCTCAAGCATAAACCATGCTTCCCGTGGGACTCAGTGTAATACCCACCTCAAGACTTATCATTTGCTTCCTGTGGGACTCAGTGTAATACCCACCTCAAGACTTATCATTTGCTTCCCGTGGGACTCAGTGTAATACCCACCTCAAGACTTATCATTTGCTTCCCTTGGGACTCAGTGTAATACCCACCTCAAGACTTATCATTATTGACGGTACCTCAAGCCTTTACGGATGCTTCCTGTGGGACTTAGAGTAATACCCACCTCAAGACTATCATTTGCTTCTCGTGGGACTCAGTGTAATACCCACCTCAAGACTTATCATTTGCTTCCCGTGGGACTCAGTGTAATACCCACCTCAAGACTTATCATTACTGACGGTACCTCAAGCCTTTACGGATTCTTCCCGTGGGACTCAGTGTAATACCCACCTCAAGACTTACTCGAGACTTATCGAAGGATACCGCATATAACGCATCATGGATTCGCAACAGCCTAGGATGAACCTAAGCATCTCACAAGTCATACCATCTAACAATTTCTAGTTACAAAACTAGGCCACACTATTGGTTTATGGTAAGATTTCCTAACTCTCTCTCTATTCTTGATACTTTTGGTTATATAGTTTTCAAACATATAACTCTAACATTCTAGTCTAATTATCATCATTAAACTAGTCTCATTGTCTCTATTTCCATTCAACTCTCACGATTATCGTATATTTTCACAACTTTCACAACTAACATAATTACCACAATTCCTTAACTAACATAATTACGGTTATTTGGAAAAGTCAGGTAAAAGTCGGGTAAAAATAACATTTCTCGTCATCAAAAGATGGTTCACGTTTTTAGCTTCGAATCGATGTGTGGAACGCTAAAAACGGATACCCGGATCAAAAGTTATGAATTAAATACCAAAATTGAAATCTATAGGTCTCGCTGAGCGAAAATCGCCCTGGAACTTTCGCTGAGCGAGGTCTGCTCGCTGAGCAAGCTACACCAGTTCAGGAAGTTCTAGACTTACGGGAAAACACTCTTTTCACCCCTAATCACTCCCAAACATCAACCAATGTAACAAGACATAATCAAACATGTTCATTATCATCATATGAGTATTTTAGTTAGGTTTTAGCCGAGTTTTAACCGTTAATCCATTATTTCTCAAGATTTCTACCAAAAACCCTAAAACTATTAAACTCCAAAACATGACCAAAAACTAAAATAAAAGTATCTAACTACGAACCCACCTCGAGAGTTGAAGATTGGCGGAAAGAATGAGCCAATTCAACGGACGGATGATGAAGAATGATGGATTGAAGCTCTAGGGTTCACTTCCTCTTCTTCCTCTCTTCTCCTTTCTTTCTCTCCCTTTATTTTCTTTCTTTCCAATTCTCTTACTAACTTTCTCTCTTTTCTTTTTCCTTTTATAATACTTACTTATTTTCCTTATTAACCAAACAAATTATATCTCTCAATTAATAATATTAATGGGTCCAATTTGAGAGTATCCAAAAATGTCTCTGAACTGAATATTTAATAAAGCCTCTGTTTCAGATGATACTAATTAATCTTAATTAATATTATCCAGAGCATTAATTAAATACGGGGTATTACATCCTCCCCTCCTTGAATTGAAATTCGTCCTCGAATTTCCTTTACTCATCCACAACAATAGTTTACATCACTATCTTAGATCCATACTTATCCTTAATTCTTTTACATATCCTGACATACTCAAATTCCAATTTGACTCTGCGACTCAAATCCCCGTTTCTCAATAAAATCAAACCTCGCGTCCTTACTCATACGCGCATTTCCAATATCTGGTTAACTTATAAGTTACTATTTCTGCAACTTATTTGTTGCTTCATGCTGAACACTTAGTCTCATTCCTCATTCGGAGATGACATACCGGTCTAATTCTTTTCATTGATAACAACGCAATCACGTCAATTTCTTGGTGAAATCTTAACCACATTCAATTTCCAACGAAACTCTTATTACAAACCTTCAATTATTAAAACCATTTCAAAAGTTGCCAAACGACTTCTTTAGAAATTCCACTAGGTCTTATACCAGAATTGTAATCATTTACATCGGACGATTCATCCTATCAGTATCTTACCATAGACAACCTACTCAGGACATGGTTCCCTTTGACACTCATAAATACTTCATCTCAAATTCTCAAGCAATACCAAGTATTTGATAGTCATCGAAGAAAACACTTATCCATCGGAGCTCTCATCAACCAAGAGAATAAGAACTTGCAAACATGTGACGGTAGAACAATTCACTTGTCTACTACAGAATTGACAACATTGGTCCAAACTCTCCAATAACAAGGACGTAGGGTTGCACTGCTGCAAACACAACCAATACAATTCCCATTTCCATTCAAAAGTCGGAGCAATTCATCCAATTAAACTTAACCAATCTGACCATGATCACAATGCTTCATATCGATTTTATTTACAAAATTTCCATTCATTCAAGGTTTATGTTGACATAAAGTCTCCATTAATAACAACGCAATCACGTCATAAAACTTACAACAACCAGCGAAACACCAACACCAAACTCAAATCATCCCTAGTAAACTTGCGGGTTTCCATAACACTTGCCTTCTAAATACAATATTCCGCTTACTAACCGTTTTGGATCACACAAAACTTATCATTCGAATTCACTTCTCTCAAGGGTCTTGTTCCTTAGACGACCCGATATACATGCTTAACTTCGGGACATCGTGTCTTATTCACACAATAATTCAGATACTAAAACAATTCCGGAAAGACCAACACTTCATAAATCTCTTATAACTTCTCAATTTAGGTCCTTAGTAGTCGCAATGACAATACGCCAAAAATTCAGATCATTTACTGTTTACCAATCCTGCTCAAAAGGTAATTCAACACTTTAACCTATGATACATCTAACGGAAGCCAAAACAGACTTACAATTCGGAAAGTACCATTCTCTAAAGTCTTCCACAAAATTTATGTGTCAAATCGATTACCTATCTGAGGCTAAATGGTCGAACACAACTAAAATTGCTCCTCTTGCTAATAAATAAGCCAACTCGGAATTATCTATCTAGTTCATACTAACTTGTAATATAATTCTCACTTGCGGTCTCTAAATAGGTGCAACAATCGTTCACCATCCACAACCCAAGATAACACAAATGGGCACAACATGCAGATTATACTCTCTAACAAACAACGAAGTAGAAATACCATTATGTTACGGTCACAATACGAATACTCAACGGAATAGTCTGATTCCATTCTTACAATGACGCTAGTAGGAATCGACCAGGACAACATCAAAGGGTTTTAGCTACAAGCTAATGCTTGCTTCCTCCGTAAACAAAATCCGACACCCAATCCTTATCGGGTAAAACAAAGCAAAACAAAGGACATCTTATCCCTGCTATACAACTTTGTCCCCTCACTCTAATTCCTTGCAAGAATTAGTATCAACAACAACATTCATAAACTCACCAGGGCATAATCCAAATACTTTCGATTATTTACAAACACAGGATTTTTCCCTTACACCTGAAGACTGAGGTAAATCACTCATCTAGAGAGCATTGTTGTCTATGCTTACATATTAAACTGGGTTTCCTTACCCTCTACCAAACATTGCATAGAAAGTCTCCATAGTTCTCTATCTGTATCAAGAACGATCCGATTTGATACTCACATCAAAATGTATGCATTCTAGAAAAAATCCATTTTTTCCAAAACTTAACAACGATAACCAGTCACTACCAGGAGGGTAACTGATCAATCAGTACGATCCAGTACTTCTAGTAACTGAAAGAGATTTAGAAACACAATTATGTAACCGGGTACTACCCAAAGGACAATCCGATTACTCAGTGCAAAAGAAAACTTCTGACCTTCATTGTTACCCAAACCTCTCAAACTTGTTCCAATCACATCCAAAAGTTACTACCATACTAAAAGATGATTCCATACAAAAGTAATCATACCACCAGAGCCTTAATGAGCGAACCATCGCTGCTTACACTTCTCAACCTTAGTCTTAACAATAACTTAACAATTCCACTATACACTTGTCTAACATACCTTCCGTTATCACTGTCTCATATTGTGTTGCTAAGACCGTTTCCATACCATATCAACTTCACACTCTGGGGTAATCTCCTTACACCCAAACATAATTCATCTTACTAGAGTTCTCCTGAAACCAAGGTGCTTACTCTAACACTTAACATAACTTCCTCCGGCCCATACCAAATTCTCCTCACGATGCTGAACAAGGCTTACTCTCTCTCTTGCATTATACCCTATACCATTCCTTAGGTAATTCAACATTTCTGAAATGATCCCTTACTAAAATATAACACCTTGATGTATTACTCTAAACTTGTAGCTTCCATCATAGCCGGATATACAACTCTAGTCTTCTATCTTTCGTTCGGGGTATACTTGTCTCCCTTGAAACGTGTAATCACATCCTCATGTTTCTTCCCAAGTTTTGCCATAACTTTAGGTTCCTAAAAGAAAATGAACATTCTTCACTCGTAACTCATATCCAATTGCAAGGTATTATCCAAATACATTCCTTGAAGTACTCTCGCTCATCCAAGATGCCACTACGATCTTAGGTCCAAAACACTACCAATTAACTCATTCCAGAACCTTAAGTCACACGTTCCATAAACATCTTCTCTTCTCGTGAAATGAAACTTCTCAACACTTTATCCGTACCAGTGACCAACATTGATCCACCAGTGACTTCACTTATTCCATGGGACACTGACCACTCATCCTGTGGATACTTGTAACTTTCAGTCACTATCCATTCCAAAGGAATTCTCGAACAACATACTACTATGAAACTCCATGTTACAGGAAGTATAACTCTTATGAAGACTCTAACTGAGCTGACTAAAGCCCCCCCCCCCCCTTGCTAACTCTTGGATTGAATCTACTCTCACAGCACAAGTTACGACAACACTGCAGAGTCCTCATGGTCGCACAACCATGATCTTACCTATCACATAAATAGCATTGGGCTGATCAAACACAATAATATATAGTATGATATAAAGAATCATGCCGGCCAGACACACTTAAGAGGCAGGAAAGATTTACTTATGATGTTTCAAGGCTAGGTCGAGGATACGACCTGCTCTGATACCAACTGTAACACCCATATAATATATATCTAGAATAATATCATATAGTGTTAATTTTTGGTACTGACACCATCATAAATACCTACTAGTATGATTCACATTCTCGTCCAATTCTAAAACTATACAAAATATGGCACAAGACATGGAAATCATACTAAAATAAAAACTAAGAACAATACTATATCCATTATTGTACAAAGATACATAATACACAGTAGAAGACTAAACTAAGCTTCACTTGAAACATCTCGAGCATAGCTCCACTCGTAAATCAAACCTGCATAGGAACCTGAAAAGCAACAACAATAATGGGGTGAGATAACAACATCTCAGTGGGTTCCCTATCTTAGAGTTCTCTCTGCTCTAAGGGTTCTATCAAAGAATAACCCATGTCTTTATTCGGGGAAAACGACCTTGAGTTCACACGCCTCACTCTCGCTGGAATCACATCTAAGAGTTCTACAAATCCTTCTATCACTAGCTAGGATATTACCTTTTTACTTCCCATGGGACTCGGTGTAACACTCATCTCAAGCCTAAGGTCGCTTCTCTATAAGGAAACAAAACAAGATGGAATATCCATATAACATTATCGACACTTCACGTGGGACTCAATGTAATACACACCTCAAGCGTAAACCATGCTTCCCGTGGGACTCAGTGTAATACCCACCTCAAGAATTATCATTTGCTTCCCATGGGACTCAGTGTAATACCCACCTCAAGATTTATCATTTGTTTCCCGTGGGACTCAATGTAATACCCACCTCAAAACTTATCATTTGCTTCCCGTGGGACTCAGTGTAATACCCACCTCAAGACTTATCATTTGCTTCCCGTGGGACTTAGTGTAACACCCACCACAAGACTTATCATTTGCTTCCCGTGGGACTCAGTGTAATACTCACCTCAAGACTTATCATTACTGACGGTACCTCAAGCCTTTACGGATGCTTCCCGTTGGACTCAATGTAATACCCACCTCAAGACTTATCATTTGCTTCCCGTGGGACTCAGTGTAATACCCACCTCAAGACTTATCATTTGCTTCCCGTGGGACTCAGTGTAATACCCACCTCAAGACTTATCATTTGCTTCCTGTGGGACTCAGTGTAATACCCACCTCAAGACTTATCATTACTGACGGTACCTCAAGCCTTTACGGATGCTTCCCGTGGGACTCAGTGTAATACCCACCTCAAGACTTACTCGAGACGTATTGGAGGATACCGCGTATAACGCATCATGGATTCGCAACAACCTAGGATGAACCTAAGAATCTCACAAGTCATACCATCTAACAATTTCTAGTTACAAAACTAGGCCACACTATTGGTTTATGGTAAGATTTCCTAACTCTCTCTCCATTCTTGATACTTTTGGTTATATAGTTTTCAAACATATAACTCTAACATTCTAGTCTAATTATCATCATTAAACTAGTCTCAATGTCTCTATTTCCATTCAACACTCACGATTATCGTATATTTTCACAACTTTCACAACTAACATAATTACCACAATTCCTTAGCTAACATAATTACAGTTAATCGGAAAAGTCGGGTAAAATTCGGGTTAAAATAACATTTCTCGGCATCAAAAGATATTTCACGTTTTTAGCTTCGAATCGATATGTGGAACGCTAAAAACGGATACCCGGATCAAAAGTTATGAATTAAATACCAAAATTGAAATCTACAGGTCTCGCTGAGTGAACTCCTTCTCGCTGAGCGAAAATCTCCCTGGAACTTTCGTTGAGCGAGGTCTGCTCGCTGAGCGAGCTATACCAGTTCAGGAAGTTCCATCCTTACGGGAAAAACACTCTTTTCACCCCCAATCACTCCCAAACATCAACCAATGCAACAAGACATAATCAAACATGTTCATTATCATCATATGAGTATTTTAGTTAGGTTTTAGCCGAGTTTTAACCATTAATCCATTATTTCTCAAGATTTCTACCAAAAACCCTAAAACTCTTAAACTCCAAAACTTGACCAAAAACTAAAATAAAAGTATCTAACTATGAACCCACCTCGAGAGTTGAAGATTGGCGGAAAGAATGAGCCGATTCAACGGACGGATGATGGAGAATGATGGATTGAAGCTCTAGGGTTCACTTCCTCTTCTTCCTCTCTTCTCCTTTCTTTCTCTCCCTTTATTTTCTTTCTTTCCAATTCTCTTACTAACTTTCTCTCTTTTCTTTTTCCTTTTATAATACTTACTTATTTTCCTTATTAACCAAACAAATTATATCTCTCAATTAATAATATTAATGGGTCCAATTTGAGAGTATCCAAAAATGTCTCTGAACTGAATATTTAATAAAGCCTCTGTTTCAGATGATACTAATTAATCTTAATTAATATTATCCAGAGCGTTAATTAAATACGGGGTATTACATGTTTGATTCTAAAGGATCTATTTCTATGATTTTAAGAAGCCTTTGAGGGTCTTTGTGTTTAATCCCAAGAGGATTCTAAGTTACCTTTAAGAGGCCCATGGGTCCTTAAACAAAGCCCAACAGGAGGATGTGGATAATTACAAATAAGTACGTCATTGAGAAGCTTCTTATCTCTATAAACCCCTAGTAATATGTAAAGAAAGATCCTAAGTGTTTTGAATGGTGTATCTGTTTGGATGAAGATAACCTAAATGCTTAGAGATTCTAGCAGATGCAAATATATACAAATGAAATGCATGCAGACAAATAAATGTGTCAGTGAATGTGTTGAACATTTTTTAGTATGTCATTGCTATGGTTTAAGTATTCTTAAATGATTTTTTAAAAATGATGTTGGGAGTTACACTAGGAAGCAGACACTTAAATTCCTGAGGCAGAGAGATTACATATATGTTTTATATTGTATCCTCTTTGATGATTAAGAAGTGTTTTATTATCTTTGCTTTAGTATGGGGTGAAGAAAGATAGATTTAAATATAAAACCCTAATCTAACAAGCAAACAATAGTTTAAGAAAACAATGAGAAGTTAGGGGAAGAAGATATGGCTCAAAATCCAATAATAGGGCTTATACATAAGGATGCCTATGGAATTTGTTTTGCATTTTATTATCTTGTGATTTCATACACATGGTAGGGATTTTAAAGAAAACCTACCTACCGCCTAGGAAGTAGCTCCACGTGATTATGAAGCTTAGTCTATTGCAGGTGTATTAGATCTTTAATTTGATAAGATGAAAAGATAAAAATGATATTGAGAAACTGTTTAAGAAAACAATTGAAGGGATCAAGACTTATATGGAAGCCTGGGGTAGTTTTAAAATAGAGAAAGTTTAAAACAGAAAAATGGGTCCTAAACACAAAGGATTCCCATGATACATTTTGACAATTCATTTTAGAAAATAAAGAGTATGTGTAAAAAAATTCACAGAAAGAAATTCACAGATGAAGATGCAATGAGGTGAAAAAAGGTGATCGCATCGGATTTTTAAAAATGGCTGAGATAATCCCTAATGGTTTATTTTTCAAAAAGGGATGGGTCTTCCACTCTAATAGAGGCCCAAAAGTGTGATAAAATCAATTTGAGGGTGATAAAAATCAAAACCCTAATTTTGATATTTTTAAAATTTTATTTTTGAATAAAATGATTAAAACATTTGATAAATTTCAAGCACCGGTGAAAAACAAGAGAAATTCTTGGATCAAGGTTTGGAAATTCATATATTATCCATAGAATGACTTAAGATTCATTTATGTTTGAAAAATCAAGAGAAATAATATTTTTTAAAAGTTTAAAAAAATAATTAAAAAAATTATATACAAAAATATAAATTACATTAAAATATATATATTTTTTACGGAATAAAATATTTAAACATTTTTTAGAATTAATGAAAAAAGAATCAATTAAAAACTCAAAGGCATCAGAAAGTTATTAATTTCTTAATCAATTAAACAAAATGAATAAAATTCAAAATTTTGAAATTTTGAAAAAAGGCGCGAAGAACACCTCAAGTACACACGCCATGGCTCAGTTTTCCCAGATTTGCAAAATTCATCATATCTCACTCAGATCTTAATGAAACTACACGAAACCAGCCCCAAAATTGTTACAAATTCACTCACAAATTCAAACATGGCAATTAATTTCATTTATTTTAAGTGTGGTGAGAGAAATCACTGATGAACACTGAAGAACACTAACTTGGCCTAAGCCTCATGAAATTCCACATGATAATGATTTTGTGAAATTGAGCTACACTTGTAGTTGCACCAGGTGAGGTGATTTTGATCTGAAGATGTTACAAAAGACTTGTGATGATCTGAACAACTTTCTTGGATGATATTGAGTGTGTTTGAACACTTGGACTTGATTGTAAATGGTTGGATCAAGTTATGGCCTTCAAGTTGCAGAAACAAGGTTTCTTTGAGGTTTTGAAGGGTGATTTTGGGTTGGAGGTGTTTCTGGATTGGTTAAAGTGTTTTAACACCTCAAATACATCATATGTGATGTGTTTCGGCAATTAGATTGAGTTGATAGTGGCCACAATTCAAAACCCGATAGTGGTTACTCAAAATGTCAAGTTTTGAGTCTTAGACAGTGAAGAAGAGAAAGATTGGGATTCAGAGGCCTTGGTGTTATTTTTTTTATCAAATAAGGTCTCTATTTATAGGAAAACATGTTAAGATTGCTTAGCCTTCAAGCATTGAAGTGATAAGCTTTGGCATTATTGATCATTGTTTGTTAAATATCCTCTTACACAAGGCATGATGAGATGCTTTCATAGAGTAGCTAGCTGCATCTAAATTCACATTCTTCATATGATCTATCTTGGTTTATGGACACATGTATCTAGTTGATCAAGAGATCTAAGCACATGCCATTTTGGATCATGGTGACCATTGGATTGAATGCATAGGTGTTGAATTCCATAAATTAAAATTTGAAGGAATCTTGATTTTAATCATTGATTTGCAGGTTTGATCAGGTTTGTAATTATTTATTTGATGATATTAATGACATGATATTATCCCTTGACTCACCAAAATCCTAATTTCAAGTTTTATGAAAATCTGGTTTTTGGAAAACAGTTGTGTCATGGTGTTTTTGACAAGAGATTTATTCATGCTCAAGCAAGATCTTTTCATGCCAATATGTTCTTTGAATTGTTGGTAACATTTGTGATAACATTGTTGTTTTCACAAGGATATGAATCAAGTTGGAACTATGTGAAAAAATCCTCCAAGTTTTGATGTTTTGACTGATTTTACACTTAGACAGATTTTTCTAACTGTTGGAAAATCCTTAATTTTCTTGATTTTGATCCAACCATAACTTAAATTCCATGAAGAATTATAGATTCTTGTAGTTTAATTATTTGTATTATGTAGGAAGAGCTTTAAATCAAGCTTGGAACCACAAATTTTTCATACTTGGATCACAAGATATGATGCTTGGAAGTAGGGTACTTGCACACTTTTTCTTATAACTTAGAAAATTTCTAGGTTTCAAAGATTGCCCCTTTTGCAATTTATCTCAAAATTCTTGATTTTTTGTGATCAAATGCATAAATGGACCATATATTCTTGTAATATAGATTATGGGGATCATTTTGGGTTAAAATGTCAAACTATGACTTTTTGGTCCATATGGAAATTACACCGGATACCCCTGTTTTTTTTACTGGACATCCTCTGAGGTATTTCAAACCTATGAATGGACTTCCAAGGTGTATATGAGTTATTTAAGCCATTCACTATGGTATTGGATCATGTCCTGGTGAAAATTTCAATTTTGGGTTCCCAAATCATTTAGAAACCCTGATTTTGGCACTATGAAACCCTAGTCTTTTGATTGATGATCACTGCATCTTTTAAACTAGTAGATGGCTTTTAAAAGTCATGTAAATCTTTATTGATGACATGTGGAGTCCTTGGCTCCTTTTTTCCAAGAAAAATTTCATTTGGAGGGCTCAGCTGACTGAAACCCTAATTGGTGATACTGATGACTCGGGCCCGGATTACTGAAATTTATGTAAAGTCTTTGAATGATTCTTCATCATTTGAGATTCCTAAATCATTTGAGAATGATTGAAATGTTGAAAATATTAGGTATCAATGATTGGTCCTTTGCATGAATCCTCTGAGGGACACAGGAATCTTTATTCATTGCGGGGATACTGTCCAGACCAGTTTGACAAATAAAAAATGGTTGAGAAATAAGCATTTCATGAGCTTCTGAAATTTTGTCCAGATTTTTGTTCTTCTTCGATTTGCCATGTTTGTGTGTAATAAATAATATTTGATGATTGATTTGGAATGTGTGTGAGTTATGGATCCTTTCTGGGCAGTTTTTAGGGTTTGTAGTGGCCTGAGGAAGAGGTTAGGTCATGGGGTTGGCCGGAGAAGATGACTGGAACACTGTTCCGGTCGCCTGAAAGAGATTAGGGCTTAATTAGGGTTAGCGTGCCAGTTTGAATATGGACCATTGGATGTGTGATTAGTTTAAGCCTTGGACGAATCAGATTAGTTCATTAGCTTTAATTTCTGATTAATTAAAATAAATCAAATTAATTAGCCAGAGTTAATCCTAGCCACCCATCTGCGCGCGCAGTCAAGCAGCCTTTAAATATGAACCATGGATCTAGCTTACTTTCATTTTATTTGATTTTTATTTCATTTTCTTGCATTTCTTTTCCATATTTATTTTAAAATAGCAAAAAGACTTTTAAAAATCTCATTTTCTACATTTTCACTTTAAATATTTTTCTTAACACAAAAAAATATTTTATTTTAATTTTTGCATTAAAAAATTATTTTTAAATCATTTAAATATTTTATTTATTTAATTAATTGATTTTAATTAATTAAAAATAAATTTAGGTTTCTAAAAATCACAAAAAATTTCATGAAGCATTCTCATACATTTACAAACATTTACAAACTCATCACACAAATTTATTTTTAGGTTTGATCATGTTTTCACAATTATCTTTGAATTAGGGTTCATAAAATTCCATTTTTCTAACCCTAACTTGAAAAAATCACTTCTGATCAACCATGATGAGTTTGAACTTGATTCGTTTTGCATTGTTTCACATATTGCATCTAGTATCTAGGTTATTTACCTCATGATTTTTCATTGCATTTTAAATTTGATTTGCATTTTTCCTTTAGGATCACCCAAAAATCCTAGTTAACTTAGGAAATTCATAACTTCCTCTAGGTTTAGCTTCTGACCCCCATCTTTGGTGAGTGATCTTGTATTTGTTTAGGGTTTGTTTGATTTCATTTTCAATTTTTTATCATGTTGTATGCTTCTGTTTTGGTCATATGCATCTCATACATTCATAAAACCATAATTTCTCATGTTCATTTGCATTCATCTTTGCATATCATCATCATATGAACTTCCCATGACCTTCCATGCCTTTGTATGCCCTCTTAGAAATATTAGGACATGCTTGAACATTTCTTGATCATTTCTTCATTCATTTGGTATGCTTTGCATTCATTACATTTCATGAACATCCATGTGTTTTCAAGCTTCTTTCTTGTTTCCATTGCATCTCATCCTTGTATGAACATTAATAAGCATTATGTATGACTTTGCATCATCTCATAACACATTTGCATAGCATATTCACTTCTGGTTTTGGTCTTTGCATCTTCATTCATCTCATTTATTTTGCTTTGCATCTTATGCATTCATACTAATCTTTCAGGGGCTTATGGCAAGTTGTCTGGGATATGGATTTGCCTTCACATCCCACCTCTTCTTATCTTCTCATTTGCATATTTTACTTGTCTTTAAAGTGAACTTGCTTCACTTATGCTCTCTCCTTCTTACTTTCTTTCCTTTAGGTTACTTATCTTCTTCAGGAAGTAAGTAGCATATTCTTCTTCCTCCTTCTATTTTCATTTGCTTCTCTTCCTTTGATGGCCTTCCTAAAGATCTTTCTCAAGCCTCACAAACCATAGGATATCCAAGCATGATAATTTTTAGGGTTGTATATCCCCTTAGATTTTTACCTTTGAGTCTCCTTGAGTCTCTCTTCTCATCTCATAATCAGAGGCTAAACACTTAAAGCTTTAGGATTTTGAATTAGGGTTATGCCTGCATCCTTATATTAGGATGGAGTGTATAAATTTAATCCTTAATGTTAAACCTTTAATTTGTTTACACCTCTTAATCAAAACACCTAATAACTATTAAGACTTAAGCTTGTAACTTGGGCCTTATATTAGGGTTACATCTCTTCCTTATGGTTAAGAGGGACTAACACTAGTGTTTAATGGACAAGTCCCCCTAAGATAAGTCTTACAAACATAAAATCATCTTCTTAATCTCACCTTTAATTAAAATCAACTTTAATAAAGGATTGTTATATAATGAATTTCATCCCTAACCATGGATTAAGTTGAAGAGTCTTCCTCAGCTTAAGTGTTCTCATCTATCATCCTTCTCTTAAGATGGTGTAATGAGTTCACTAATCCCTGATTGGAGATTAAACTCATTACTCAACACTAAACAAAAAAACCAAAACATCTTAATATTCACAAATAGGTTAATGATCTTAATCCTATATAATCATGGTAATTAAGTTGAGATGCTTATCTCATACTTAAGTAGACTCATTATCCCTGATCAGGGGGGATATAATGAGTTTACAACCCTTGATTTAGGCTTAAGCTCATTATCCTATGCAAAACATCAAAAACTATAATAAAAAAACTGAATACATCAAAAACAAACAATAATCGTCTCCTTCGGGATTCTTTTCTCATCACACTCATTCACAAACGAGAACTCGCTTCTTCCATCTAATGCAAGACAGTTAGCACTCGAGCCAGACGAATCATACACTTGAGCATAGACATGCAAGCAGTTCACAGTCAAATCATTCCAGACTCTTTGAGTCGAACTACGGTGTTCTGACTTCCTCATTACACGAGAGGATGCGTAGGCATAACTTAACAGTTATCAAAAAAAAGTCTCTTTGTCTTCATCCTCTATCAGCTTTCTTTCTAAGCCTTAGTCTTGAGCATTCACCTTCTCTTTTCTTTTTGCACTAACACACTGCACATTTCTCCCTAGCTTTTTATACACAGTCAGCACATACACTACCCCTTTAAAACACAATAAAGTAAGCGTGGATCCCGTCGAGTACGACGGACGATCTGGGTGCTAATACCTTCCCAGGTCGTAACCAACCCCCTTTCTCAGTTTCTTTGGTTCGCAACCGTCTTATCCATACCCTTACAGGTTTATGCAGCATTACCTTTCCTTCAGGATAAAAATGCCTAGCTGGCGACTATTTTCAACCTTAACCTCCAACATCGCCGACAATCTGCATCTGCACCGGGACGTAAAGCCCGGGGAGCGACACAATGTTACAAATTTTATGCCTTAATTACTTTGTTACATAAAAAATATTATGCTTTATGTCTCTATTTTCTGCACTGCATTAGTAATGCTATTGTCTGTTATTAAGTTTTGGTTATGCACTGATATATAATGATATTGCTATTATAAGAACAATAATATGTTAAGTTCTACTTTAATTATTTTGTGAGAATAAAAATATAATAATAAAATAAATGTTTAAGGATGAAAACTAGGAGACGAGAGTCGTTACCACCATCCCCAATGTAACACTCCAAAGTCGATTTTGATATAATTGATGTGTTTCTTGTGAATTTTGATGAATTTGTTGATGATTTAATGTTTTGTGGAGTTATGAGTGTGACTTAATATTTTAATAATATTAGGATATTAAGTATAGTGGGTTTATTTAATTATTTGAGATTAATTAAATAAAATAAGAAGAATTAGAGGACACTTTATGAACCGGGAGATGCTTGGTCTGAGGAAGAGATTTATCCTAGAACACATTAGAATTATTATGATTCGGACTACCCTGAGGATATGATTGAAGAAGAAGAGGAAAAACCTAAACCAGTTGTTATACCAACTCTTACTCCTTCACCTATCAATCCTGAGATTACATTAGAGACTATCCGCACTGAGATGACAACTAATGAAAATGAGATATGTGATTTGTGCATAGACGTCATTACACTGAGAGATATTGTCGTGAAACAATTTGACCATCTGAGCCAAGCAATAAATTTGATCCGATAACACCGGGGATAACAACTAATTTCAGCATTCATCAGAATTTTATTGCATTATTTTTATTTGATTATCCTCCTTTTCATATATGCATCATCAGGAATACAAATTCTTTCAAGGAGTATCAACACACCACTCGCATCAATCTTAAAGTCACCCTTCTCTAATTGACCATAATTGTTCATGATATCTACTAATTTCACGTCCAGCTTCTGAGCCTCTCGAATATTATCCATAAAGTCATTATTAATCTTTAACATGCCTAACATCACACTCTGCGGTGTCACTTCGCAAACCAAACTCATATCTCGAAATTGCTCAATTAATTATAACTCCTTAATCATCATTGCTGACATATGCAAGGTCTTTCTGCTTAAAGCATCGGCCACAACATTCGCTTTACTTGGATGATAATTCAAACCTAAATCATATTCCTTCAACAACTCTAACCATCTACATTGCCTCATATTCAGCTCTTTCTAATCAAAAAAATACTTTACGCTTTTATGATCACTATAAACTTCGAATCTGGAACCATAGGGATAATGCCTCCAAATCTTCAACACAAACACAACTGTAGCCAACTCTAAATCATCTATAAGATAATTCTTCTCATGGATTCTCAATTGTCGCGACGCATACACAATTACTTTATTATTCTGCATAAGCACACCTCCAAAACCCATCAATGAAGCATCACAATAAACTACAAACGGTTCTTCTGGATTTGGTAAAGTCAAATCTGTCACCGACGTCAATCTCTTCTTCAATTCGGTAAAACTCTTTTCACACTGAACATCCCACACAAATGCTTTGCTTTTACACTTAATTAAGTTTTAAAACATCTTTAGAACTTAATCAAACTAAAATAAAATATTGAATCAAATAAAACATTTAAAACATCTTTATAAAAAAGGATTTTCTATATGCATGTAAGAATGATAGGAAACTCCACTAGGGAATGCTAGGCAACTTTGTTGAGAAAGGGATCACCAAAATATGATCTCTTGTGGGGAGATAACAAACTGTATTGCTAATAACCATTGGGATGCAAACTTTGTTGGGAAGATATGCCAATGAATATTGGACTTTGACTGCTGAAAATGCCAATAATTATTGGAATTTAACATGCTGAAGATGCTAGTAACCATTGGACTTTAATTGTTGAATTATCATCAGATCTGACCTATGGGGAAGTGACAACTCTGACTTCTCACCATCCTCAAACTGCTTAGGAATATTCCATCATCTTACACTATTGGGAACGAGGAATCCTCCTACACTGCTAGGGATAAAAAAAATCCTCATAAAGAACCCTTATTTGTCAAAGGATGATCTCTACTTGGGGAGTATAGAACTTCCAATACCTTGTTGGGGAAAGGATACCCTCTGGCACCTTGCTGAGTGTAACACCCCATTTCTACCCTTTAAATATGATTAAAATCAGAGTTTACAAAAACTTTCGCATAAACGGGATAACACATTTCAACTTTCACAAATTTCAACTTAAAATTATAACCTGCTTAATACATAGCACTTTGCATAAATAAACATAAAACAACTTCCTTTTACTTAAATAATTCAACTTCATAAAAACATTACACAGCGGATTCATAAAACAACTTGCAGCATATTTATCCAACGGAAGTGCTAACTTAGAAAATCCTTCAATAAACCTTCTATAATATCCAGATAACCCTAAAAAGATTCTTATCTCAGTAGCCAACCTTCGAGTCTCCCATTGCAACACAACTTCTAACTTTGAAGGATTCACAGTAATACCTTTTCCTGAAACTACATGGCCAAGAAAACTGACCTCTTTCAGCCAAAACTCGCACTCGGACAACTTCGCATAAAATTTCTTATCTCTCAAAACATCCAACACTGATCTCAAATGTTCCTTATGCTCCTCTTCTGACTTAGAGTAAATCAGTATATCATCAATAAATACAATTACAAAACGGTCCAGATAAGTATGAAAAATACGGTTCATGTATTCCATAAAACTCTCGGTGCATTAGTCACACCGAAAGGCATCACGGAATACTCATAATGTCCATATCGTGTTCTGAATGCCGTCTTCTAAATATCCTCATCTTTCACTTTGATCTGATGATAACCCGATCTCAAATCAATCTTACTAAACATACAAGCACCCACCAACTGGTCCATCAAATCATTTATTCTTGGAAGCGGATACTTATTCTTGATTGTCACTTTATTTAGTTGTCTATAATCAACACAAAGTCGCATACTACCATCTTTATTCTTCACTAGCAATACTGGATCTCCCCGCGACGATACATTTCCTTGTGCTTGCAATTAACTATTGCATGCCCATTCTTACCACAGCGAAAACATCTCTTTACCTCAGCAGTGCATACAATAATTTTATGACCAGACTGACCACACTTGAAGTAAACTATACCAGCAGGAGCACCTCCCCCACTAGTTCACTGAGCCGGAGCAGCTTTTTGTTTCCCTTTTCTAGCTGGAGCATCATACAGATTGCCACGGTTCTGGTGTTGCTTTCCTCTTCGATCACTAACAACCTTGTAATGAGCATTATTATCCTCCTCAAATATCTTGCAGCTATCAACCAACTCATAAAAGATTTGTATCTTTTGATACCCAACATCCTTCTTGATTTTAGAGCGCAACCCGTTTTCAAACTTGATGCACATTGAAAATTCAGCACCAACACCAGTATAGTGAGGATAAAACTTGGACAATTCAACAAACTTTGCAGCATAGTTGGTGACAGACATGTTTCCTTGCTTCAGCTTAAAAAACTCAATTTCCTTCTTGCCACGGATGTCCTCTAGATAATACTTCCTTATGAACTCCCTATGGAATACATCCCAAGTAATTACTTCACCTGCAGTACCCAACCTCTCACAAGTTACTAGCCCCTAGTCATCATCTTCGACTGTCAGCATGTGAGTTTCGTACCTAACCTTCCGTGCCGGAGTGCAATCCATAACACGGAAGATTCTCTCAATCTCCTTCAACCATCCTAAAGCTGCATCTGGATCATGCTTTCCTTTGAACACTAGTTGATTATCTCTTTGAAAAATTTCCTAGCTAGGTGATCCAGCATCTTCACCAGCATTTGGCAAGTTCTGCATAACTTGTGCCATCGCTTGCATTGCACGAGCCATCGTAGTGTCATTTCTTCCAGCCGTCTCAACTTATAACTACAACACAACCAAAAGTTATAACAGTAACAATACTCGATTGTTAGACAACTAAGACTCGACACTTGGCCGGACAAACCGATCTGCTCTGATACCACTAATGTAACACCCCATTTCTACCCTTTAAATATAATTAAAATCAGAGTTTACAAAAACATCTGCATAAATGGGATATCACATTTCAACTTTCACAAATTTCAATTTAAAATTATAACATGCTTAATACATAGCACTTTGCATAAATGAACATAAAACAACTTCCTCTTACTTAAATAATTCAACTTCATAAAAACATTATGCAGCGGATTTATAAAACAACTTGCAGCATCTTTATCCAACACAAAAACAACTTTAAAATAAACAATAAACATTCTAAGTTCTTCAATTAAAACAAAATTCAGCATTGCAACAAATCAACAAAACAGACACGTGTCATTCCCCCCAAGTGCTACGTATCAGAGCGACTGACCACCGACTCGACTAAAGGTAACCAGCTACTCCTATGGATTACCTGCACGTTGCTAACATAAGGATAAAATTCAAATAGAAGAGGTGAGATATGATAATTATAAGTAGTACATGAAACGCAATACAGAAAAAAGGATTTCACAATAATTCATCACTTCACAACATCAATTAGTACAACAACACAACAACTCAAAATAATGCGAATTTTATGCGACACTACTAAATATGCATGTGGTACCATTTCAGAGTAAAACTCCCAACTAAAATCATTGTTAGGTTATCGAGGCATCAAGGCACAAGCCTTCAACTTTCAACTTAAATTGCCAATTCATGCCAATATGGTGTGAGCAACGGCTCCGACAAAATGCATATGATCTACATGACATATATGACTTTACAACACAAACAACATAGCAACACGAGCAACACATAACTTTTACGACATAAACAACTTATATTTGATTTTGGCATAAAAGCCTCCAACCACTATGCCAAACAAGACCTTAGACAGCGCTTTTTTGGCCTTAGACAACGCTTTAAAGTGCTGTCTAAACTTGCACTGCTAAAGGTTTAGACAACGCTCTTTTTAATCTCTAAAGTGTTGTCTAAAGGGGGGTATATTTAATGAAAAGCACTTTCTATGGTACCATTAGACAACGCTTTTTGACATTTTTAGGTATACCTTAGACAGCGCTTTTGATAAAAGCGCTGTCTAAGCCCCACCTTTTTGAACTTTTTTAGGTATACCTTAGACAACGCTTTTGTTTAAAGAGCTTTCTAAGCCCCACCTTAGACAACGCTTTTTGTTTAAAGCGCTATCTAAGGTATACGAAAATTTTTATATAAAATTTTTTAAACCACAATTTTTACCAGGTTTTTCTACCAGAATTTTGACCTGTTTTTCAACCAATTTTTTTCAGAAAAATATCACAATTTGGAGATACAAATCAATCAAATATGGCCTATTTAAATGTACCAATTTATGAAACAAATTTAAGTTATATATCCCAAAGAATTGGCAATTCAAACCAATATATATATATATATATATATATATATATATATATATATATATATATATATATATATATATATATATATATACACCAATTTATAATTACAAATCATTACATTTTTTCTACAAATGTACATATTATTTATACTACTTTTGAATCCAACCAAAGCATTGTTTCAAATATACATAGGTCCTGAAACAACACAAAGATTGTAATTCAATTAAAAGAATACAATATAAAAATTACACATATAAAAATTCTCAAGTGGATTAAAGTAAGAGTACAATATTATACCTGATAAAACACCGAGCTCTATAATGAATTGACACCATTCCTCTTTAATTTCATCCAAATAATTACTTGAGTAATACGCACACTTGAATTCATCAAAGTACTACATAATAATATAACATAGTTTGATTTATTTTCGACTATTTAATTATATGAGAAATATGTGTTAAATATTAAAATAACTATACCAAAGAAAGAGTTTCTCTCATAAACCTCAACATGAAATATCCGTAATCTATACCATTATGTTGCAGAGGACACTACACATGAAAAGAAAATATGGATAAATCCTAATTTTTATCAAGTATCATCACTAATATAGATAAATCCTAAGAAAATATGGATAAATCCTAAGAAAAAATGGAAAATATGTGATAATTAATAATATACCGCCACTTTTATCCATGTAATGTTATTGGCTCTCCTCTTTGATACTTGGATATCTCGTTGGGCTCGAAAAGCTTGTATAATGCAAATAAAATATAAATGAATATTTAGAACAATTCACATAAATTAATAAATACACACAAGAATATTTAGAAAAATCTCACTTGCGTGCCAATCATGTTCTTCATATCCGGGTATGTTGTCCAATCATTTCCTAACGAGTCAAGATAATAAACAATTTCTCTGATAGGATTGATTGCGACCAACAACCAATGTCCACTGTATGATTAAACAAATGTTAGATGGAAATTTTCTAAACGACGTCAAAATACAAAATAATTATAATAGATGAATTTAGAATGAAAATCTAACCTGATATTAAATGGTAAAAAGAACAACTTTTTCGTATCTTTGTTGGCCATGAAGAGGTTGCGAATGTAAACCATCACGTCATCTGGTCTACTTAAGATTAAAGTTAAGTTGACGGACGTGGGGCTTAAGAATCCAAATCTTTCGTCCAGTCCACTTGGGCGCATCACATTGTTATACAAAAACCTTAAATAAAAACATCATTAACATTAGACTATTCATTTGAAACATAAAGTAAATAAGTTGTTCAATTAATATAACAAAGTAGATCGGATATACCTCACATATGTATTGACAACACTGACGCCTATTTCTTCATGACAAAAGATTTGCACAAATTCTTCATTACCAAATGATTGTTCATATTCAAAGCCAAAAATACCTTCCTCTATATGTATAAGTCGAATACCACCGGTCGGAATATTTGTCAACTCTAGAAACGTCTGAAGGAACGACCTATACTTGGAGGTAGGTTTTTTCCTAGCCTTGGTCTTCTTAGCACCAAACTTTTTTTGTTGTGTGGAGACGTTGCTAACCTCCTTATCATGAAGCTACACATCATATAAATAGTTAGATGAAGTATAAAATCAAGAATTTAAAATTTTCCATGCATAAATATCATATAATTGTAATGTACCTGTTTTTTTTAAACAACGGACTCGGTATGCCGCGGAATAGCCTTATCTTTTGATTTGGATCTTGTTGGAGTCTAATTAACATAACCATATAAAAAATGTACGTTAAATGCACGTAAAAACTTTCAATCTACACATTAAGGTTAACAAAGGTTCATAATGGTTTTAAGCATACCTCATATCCTACGCTAATGAGGCTTGTCGGCCATGCAACAAACAAACCTATTGCTTGTTCAACCGTTGTTGCATCCGAAACATCGTCAGGATATGGTAATAATGCATCGGCTCTACTGTAATATCTTCTACGACTTTTAAAAATCCAGTAGGGAGAGGTCTAGTGTGAAGTAATTATCCGCTAGTGTTATGCATTTTTCCCTTGCCAACCATCCGATAATATGGTGACGATAAGTAGAGTTGACAATGGGAAATGCCCTAAAACCAATAATAAATATGAAATTGTTATTGTGTATATGTTTCTATTACATGATTTAAGCTAATAGTTTAATTTAAGACAAATATTTATAATTATCTCTGGAATTTTCGGCTGAAAGTTACAGTTGATATTATCTTTGTATGAACCGTCTTTAAAACATGTTGAAACGCTAGCCTCTTTTTCTTTCCTTAATGCACGAACTTCAGCTTCCAGTGCTTCCAATTTTGTATTAAGCTATTTATTACTAGGAGCCTTTCCTTTTTTAATACGCAAGGAGGTCAGAGTGATCCCAAATCCCTTACCCCTTACTCGACCCGAATACTCACGGACATCTAATGCCCGACTAAGTATGCTCCTAGTATCATATGGAGATAAAGCTGACTGAGATAGCGCCTCCTGAAAATCAGATGAATATCGAATACTTGTTAAATATTTGTTAATAAATTTTTTATTTAATTAAATAAATAATGTTATACTTACACCTTTCTCAAATACTTGTTGAACATCTTCTTTAACAACTCCATATTTTCCCACACGGGCTTCCTTCCATATAACATGTGCAGGAAGAGATGTTTCAGAACTTTTCTCCTTCTGAAACTACACATTAATTCATAAATATGATCAAATAAAACTCATGACGAACAAATATATTATTGCAATTTATAGATACTTACCATAGATTATTCTAAGCTTCCATATCTGACACGTCTTTTTCGGTATGGATACGCGAGACTTGATGCTCTTTCCCGATTTGTGTCAATTATTCTTTTAAATGTTGGGTCCTTTCGTTTGGATTTAAACGCTTCCCATTCTTCTGGTGAAATCAAACTTTCATATTTCTTTGGAAGCTCCGCATCAACATGATTACCATCTTCATCCCAAAGATACTTGGATGATAAAAATGTTCTAAAACCTCTCAGTAGCTTTCCGGCCAATTTAAGACAAAAATCTCTTCTATCATCTTCGATGTTGAAACACCTCTAAGAAAAACATACACATTGTGCGTTAGTACAAGTAATTTAAAAGACATAATTAGTTCACATAATTAAAGACATAATTATTGTACCTTTATCTCAGTCCAAATTTTTTCTTTGGATTCATTCAACTCTTTTTTTCTCCAATCATCACAAGTAATTGGAATCTCATTCCTTACTAGTGCACCAATGAAACTAGTCAAGGTATGACCGTTAGGTTCTATAAGTTGCCCAAGATCGCTCTAATGCACATCTAGAATGATCCCTCGATCTCTACCATGGACCACTCTCCTCATCACTGTTATGTCTCTTCTAATCTTGTCTTCCCAGATACCTTTTTATTACCTCCTTCATGCGTAGAATGATCATCATGTGGGTGATCATCATTAGTGGCCATATCTAACTTGTAATAAAGAAACCAAATCAGTCAAGAACAAAAACTATTGTATTAGAATTATAGAGTTTTGAACATGAGAAGCAACTAGATTTATATTGCAGCTGATAATAAGCTAGATTAATAGTCGGGTAGTATATTCGAATATCCTAAATACAATGCTACAAAGTATTACGATCTTACTACACTTGCCATACCCGGGTTCCGCATAACTTTTAAGAACAATATTAGACTTATCGAACATAACAACAAAATAACAACAATAAACAACAATATTAGAATCAATAAACAACATTATAACCAAAAATTCAGTCATCGAACATAACAACAACAATGTACCTTATGAGAACTCAGTAGAGGACGAACTCGGATGAACTCAGTCAAGAAAATGGACGAACTCGGTAGCTTATCGAACTTAGTCTACAGATACAAACAAGCAGAACATAACATTTTATAACAAATTCTTCTTCTACAAATTCAACAAAAACTCATTCTACAGATACAAAAACAAGCAGAACAAGAACCATTTTCAAACCCTAATGACTAATCAGCTGACAATAACTAAAAAGATTCAACATTATGAGAACTCAGTAGAATGTAAGAGAACAACATACCCGTGCTTCAACCGTTCGTGATTCAACAAAAACTCAGTCAACCTGTTCTTCAACTATTCACGATTCTTCAAACGTCTCCAAAAATGATCGAAACTCAGTAATGAAGAGGATTCAAGGTTTATGGAGTTTTTCAGGTTAGTTTTCGCGTTTCGCATGAGGGAAAAGAAAGAACATAAACGAACAAAAATAGAAACTGAGTTCTAATATTTTAATTTAATTAGACCTTAGACAGCGCTTTTGAGGAAAGCGCTGTCTAAGGGCGACCTTAAAAAGCGCTTTTGAAAAGCGCTATATAAGGTTGACCTTAGACAGCGCTTTTGATTTTATTTTATTTTTTATTTTAATACCTTAGACAACGCTTTCTCAAAAGCGTTGTCTAAGATATACCTTTAAAAGCGCTTTGAGAAAACGCTGTCTAAAGGGCACCTTAGACAGCGCTTTTTAAATATTTTGTGAACAATTTTCGTGTTTTATATTTTTTTCACTTATAGCAGCGCTTTTTTAAATAAGCGTTGTCTAAGGTGCACTGTTAAATGTCATTTTTGGCATATTGAACATAACAACTTTAGAATTGTCCCGTAAACCGGAACCATATAACAACTTTAATGTACCTGAAAATCGACTATACAACACATTTTCGACAAAAAACATAATAAAAACCAATTTTAATTTACCCGACCTACCCCGATTAATTTCGTTAAATTCCGGGCAACTTCATTTTTTGCCTAATTCGGCTAACCCGACATTGTTTCTGACTTTCTGCGACTTATCAATAATTTATTACGAATATAGAAATTTTGTGTTTGGATCATTATTTTCTGTCATAGACTCACCTGCTACTGATTCTGCTAAAATTCTAGTTTTATAATTTTCTGTCAAAATTCCATCACAGTAACACCTGCTACTAGTTCTATTACATTATCTGACTTTCTGATAACTAGAATTCCTAAAATCATATTATTTTTCCTAAATTTACTAAATTGAATTAACATGGTTTAATTAATTTATTTCAAGACTTATAATTATTCCATTAAACTTAAGTAATTCATGCTAGTTTCATAATTAATTCATGCCTAATGTATGATTTACAAATGGCTCCTGCCACTTTTATAAGTGGCTTGCGCCACATCTTGTATCCCCCTTCTACAAATTTTTAATTACCTACTTTATATTATAATGCATTAAATAATCCATGATTTATCTTGCTAAACCATTAAATAATGTGCCTAATTTTATAAGGTAATTTATTAAGTGATCCATGACCATTATACAAAGTGACCACTGCCACATTAATAAGTGGCTTTCGCCACTTGAAGAAATTACATTCCCTAATTAAATTATCATTCACTTAATTACTATACCACTTGTCTTAATCCATAAATAAATACATGATTATGGCCTAAAGAAAATTCAAAGTAGCTCCTGCCACATGGGGAAGTGGCTTACACCACTTGCAAGCCCCCTCCTCCACACAAAAGTGGCACCCGCCACCTCATGAAGTGGCTCTCGCCAGTTGTTCCATTGTGTACTCCACCTCATACTACCGGTCACTGTTCTTCGTCCCCAATTTGCAACTTTTTCCAGAAACTATTCAACGTAAATTTCCAACAATAAACCAACATAATTAAAATAATTTAAAATCAGCAAAATTCAGTAATCAGATGATCGATTTCACACGTGCATTCACAACAACAACAACAATAAGCAGATTATTCATAATAATACAGATTCAACAAACCTAAACTACCCAAATCAAACCCAATCAAAGTATTGAATTTCATACCTGATTATAAGATTCGAACCCACCCTTACCTTAGGTTTTGGATCGAAGGTAGCCCTAGAATCGAATTCCAACTGTCGTTCGTCTTTCTCTCACAATCGTGCAACCAATATTTTTTTCAGTTTTCCTCTTCTCTAATAACTTCTTGTTTCTACTACTTTTATTTTCTTTTTATTAAATTAACTAAATATTTTAATTATTAATGGGCCTAATCATAACACCCCTTATTTTACTAATTCGGACACAATTTTAAGCCCACCAACCCAACTATCACAACAACCATATTATTAACTCTAATAATATTTCTACGGCTTCCGACTTATTTTTCCGGCGTATCGACTTAGTCAACCACAACATAAAAATATACCGATTAAACAAAAATAATTAATTAAATATTTAATAAAATAATCAATTAAATATTTGGGCGTTACACTTAGGATGAGAAACCCCTTACTGGGAACAACTTTGGATCTTCAAGCTCTTGTGTTCATCATTTGCATACTGATTATAATGGGTGAATAACAATTCCTTACTCCTTAAATTATGCCCCATAATACATGGTCTATGAAGAATTGCCCAGACCAATGCTCTTGGAGAGATTTGTCGAATTTAGATGTGATTTCCCCAGATTGGCTGAACCTTGAAGAGATTTCTTAACATGACGCCCCAGATTGGCTACAACTGGTTGGGAAAATCCCTACTCAACAAAGTCTCTTGGAAAAATGACCTCTCTTCGAAATTTTTAAGAATTTCAACATTGCAGGACTAAGTTTCTCGACTGATGTTCATTATGTAAGCCTCTTTGGCGTTAAACTAATGTATGCAAGCAAAGAATGTTTATTCTAAGAATGATAATTCTAATGAAACACACATGTTAATCTTGAAGTTCTTATTGAAAATACGTCGCAAACCCGTTGAACGAATCACTAGTTAGGATGCAACAAACATTTTTTAGTGAAGAAGGTATGCACATGCAATGGAGAAGGGTAATTAGTATTCCCTTTCCTTGTACGAAACCAAGTTATAATCAAAATAATTTTGTTTATTAAATTCTCTCCATTATTTTTAGCCATAACAAAAAAACAATTTTCCTTAAGAATGCATTCATTCGACATACCCTATAAATATATAGGTTGATAGGCTATGTTAGAAAGCTGAGAAAAGACTTAACTATATTGATACAGTCTTGACAACTTAAACCCTTAGATATATGATATTGGGTTGGATACCTTTTATACCGAAATCTAAATCTTTAGTTCTAAATTAGCCCCGAGTAGTTTATATTAGCAGTCAACACCGCCTGAAACACAAGCCATGTGGAGTGCCGGTGAAAATAATTAATTAATGCTTTAAATTTTTAAAAAGAAGAAATCTTGAGAATATGCATGCCAATGGTAAAACAATCAAGTTGCACCAATTCTAAAGAATGAAAAATTATGCCAAAAAAGGCAAAGCAAAGTTTGATGTTAGTTGGTTCAGAGGTATTTGATTCTGAACTCGGTAGGGAGAATTACGATTCGATCCCCCAAACCTTGCACTCAGTATGTTAAAGGTTTACCACACTTGTGTACCAGACCCCGTTTTAGAAAAAGATCAAATTCACCAACAGGCTACTCCACTTTGCACGTGTAAAGGTAAAGGGCTTAATGTGATTGCGTTTGAATGAAACCGGGTGAAATAGAAGCAAGAGCAGTGAGGTTGAGCTATAATAGAATGATTCAAACTAGTTTGTATAGGGGGTTTATGAACATTATATGTTTTAGTATCATTAGTGTATCTTTAGTGTTTGAGTTACTATTGGTTCTCTTAGCAAAAATGTCGCACAACCACATATGAATAGGTAATGTGTTTCGTGTCTGTGTTTAAAGGATATTTTTTCAAAACCTATTTGATTTTTTGCTTGAGGAAAAGCAAAGATTCAAGTCTGGGGTAGTTTGATAACACGATTTTATATCGATTATTTAGCATGGTTTCTAATTATTTAAGTTGCTATTTTTCGTATTTCAAACGATATTATGCAAAGTTTGTGTTTGTTATGCAGGTATTAAGATATACATGACTTGTGGAAGAAAAGAATGAAAATCAGACAGAAACGAGGCTTTTAAAAGAAGAAATGAAGAAGATAGTAGAAAAAGAGTTTATGCATTCTGAGTGCATGACAATCGTCACAACAAGCAGACTATCGTCACAAATGAACAAGCCTAGACGAATGTCACAAGTGTTATTTAAGAACCCTATTACGCGCGCATTAGTCAAATAAAATAGAGTCGTTAACACATTTCTCTCCTTCAACAGAGATACTTTCTCACTCGTTCCAGTCTTAGTCCAACCTTACACAATCAAGACCCAGCTAAAGAAAATCCTACAAATTCTTAACAATTGTATTCCCAGAGGTTATAAATAGAATTTTCCTTCAATTCAAAAGAGAGCTTCGACCACCTTATAGAATTCCTGTTGTTTTACCATTCGAAGCCATTTTAATTAGTTCAGAGCTTTATCTTGTTTATTTCCTTTTCAGCATTTAATTTAGTTTCCATTACCAAACCTTTGTGATATCTTCCTACTCTGGGAAGATATTACCATTTATTTATTTCCAGCCATTGCCTTTGTTTAAGTTTAATTTTCTGCAAGAATTCTTCATTCAAGTGTAGTTCAGCCTGGTTTCATTATTTAACTATATGCTTTACTTTCTAATTATTATGTCTTATATTTTTATGCATTCCTTCTTCTACCTTTCTTTTGCCGATTTAATTGATATGTCAGGTTAAAACGTTTAATCGGTATGTGATTGAATAGCTGGAATGAATTCAATAGATCTAGGATAAAAACCTTTAACTCAATTTACTTTTTGTCTTTGATTTCTTAATTTAAAATAACTTTTGTTACGAAAGTAAAAATTGTAAAAAAAAGGTTAGAATTAAGACCACGAGAGTGTGAGATTGTAACTGGATCGCTGAAATTGAACATTGATTTTAAATACAGCGGAAGCGCTTTAAAACCAATTAGAATCTCTAGGCTTTCAAAAAGTAATTTTAATTTGAATTGACACAACGAGAGCACTCAATTGAACTTAGAAGTATAGTAATAGGAAAGACCACGAGTGTGTGAGTTGACGACTTTTAAACTGACATTTTTTATAGAAAGCTAATTTGATAAACCTTTATAAGCCGACTTTTTATTGAATTTGTGAAGGCATACCAATTACATACCGATATCCTTATCATAATTTAATTTAATCTAAAATTCTTACTTTCTCGTTCCTTAAAACTAAAACATCACTCACCTTAGCTAAATGATAAGTGCATATTAGTGTTATTATTTAGTTGATTTTTGGCACTTTTCAAAGGTTATTTTGATCTCTAATGCTTTTTCCCCTTTACTTCTTATACTTATTCATAGTTTAATTTTAGTATTTTTAAGAATCATTTATTTAACTTTAGTTTGTGTAATTTTAGGTTACAATGAAGAAATATGAAGCAAATTCCATCTTGGCCTTCTTTGAGAAATTTTGGAAGATTTTGAAGAAATCTTGCTCGCTGCAAGGTCGCTCAGCAAGCTCCAAGCGAGCTTTCCAGTGATATTTTCGCTCAGCGAGCTGGTGCTTTTAATGAACATTCGCTCAGCGAGACCTGCGAATTTCAGCCCCTTTATAAACATTTGTTTCACTATTTCTTGGGATGTAACTTTTGAGACTTGACCTAATATTCCTTAAAACACTTTTTCTCTTTGTTCTAAGAAGATTGGGTGCATTTAAAGTCAAAACATTGTTCTTAATGCTCCATCTTCTTCATTTTCATCTTTTGTTGGAAGCTTCCATGGAAATGGAAAGCTAAACTCATAGTATGTCAAGGTTAGAAGGTAGATAGGTTCTATTTTTGTATGTATAGGCCTTGATCCTCTTGTATAAACTCTTGATGATGAATATATAATGAAAACTTTGATTTTATGACAAACCCTTTTGTGTTGTTTCATGATTGAGAGATATGGCCAACATTTGACCTAGGTTTTCATCACCCAAATACCATAAGCTAGAGATAGTTATGGGCTTTGGTGTTCACTTGTATTGAACTTAAATGTTATCGTTTTGATAGATTGAGTGAGAAATCATTAATAGATCAAAATGGTAAAGCTCACATTTTGTGTTAGAAATAAACTTTATGAGAGGATATTGTGAATGTGTTCATTGTTAAAATAAGTTTATCATTTGATCAAAACTATATATGCAAAATAAATCTATCAAACCCTAACTTTGACATATGCTTTTAAGAATCTTTTACAAATCAATACTTTTACTTCTTAGCATTTATTTGAATGAAAAAGTCCATTTTAGATACAAACACTAAAACCTTTTAGTTACCATTAAGTCTAAACTTTAGCAATTGTAGAACGTCATAAATATCATAAAACAATCTTTGTCGATCGACAAACAAAACCCTTACTCATTTGTTCTTTCAACACTAAACCTATTAACATCCCGATAGTGCTAGGTTGATTATCGAGTCTCTGTGGGATCGATATCTTTTATTACTACGCGATTAGGTTGTATACTTGCAGTTAGAATATTTAGACTCGGAAATTCGCGATCACCAGACTTCTCTTTCCAAAATAAAAAAGGTTCAGTGCTTGTAAAGGCACAACGAAAACGCTAGGGAAAGCCAAATAGCCGAATCCCTGATACAAGTATGGCCGAGAACACAACCGAACACCTTGGAAGTTCATGACTTCCCAAAAAGGTCTAAAAGGGTTTTTATGTTGGGGCTTATTGCAAATAAATAAACTATTACTAAATCATGGAAATCAATAATGAACTCAAAAGTCCAAGAAAAATTGACGTCTCTAGCAACTCGGTCAACCTCGCCTTCGGGTAAAAGGGGATTTGAACACATTTATTCAGAAGGTATGGGTTGGTCATCGTCCCTAAGGACTTCAAAAAAGGGGCCTATAAGGGTCTCACTCAAATGCTTCAGCGGACTATGCTCATATAAAAGCAAGAATATGTCATGCGTACATAGATTATCCATCACCCGGTGGGTATTCGAGTACCTATAAAATGCCTCAATAACAATATCTAAATCCCACAATTTAATAGAGAAACTTGGGGCTTCAAGACAATAAAAAATAAGTTCCTATCAAGCATCTAACATACCCGGGCACATACCTGGAAATCTTAGCCATAAAGCTCAAAGCATTCAAGGGTTTCAACGCACGGGGCTTCCTTTGCAGAACCGATTGCCGAGCTAAATCAAAGTCTTATAAATTAAATTAAGTGAAAATAATGCATGGTGATTCATGATCAACCATTTTAAGCCATCTTCACATAAGTACCTGGGGGGCTAACATATACATACAAGATTATTTTGCGAAAGAGAAAGGCAAAATGACACGAATGAATACAGACATGTTGTAACGCCTCGATTTTGTGATTAAATGTTATGACTTTTTGTTGTTGATTGTTTGTGTGTTTGTTGAGTTGTTGTCGCGTTGGTTGATGAGATTAATTGAACTATTTTAATAAATTTTAATAGTAAGGATAATTAGTTTATATTATTCAAATTATTATTTAATTAAATAAAAGAATTAGAGGTCTTTAGGGCATGTTAGTAATTGTGGAAGTTCAGTTGAGGGTATTATGGGGAATGAGTATTAGGGGTATGTGTTATACTGAGTAGTGAGAAGAGTTTGAGGTATCGTAACATTTTTGGAGAAAAAGAGAAAAGGTCTGAAGAACAAGGAGAAGAGACTAGGGCTAGAGAATCTTCAGTGATTTCGAGGGAAGACGACAAGGAAGCGATAATCTAAGGTATGGGGAGTATCTTTTTTCAATTTTTTCGATGTATGGTTGAGATATTGGGTATTCGGAGTTTTTGGGTAGAAACCTAGGGATGTTGATGAGTTTTGTTGAATTGATGGTTGATGTTTGTTGATATTTTTGAATATTTATTAGACATATGATTTGATGATGAATTATGTGGTTAATTGTGCAAATTGGATGAGTTTTGGCGTAGATTTCGTGGCAGGTGAAATGCTGTTATCGCTGGGTTTTCTTCCAGAATCGCAGAGCCCTCTTAGCGCGGTCAAGCCCGCTTAGCGCACTGTGGAAAATTCTCGCTTCTTCGAGGCTGGGTGTGTAACACGGTGGGAGAACTGACTTTAGTTATGTTGCGGATAGCAAGAGTCGCCACCGACTTTTATTTTATCCAAAAGGAAAGGGTATAAAAGAACAGGAAAGACCTTAAGAGATATTTTCGGGTCCGGGGGGTAGGTTATGTAAAGGGAAGGTGTTAGCACCCTTTACATCCATGGTTATCCATGGGCTCTTAGTTACTTAGCTCACTTTTGAATTGTTTTTGAAGGTGTAGTGTGTGAATAGAAAAATTTTCATAATAGTTGATAATGATCCATGTACGGATGCGTAAAAACTTGTTTTTTTTTTTGAAAATTTGTTTGAAATTGTGAAGAGTTTGAAAAGTTTTTGAGGTGAGCAAGTACATAAGAGGAACCTACCCTAAAGTTTAAAGTCTTTCTTGTTCTTTATCCTTTAATTGGTAAGACTATCCCTACTATTAAGGAGTAGGTAGTCATTACCTTGGATGTAAGGGACATGAGAGGGACATTCTGTTTTATGAAGGCAACTGTGGGGTGTAATAAGCATATAGGAGGGACTATCATCATTATTCGAAGGGACTTGATTCGTAAAGGCAACCATGAGGGACTTGATGATTTTTTCTTTTAAGGGACTTGCTTTATACACCCCACTTGACCTTATGATTTAGGCAACTTGAGGGATAACCTTAGGAATGTGAGATGGCGATTAGAAATCGACTTACGTGTGTGAGTGTTCAATTTAATATTTATCTTTAAATTTAAATGATCTAAATTAATTTTAAATAACATACATGTTTACACTCCCTATTTTTACTAACCATGACATAAAAATAAATAATTTAAATATTACAAAATATTACATCCAGGAGCAATTACAATAATAATAATAAAGCAAATTAAATAAATAGCAAAATAAATAGATAAATAAAATAAATAAGCAATTATAATTGGGTTAGTGAAACAATAATAATAATAATAAATCACAATGGGGTTAGTAATAATGATAATAATAAATCACAATATATCTAAATGGGGTTAGTAATAACAAAATAGATATGAAAATAAATAGCATTAATGATAAAATAAATAAGAATATTAGCATAATAATTACAAGATCAAATTTTTATGGACAATTATTATTTAAGATTATGAAGAAGATATAAACAATTAATTATCATAAAGTTTTTAAATGCTATAAAAATTAAGTTAATTATAAACATATTATGAAAATAAATTATATTAAATTAACAAGTTTTAATTATTAAAAATTATTTACATGCATAATTAGATTATAAACAATTATAGAATAAATTAAACATTTTAATTTTTAGATTTTATGTACAAATTATTAAATTATTTTTAAACATATTATAATTAGATTATCATAGGTTTAATTACAAATTATTTATATATAATTTAGATTATAAACAAAGTATATAAAAAAAAATATTTACATATCATATAGAACCAATTTGATTATAATTATATTTACTGAAATTAATTGTATTAAATAAACATGCTCATGATAATTATATTTACAAGATTTTATATTAAATATTATATATACAACAAGATTAGAAATTTAAATCATAAAATAAAATTAATTTTTATTATCTAGAAAATAAATTAGGTTTTACAAAATCAGGGTTTTAGGGTTTATTAGAAAAATACTTTAAAAGTTTATAATAATATACAAAATTATATATACATATATTATGATTCAATTATATAAAAGAAATAATTTTTGAAGAAAATATGATTTTTTTTTAATATTATAAACATTGAGTAACATTTTATTGAATTATTTTATTATATATAATTATTAATAAAACCTAAATTAATTGAACAAAATAAAATAAAAGAAAACAAACCTGGCTGGGATTTGAACCCAGGAGGCTTTGTTCACCAGCAACCACACTCACCACTTGGTCATCACACACGCATGCAGCAAATAAGGGAGTAGAATTTCTTTTGTTCCTTGTCATGAAAAATCCAGAAAATAAAAGAAAGCAAAAAGGCCTGGGTGAGGATTGAACCCAGGACCTTTGAACACTCAAACGCACGCATAACCATCCGGCTGGGAGAGCCCATCTGATATTTGAATGACAATTGAACATAATATATTATACTTCATAGTTAACCTGAAAAAATAGAAAAAATAATGGTACAAGGCAGGATTCGAACACAGGTTTCGTAACCAAACACAAACGCCTCTTTCCACTGGGACACATGCTTCTGTGTGACAAATAACCAAGATGAATACATAATATTTTAAATCAACATTTTAAATATAACATTCGCGCCAGAACGCCTTCATCTTCAACCTTAAATTCGTAGGGTTTCCTGCGAATTTTTCTGGGAAAACTCCTACGGATTTTCATGCCATTCAAACCTGCGAATCACATACATCGTCATACAAGTGAAATTTCTTCAAATTGAACCTGCAAACATGATCTACACAACAATTACAGTCCAAATATGAGTCCATTATCAATTTATATTAAGTATTCTATGAATCCCTAATTTTGAAGCTTTAACCCTAATCATGGCGGATTGCTATTTAGGTCACGAAACTCCAATCTCTTTGTCCAGAAACCTTCACAAGCTTAATACAAACATCATAAACCAAACAAAATTCATTGAAATACATTAAATTAGTGAAACCGAAAAAATATATTCAAGAACAAATAGAACTCGGATTATGCATTATGGAGTGATTTTGATGCGTATGAGTGATGGTTTTGCTTCAAGGAGGTCCAAGGAACATTGCTATGTTCTTATTTTACCTTAAAACACCTTGTATGAATGGATCCTAATATGAGTTTTGGAAGAGATTTTTGATTTTATGAACTTACTCTTAGTGCAGAAAAAAATCCTCCCTTTTCAATAGAGTTAAGTTTAGTACTTATAGGAGAGTAAATTAGATCAATAAAATTGAATGGTTGTATGAAGAATTTGATTCAAAAAGATTCACAATGATCATGCTTTAAAATCCAAATATTCATGTATGAATGCTTGCTATCTTTGGCCAAATCTCATGATTCCTTTCTCTTTCAAATTCAATCAACATTTATGAAATTCTAGAAGCTCAATCTTCACCCAAAAATAGATTTTCATATTTTATATTTATTTAAAATGATTTTTATGAATTAAATCAATAATAAATAAAAATAAAATAATAAAAATTCTGAATTTTGGTCAATTGGGTCGTGCATAATGATATGATGTGGATTGGATCACAATTTAGCAAGCCCATTTGGAAGGAATTGGTTCTAGACCCCCATTTTCAATATAAACCATCACAAAATTTCCCAACTTTGCAAGAGCATATCTCCATCAATTTTAAAGGTATGAGGGTGTTCTTGGACTTTTTGGAAATCTTGAAGAGTCCTATAAACAACCCCATTGGTTTCAGGTCCATATCATTTACCAATCTCAAGTTATGCCCTTTTGAAGTTGTTGACCTTTTGTTGACTTTTGAAATGACCTATAATGTCTTAGCTCATATCTTCCAAATGAAGCATTTTTGGGCTTAACTTGAAACATCAAAGTTGTAGAGAATTCAATTTCCTTCAAAATTAGCTTTGGATGGAGACTTGGTGATGAAGTATGTGAAAGTTATGGCTGGTCAAAGTTCAGTTGACTTTTACTGAGGAAACCCTAATTTAGAAACTCCTGATTATTGATGATCTGGAATCTCCTTGATAAATCATGATAAACCCTTGATCAAATGATGAATTTTACTTCATATACTTGATGTTGGCAAAAAATCATGAATTTTGACTTTGGTTTAACCACAGTTGACCTCAGTTTGACTTTTTGACTGCATTGACTGATTTTGACTTATCTGATCATCTGACTGAGCAAACTTTTGAGAAAAGTCTTGAAACTTGACATGGGGGTTCTTATACACATATAAGATGTTATTAAGCTCACTTGAAGTCTTTGAGGTCCATTTAGCTTGATTAAAGTCAAAACCCTAGTTTTGGATGCACTGCTTAGGAGGTGCATTGTCTGAGGGAATTGTCAACTCCTTTGACCAATTGTGAACTTTGTGAACCTTGTGAATCTTCATAAAGTGTCTTGTGATCCTCATGGGAGGTATTGTGATTCTTGTGAACCTTGTTAACCTCATTAAGTGGCTTTGTAGACCTCATGAACCTCAGGAGATCTTTGTAATCATTGTGAGTCTTGTGAACCTTGTGAACCTTCAAGAAGTAACTTGTGGACTTCATGAACCTCATGAAAGGTGTTGAAAGCATTATGGAACTTGTGAACCTTGTGAACCTTCAAGAAGCAACTTATGGACTTCATGAACCTCATGAAAGGTTATATAAGCATTGAAAAACTTGTGAACTTTGTGAACCTTCTTAGCACACAAAGTCTTGTATTGTGAGGGCAAATTTTGGGGTGCAACAGCTGCCCCTGTTCAATTTTCTGAAACCTGAGGGGTTAGATTGGTATATTTGCCAGTCGTGACCTGGAAGGTTGAAGGGGATTGAACACAAAAGCCCAAAAATTTGCACTCACCAGTGCATTAGAGTGATACAGTTGAATATGATTGAGCGGGCTTAAAGATGCCACTAGGGGAAAGTTCCTCAGATATATTTCTTGGAAGATAAAGCAGTCCAAAATATGGAGGTATAATGAAAACTGTCAGGAGTTTGGAGCAGTCCTGAGGTATTGATGATATGCTTTCAGGAGACTGGAGTAATCCTGATATAACAGCATGTCTTCAGGGGGGTGAAAAGCTATCAGGAGGCTGGAGCTGTCCTGAGGTAACAATATAATTTCAAGAGGATAGAGCAATCTTGAGAGATTGATGATATGCTTTCAGGAGACTGGAGTAATCCTGATGTAACAGCATGTCTTCAGGAGGATAGAGCAATCAATGATGATAACCCTAAAGCAGTCTTGAAGTAATAATATGATTTCAGGAGGATAGAGCAATCAATAATGATAACTCTAAAGCAGTCTTGAAGTAATAATAAGATTTCAGGAGGATAGAGCAATCAATAATGATAACTCTAAAGCAGTCTTGAAATAATAATATGATTTCAGGAGGATAGAGCAATCAATAGCTCTAAAGCAGTCTTAAAGTAATAATATGATTTCAGGAGGATAGAGCCATCAATAATGATAACTCTAAAGCAGTCTTGAAACAATGAGAAGTTGTCAGGAGGATGAAGCAACCCTGAGGTAATAGTATGATATGCTTTCAGGAGACTGGAGTAATCCTGATGTAACAGCATGTCTTCAGGAGGATAGAGCAATCGATAATGATAACCCTAAAGCAGTCTTGAAGTAATAATATGATTTCAGGAGGATAGAGCAATCAATAATGATAACTCTAAAGCAGTCTTGAAGTAATAATATGACTCCAGGAGGATAGAGCAATCAATAGCCCTAAAGCAGTCTTGAAGTAATAATATGATTTCAGGAGGATAGAGCAATCAATAATGATAACTCTAAAGCAGTCTTGAAGTAATAATATGATTTCAGGAGGATAGAGCAATCAGTAGCTCTAAAGCAGTCTTGAAACAATGAGAAGTTGTCAGGAGGATGAAGCAACCCTGAGGTAATAGTATGATATGCTTTCAGGAGACTGGAGTAATCCTGATGTAACAGCATGTCTTCAGGAGGATAGAGCAATCCTGATGATCATTTGTTGGATAATTAACCTGAAAACAAGGTAGCATTCTGTATGATAGTGTTAGTTTATGTATTATGTATGCATGTATAATATGATGCACTTAGGTAATGTACTATGCACTCATGGATATGCATGTTATGGTATGATGTAAATGATGTATGTATGACATGATACTGTCGGAAGAGTCTGGATATCTTCGTATAACAACTGCTGGCCAGGGAAAATAAATCCCGATTCGTTGTTGAAGAATATATTATACATAACCCTCCGTCTGCTGGGGATAACGGGGTATAGATAACCTCCCGTGGGATAGTAAGGTATATATCACCTCCCGGATGCTGGGGATAATAAGGTATATATAATCTTCGTCTTCGTTTGATGGTAGGGTAGATATAACCTCCCGTCTTCGTTCGTCGCACTCTTATTGGAAAGTAAATTCCCGTATATCCGTATGAGGATAAAAGAGATGGATATAAATTCCAGGGGAGATGTGACTTTATGAAGATGGATTTGTCCTACTGAGAGTTTTGTAACTGTCTTGTAGAGATGAACCGGCGAAGCTTCGTTGAAATCCTTCCCTCGTTCGTCCTTAGTAAATACTATTACTGCATTTTCATGCATTTCTGGTAAACATCAATCATATTAAGCACACATGCATTCAAGCCCAACTAATGGACGTTTCGACTATGTAAATAGGGTAAAAGTAAATCTGGATTCAGAGGGAAAAGTAAAGCTGAACTTGAAAATGGTATCGTTTCAACTTCGAGAGTGTATAACCAATTGGATTTGGAGCTCCTGGAATTTTCAACTTTCCTGAATACCTTCCCAGAAATCCTCATAGCTGGATCTGAAGACATGATACTGACACCATCTGATATTATTGGCGTAGACAATTAATTTCCACAATGGCTTCTGCCGAGAATCTAATATCAAGGTAACACAATGAGAGGAACGTGTCTTCAAATTGTGATGGACCATATCCGCTTCGGATACTAGATTTGAAAAGAAAGCATTTCCCCTTGGTTGGGGATGAATTGTCCCATAATGGAAGTATCTGAATGTAGCTACCTCAAGAGAAACAAGCAGAATGCCCCATAAGCATATGCCCCTGGCATTGTGAATTCTGTGATGTCACCTTTGGTAATTCAACTGTATGAAGAAAACTGCCCCTGGCTATTAAGCATTGTTGAATCTGGACCTGATTGCCCCGAATGAATTGAACAGTAACTTAGTATCCCCCTTGATTGGGAAACAGTGACTATGCCCCTGGCATTATGAACTTTGTAATGTTACCCTTGGCACTTCAGATAGATGAGGAGATCTGCCTCTGGCTGCTTAAACATAGTTGAATCTTGTCCTGATTGGCCCAAATGAGTTAGGCAGTATCATGGCATGCCCCCTTGATTGGGAGATAATGATTATGCCCCTTTGTATACATGGGCTTTGATCCAGGAAGCAACTTTGTTCATCGGAAGGACTTTGGTTCATTGAACATTCATCCTGTAAGTTTCTCCATTTGTCAAACACTCAGGTATATGCAAACAAATATATTCAAAAATGCAATGCTTATGTCTGTCTTGAAGTTTTGAAACAAGTTGTTTTAGAAGAACTTTTTTTTTTTTTTTTTTGTTGTGAAAACTGTGATATTAACTCAAGTTTTATAACAAGCCCTAAAGGAGTCAGGATACCTTTTTGTAGCAGTACGCTTTCGAACTAACCATGCTTCAGTTAGGACTTTTAACGGGTTATAACGTGGCCTGGTTCATGGTTTAAGAAACAAAGGATATAGGCTCAAATTTTATTTGTCCCCAACCCAATCTCCATGATGTTCTTCAGTCCTATGCTCAGTTAACTTATGCATTGAAGTTCCAAAGAGTTTTGGTATTGTAACACTGATATTTGTGATGGTTCAGAAACCAAAAATTTATTTGAACATTCAGTCATCTTTCTTTGTTGAGGATTCATAGTGACCTCTTTTTTCTTTTGACTTTGTTATCCCTTCTTTTTGCCTGAACTGTTTATTTCAAGGTTACAGTCAGCGGGATGTCTTAATGTTTTACTAAGTTTCCTTCATAGGTTTTGACTTAGTAAGCTTTTCTTTTGTTGGATATTGACTGTCAGGTTTAATGATTACCGAGAACCATCATTAGTTGTGTACAACACAGATAATTGGCATATTTGATTTAACCGAGTAACTACCCTGCCCCGGGTTATGAATAAGGGTTTTAATTTGTGCGAGAATAAAAACTCCTACTTCATAGGCTCAAAAGGGTTGACTAGGGATTAACTTCCTTATATCTCCACTGTTTAGGAATTAAAACAATGCCTGTACATCGTCAGCATAGTCTGTTCAAAAGCATACTGCATAAGATTATGGTATTGTTTTCGTCATCCTCCCTCTACAGGTTTATAGCTTTATCAGGAGTTAAATATCACAGGATAGAAATAAGAAGCATAATTCAAAATATAGTGGAACGAATGGATTAATTCAAGACAAACATATGCAATGCATTAATGAAAACAAAAGTTTAACATAATAGCAAGTGTTCAAACAAATAAAAGAAATTACAAATGAAAATTCAAATGTTGTCCCATCCAGTTGGCTGAATGTCCTCAATTGCAATCTGTGAACTTTGAGGAGCAGTATACTTCACCATGAAATCAAATTTACCACTTGGATGTCCCAAGGTGCCCCATATTTCAACAGGAACATGTAGGCTTTCTTTCTTGCAACCTTGGGCAACTTGTCTTGCAGCTTCGGTGTTTGCTGGATGATAGTAGAACTCAACTTGACCCTCTGGAGTAACCTCTAGGATTCCTTCGTCAATCAGGTCTTGGATCTTTTTCTTCAATGCCCAACAGCTATTAGTATCATGTCCAGGACTGTTGGAGTGGTACTCACACCTTGCCTTGGGATTATAGCGAGGAGAGGAAGTTTTAGGATTTTGAGGAGGATTTTCCAAGGAAATTAGCTTCATCTCCAACAAGCATTGCAGAACTTGTGACATTGGAGTGTTGAACTTGATAAACTGCCTTCTATATTTCTTGTGTTGAGGTGGATTAACCTTATCAGGTCTTTCTTCTTCAACTGAAGAACAATCAATGGCAACCTGTTTCTTACCTTCTTTTATCCTCATCTTTCTTTCAACCAAATCAGCTTGTTTTAACGGAGGTTGACTGACAATTAGATCCCGGACTCTATCACTTTGAAGTTTGTGGACAAAGGTTCTTAGCTCTTCTTGACCCTGAGCTAATCTGTGAATAAGAGCCACCTGGCCATTCATCTGGATCCCCATTTCTGTTATCTCAGCTTGCAATTGTTCCAACTGACCATCCTTGTTGTCCTCAGGACTCTTCTTCTTAGCCAGCAGTGTCTTCAACTCATCTTATCCCTTGGACAAGTTCAGAATCAACTCTTGGAATTGGGCATTCTGAGCCTGGAGATCTTTGACTGTCTGTTCAAGATCCATTTCTGCTGAAATAAACAGCGAGAAGATAAGATACCTGTACACAATAAACCTGTGATGCAATGATATGATGTATAGATGTATATGCAATGTTTTCAAGGACCGCAGGATTTAAATTTGCTTAAACAAGCAAGAAAGGTAAATTTTTATTAGTAATAACTTTGTTTTGCTTCTTGGGCTTACAAAAAAAAAATGAAATGAAATAAATACAAGGAATGGGGTTTTAAGTCTCCCATGGACGTTTCCTCTTTGTGTTGAGGTACGAGTTGAGGTTCCGCTCCTTGTGAAGTTGCTTTGTTAGTTCCAGGATTCTTTCTTGGCTTGCTTTGTAATGAGCCTCGAAAGTATCCCTTTGCTCCTTCAGTTGGATCCAAGATCTCTGCAAGTCTTCCATGTCAGTAGGCATGTCTGGGTGAAGGATGGTATAAGCAGTGTCTCCTTCAGCAACAGGTTCCATGGTAACTGGCAGGACAGCAGGGTATGGCATCATGAGAGTCTGAGCACGAGATCGCACCCATCTGAGATAAGCCTCCGTAGGAATAGTGTACTTAGGCTCCAGAGTCTTGCTGTCAACCTTGTTCACTTTTCCCCAGGCTCGTATGAACCTTTGACGGTAACCCCTAAGATCGTTGTCGTAATCAAACACAATGCCCTGGATTAACATGTCATGTGGACCATCACTCCGAGCGTAACCAAACTGTCGTAAAGCTAGAGAAGGGTTGTAGGTGATGCCTCCTCTTATGCCTAGAAGTGGCACATTGGGGAACTCCCCACAACGGTCAATGATGGTGACATTCTCCATAGATCTGGAGCACCAATGGGTATCTGAGTGAGAAAGTGACATGATCCTCTTGGACCATCTGAACCCTTGCTCATTCTTCATTACTGAGCGAGGAAGGTGAGAAATAAACCACCTAGAAAGTAAAGGTATGCAGCACATCAAAGTCCATCTTCCCCTTGTAGTACGGGTATGTAGAGAATGTAGGATGTCTCCAAGCAATGTAGGCACTGGATTGTGACTCAGGAAAATGTTGATGGCATGAACGTCTATGAACTGATCTGGATTGGGGAACAATACTAAGCCATATATCAGCAAGGCTAAGACTTCCTCAAAAGCATCATAGCTCATGGACTTCAAGAACATTTGAGCCTTATCCATTAGCACCTTGGCAAGAATACCCTTGACTCCACTTCTCGTTTCTAGAACAATACCAGACTTCTTCAGATGTAGGGCTGCAGCAATAACCTCTGGTTTGGGCTCCTTCTTCAGAGGTATGCCCAGAAGTTTAGAGAACTCCTCCATGGTTGGAACTAGCTGATAGTCGGGGAATGTGAAGCAGTGGTGCTTAGGGTCAAAGAACTGAAACATGACACTCATCATGTCTTCATTGAACCCTGAAGTGACTAGATCCAATAGGTGACCATGTTTCTTGATGAACTGGGAGTGATCAGACACTTGAGAAACCAACTCTTTAAGTTTGGGAGGTATCCCCACAAAGTTGATCCTGATAGTGTTTCTACGAGCAGAAGCCATGACCTGCAATAAAGAACAAAGATAAATCCCTTGGTCCTTGAAATGGTTAGGGAAAATGCTATGCTTATGATGCATGATGATGTCATGATGTTATGCTCAATCACAAACATGTGGCACACACAAACAAGTCACACCATAGCCCTAGGTTTAAAGGCTTGCATGAGGTTTAAAGGTAAGTACCCTCCCCTGAAGTTAGATGGTTCATCCTGTCCTACAAAAGTAACCGGGTTCTAAGGGATCTCAATATCATTGATCCTTCACAAGGGTGGTTGATCAGAAGGCAACTTACTTGCCAACCAAAACCCTCCAAGTTTAGAATCTCAATGAGCGTAGTATCGAGTGTCAACCAACTTCAGTCTGCACCAAAGCCGGTTACCTCACTACTTTCTAAAGGCCAAGATGAGTTAACTAGGGTTCTAAAAGTTAGTTAGTGCATTGACAACATATGGCAGCCTCATATTATCCTCAACTTGACTTAAGGAACATAAGCACCAACCAAGAAGTCGCACTAACTATGGCCACCAGATCAACCGTATCGATATACGTCGTACAGTTTCCTTGGTCTATTGCCATTTACCTAAGGTACACTAGATCCGGGTTAGGACCTTTCACACATAAGAGCACCCCAACAAGATAATATAAAGCAAACAAGGCAAACAATTTAAAGTGATCTAATTCCTAAGGGTACCCCTCTTAAAATAGATCCCTAGCAAAGTCGCCAGTTCTGTAACACGGTGGGAGAACTGACTTTAGTTATGTTGCGGATAGCAAGAGTCGCCACCGACTTTTATTTTATCCAAAAGGAAAGGGTATAAAAGAACAGGAAAGACCTTAAGAGATATTTTCGGGTCCGGGGGGTAGGTTATGTAAAGGGAAGGTGTTAGCACCCTTTACATCCATGGTTATCCATGGGCTCTTAGTTACTTAGCTCACTTTTGAATTGTTTTTGAAGGTGTAGTGTGTGAATAGAAAAATTTTCATAATAGTTGATAATGATCCATGTACGGATGCGTAAAAACTTGTTTTTTTTTTTGAAAATTTGTTTGAAATTGTGAAGAGTTTGAAAAGTTTTTGAGGTGAGCAAGTACATAAGAGGAACCTACCCTAAAGTTTAAAGTCTTTCTTGTTCTTTATCCTTTAATTGGTAAGACTATCCCTACTATTAAGGAGTAGATAGTCATTACCTTGGATGTAAGGGACATGAGAGGGACATTCTGTTTTATGAAGGCAACTGTGGGGTGTAATAAGCATATAGGAGGGACTATCATCATTATTCGAAGGGACTTGATTCGTAAAGGCAACCATGAGGGACTTGATGATTTTTTCTTTTAAGGGACTTGCTTTATACACCCCACTTGACCTTATGATTTAGGCAACTTGAGGGATAACCTTAGGAATGTGAGATGGCGATTAGAAATCGACTTACGTGTGTGAGTGTTCAATTTAATATTTATCTTTAAATTTAAATGATCTAAATTAATTTTAAATAACATACATGTTTACACTCCCTATTTTTACTAACCATGACATAAAAATAAATAATTTAAATATTACAAAATATTACATCCAGGAGCAATTACAATAATAATAATAAAGCAAATTAAATAAATAGCAAAATAAATAGATAAATAAAATAAATAAGCAATTATAATTGGGTTAGTGAAACAATAATAATAATAATAAATCACAATGGGGTTAGTAATAATGATAATAATAAATCACAATATATCTAAATGGGGTTAGTAATAACAAAATAGATATGAAAATAAATAGCATTAATGATAAAATAAATAAGAATATTAACATAATAATTACAAGATCAAATTTTTATGGACAATTATTATTTAAGATTATGAAGAAGATATAAACAATTAATTATCATAAAGTTTTTAAATGCTATAAAAATTAAGTTAATTATAAACATATTATGAAAATAAATTATATTAAATTAACAAGTTTTAATTATTAAAAATTATTTACATGCATAATTAGATTATAAACAATTATAGAATAAATTAAACATTTTAATTTTTAGATTTTATGTACAAATTATTAAATTATTTTTAAACATATTATAATTAGATTATCATAGGTTTAATTACAAATTATTTATATATAATTTAGATTATAAACAAAGTATATAAAAAAAAATATTTACATATCATATAGAACCAATTTGATTATAATTATATTTACTGAAATTAATTGTATTAAATAAACATGCTCATGATAATTATATTTACAAGATTTTATATTAAATATTATATATACAACAAGATTAGAAATTTAAATCATAAAATAAAATTAATTTTTATTATCTAGAAAATAAATTAGGTTTTACAAAATCAGGGTTTTAGGGTTTATTAGAAAAATACTTTAAAAGTTTATAATAATATACAAAATTATATATACATATATTATGATTCAATTATATAAAAGATATAATTTTTGAAGAAAATATGATTTTTTTTTTAATATTATAAACATTGAGTAACATTTTATTGAATTATTTTATTATATATAATTATTAATAAAACCTAAATTAATTGAACAAAATAAAATAAAAGAAAACAAACCTGGCTGGGATTTGAACCCAGGAGGCTTTGTTCACCAGCAACCACACTCACCACTTGGCCATCTGATATTTGAATGACAATTGAACATAATATATTATACTTCATAGTTAACCTGAAAAAATAGAAAAAATAATGGTACAAGGCAGGATTCGAACACAGGTTTCGTAACCAAACACAAACGCCTCTTTCCACTGGGACACATGCTTCTGTGTGACAAATAACCAAGATGAATACATAATATTTTAAATCAACATTTTAAATATAACATTCGCGCTAGAACGCCTTCATCTTCAACCTTAAATTCGTAGGGTTTCCTGCGAATTTTTCTGGGAAAACTCCTACGGATTTTCATGCCATTCAAACCTGCGAATCACATACAGCGTCATACAAGTGAAATTTCTTCAAATTGAACCTGCAAACATGATCTACACAACAATTACAGTCCAAATATGAGTCCATTATCAATTTATATTAAGTATTCTATGAATCCCTAATTTTGAAGCTTTAACCCTAATCATGGCGGATTGCTATTTAGGTCACGAAACTCCAATCTCTTTGTCCAGAAACCTTCACAAGCTTAATACAAACATCATAAACCAAACAAAATTCATTGAAATACATTAAATTAGTGAAACCGAAAAAATATATTCAAGAACAAATAGAACTCGGATTATGCATTATGGAGTGATTTTGATGCGTATGAGTGATGGTTTTGCTTCAAGGAGGTCCAAGGAACATTGCTATGTTCTTATTTTACCTTAAAACACCTTGTATGAATGGATCCTAATATGAGTTTTGGAAGAGATTTTTGATTTTATGAACTTACTCTTAGTGCAGAAAAAAATCCTCCCTTTTCAATAGAGTTAAGTTTAGTACTTATAGGAGAGTAAATTAGATCAATAAAATTGAATGGTTGTATGAAGAATTTGATTCAAAAAGATTCACAATGATCATGCTTTAAAATCCAAATATTCATGTATGAATGCTTGCTATCTTTGGCCAAATCTCATGATTCCTTTCTCTTTCAAATTCAATCAACATTTATGAAATTCTAGAAGCTCAATCTTCACCCAAAAATAGATTTTCATATTTTATATTTATTTAAAATGATTTTTATGAATTAAATCAATAATAAATAAAAATAAAATAATAAAAATTCTGAATTTTGGTCAATTGGGTCGTGCATAATGATATGATGTGGATTGGATCACAATTTAGCAAGCCCATTTGGAAGGAATTGGTTCTAGACCCCCATTTTCAATATAAACCATCACAAAATTTCCCAACTTTGCAAGAGCATATCTCCCTCAATTTTAAAGGTATGAGGGTGTTCTTGGAATTTTTGGAAATATTGAAGAGTCCTCTAAACAACCCCATTGGTTTCAGGTCCATATCATTTACCAATCTCAAGTTATGCCCTTTTGAAGTTGTTGACTTTTTGTTGACTTTTGAAATGACCTATAATGTCTTAGCTCATATCTTCCAAATGAAGCATTTTTGGGCTTAAATTGCAACATCAAATTTGTAGAGAATTCAATTTCCTTCAAAATGAGCTTTGGATGGAGACTTGGTGATGAAGTATGTGAAAGTTATGGCTGGTCAAAGTTCAGTTGACTTTTACTGAGGAAACCCTAATTTAGAAACTCCTGATTATTGATGATCTGGAATCTCCTTGATGAATCATGATCAACCCTTGATCAAATGATGAATTTTACTTCATATACTTGATGTTGGCAAAAAATCATGAAGTTTGACTTTGGTTTGACCACAGTTGACCTCAGTTTGACTTTTTGACTGCATTGACTGATTTTGACTTATCTGATCATCTGACTGAGCAAACTTTTGAGAAAAGTATTGAAACTTGACATGGGGGTTATTATACACATATAAGATGTTATTAAGCTCACTTGAAGTCTTGGAGGTCCATTTAGCTTGATTAAAGTCAAAACCCTAGTTTTGGATGCACTGCTTAGGAGGTGCATTGTCTGAGGGAATTGTCAACTCCTTTGACCAATTGTGAACTTTGTGAACCTTGTGAATCTTCATAAAGTGTCTTGTGATCCTCATGGGAGGTATTGTGATGCTTGTGAACCTTGTGAACCTCATTAAGTGGCTTTGTAGACCTCATGAACCTCAGGAGATCTTTGTAATCATTGTGAGTCTTGTGAACCTTGTGAACCTTCAAGAAGTAACTTGTGGACTTCATGAACCTCATGAAAGGTGTTGAAAGCATTATGGAACTTGTGAACCTTGTGAACCTTCAAGAAGCAACTTATGGACTTCATGAACCTCATGAAAGGTTATATAAGCATTGAAAAACTTGTGAACTTTGTGAACCTTCTTAGCACACAAAGTCTTGTATTGTGAGGGCAAATTTTGGGGTGCAACAGGGTGCAACGTGCTTAACATGATTCTAGGGCGCTTAGCGCGACTTGGAAGTAGGAAAATGTTGTTTTAATTGCAGAAAATTAGGGAATAATATGTAGACATGATGTAATGATGTTATGATGTATTATACTTGTTGAAATGTGTTTTCTTAATGTTTTAGAAGATAGTTGATGATGTTTGATGCGGAATACTAGATGAAAAATGGTCATTATGTTTAATGATGTATAAATCACATGTTGAGGAGTATGTTGGATGTTGACAAAGAATTATTCATGAATGCTGATGCAGTTGTTGGTTTAACATGTTGATATGATGTTGTTACGTCTTGGATTCATGGAATACCTATGTTGATTTGAGGCTTTGAATCCCATTGTGTGGATTCAGGTGATGTTGTTTATGTTGTGCTCCTTTGTGGAGGGTAGATGGCCCAGTGTCCATCACATGTTGGAATCGGTACCACATGCTATTCGAAATTTGCATTTCATTCTTGGTGGCATAGCATGAAGCATTTGTTGACTTGATGTTTTGATGAGTTATGTAAGAGGTTGGGTGAGATTATTATGTGTTGTTATATGATGAATGACTACTTACTTATCTTTACTTGCATGGTTTATATTTATTTGAGATTACTCACCTTTCCTGTTGTAATGTTGCCTCTACATGGGTAACTCACAGATACTCAAAAGGATGGCTTTGGTGCGTGGAGTCAAGTTGAAGTCATTCGCATTCATTTGTTTTCATTTAGATGTAAAAAATGGTATCCTTCTATGTGTCATGTAACATCGGGTCGGGAACGATTGTGAACCCGAGTGTTCTTTGTTTCGTTTAATTTTGTTTTATGAGTAAAATTTAAGTGAACTCGAATTATGTCGAGGTTATTAACAATTGAAGCATGTTGAACTATTTGAGGTTTTAATGAATCTGATTTGAAGTTATGAATTTTCCGTTGCGTAGTTAATGAGTAAATGAATATATATATATATATATATATATATATATATATATATATATATATATGTGTGTGTGTGTGTGTGTGTGTGTGTGTGTGTGTGTGTGTGTGTGTGTGTGTGATGTAACATGTGTTACGGGACAAAACACAAATGTTTTGTTTGTTGTTGTTTGAATTAAATATGATGCCCTTACGTGGCTACTCTAATTTATTTGAATTACACGTGTATTTTGTGTTGGGGTAAAAGGGTGTTACACATGAAGCCGCTGGGTGTAGAAGCGGACAAAACTTAAATACATACGGGTTCAGGGTATGAGTACTATTCTCGTGAAAGCGGGAATGTACATACCCGGAGTATTTAAGAGTCGAGCACTATAGACGTACCAGATGGTGAGTGTGCTGAGTCTCCCAAATACTGACAAATAAGCTAAGAGGCATAACAGCAACCCGAGTTTGTCCTATAACCAGCCGGACCATCCACCCAACCATAACCCGCCTCTTAGGAGGTCGGGTATCATATGTTCATAAAGGTCAACTTTGCATGTAAACGTGTTGACTTGCAACGCGTACACGGGCCAAATAAACTCCTACAAATTGTGTTGACTTGCTCTATATACGAAGGTCGCCAATAAACGGGTTAGTTAATCATCTATAAACGCGTTGACTTACTCCACGTACACATGCAGGATGTTAACTGCAAACACGATGATATAATCTTAGCACGAGAGTAAGGGATCATATATAATAACTTCCTACTGTTGGGACTCTTAACATTGATGTTACAAGAGCTAAACATTATTCGGCTCTTAGCCTAACAAGACTACAAAAGCTTAGAGTTTTGCCAAAACTATACACACGCAATGACTAGGGGCTTATCAAATTATAGGTAGTCTCATAGTTCACAAAGTCAAGGATAAAACAAGATCATCATTATACTATAAGAGCTAGAAAAATGTGATTATTCAAAAAAAAATTTGCCACGTCAACATGGTATTAAAATTTCAGATTATGGCATGGATATCATAAAATATATTCGGGCCTTATAGTGACCAAATACTCATTTCTTATTTCAGAAAAGAGAAGTCGGGGAGCTTATGTTCATACCCAGATACATTTTTAGTCGGGCTATATATTCGTCCAAGACCGGTTATAGGTCAAGCTACGAAACCAAGTGAAACCAGGTTGCACAAAGGCCTAGACAAGAATACTTCACAACCCAAAGAATCGAGGATATATCTATAATAACCAAGCACCAGTAACAAATACAAGCTTGACGAGTAAACCAAGAGTGGTACACGGCCTAGCTGTGCCTGGCCATGTTACCCCTGTTCGAACTCTATTGGAAGGATACGTTGGTTGTCGGTTCAGTTACATAACTCAAGGGACATCGGTTATAAATCATTAAACAAAATGTTGCATCATTAATGGACGGTTACGAATCATTAATGGGAGGTTACATGATTAATGATCATTATACCAATGGAAGCTATATAAAAGATCCTCCATGGATCCAGAAAAGGAGGCACGGGTATTCTCAACACAGAATACTATAATGATATGTAGGGGCTCTCGCATGAGGGTTAAGGCAAATCAATCATCTTGGGTCAGTTTATGGTACCCAAATCCCCACATATAATCTTCCAACGTATTGCTCAATACAAACAGTGCAGTCCTTCCTGATAAGAAAAAGGGAAGGGCTAGCACCTTTGGTGTTCTAACCAAAAATAGCTAAAACACTTATAAGTTATAAACTTTAGAAGGAATAGAAGTACATAGGACTTGGAATATATCTAGTCTCAGATTGTATTTCAGCTAAAATAAGCATGTAACCTATTTATAAATAAAAGAAGACAGGGTGTTGTACCCCAAAATTTTCCCTCTCATATTCAAGATAAGGTATTTCAATAGGTCTCCTAATGGTCACAAGATTCACAATTGCTCAAAAGGACTCAAGGTTTCATCAGACAAAGCCTCCTCCTAAGCAATGGATCTGAAACTATGGTTTTGAATTTCTCAAGGAAAAGTGGACTTCCAAATATTCAAGTGGACTTCATGACATCTAATGTACCTCAAAGAATCCTCATATCAAGTTTCAAGGCTTTCCCTACAATTTTGGTCAGTAAGATGTTCAGATACTTAAAAATCAATTAGCTTGGTCAACAAGTCAATTGTGGTTAACATAAAGTCAAACTTCAAGATTTTTTGTCAATATCAAGATTGTGAGGTGAAATTCATCATTTTATCAAGGGTTGATCATGATTCATCAAGGAAACCTCAGAATCACCAAGAATCGGGAGTTACTAAATTAGGGTTTTATGTAGGAAAAGTCAACTGAACTTTGACAAGTCATAACTTTCACATACTTCATCAAACATTTCCCATCCAAAGCTCATTTTGAAGTAAATTCAATTCTCTACATCTTTGTGTCTCACAAGCCAAGTCCAAAAATTCTTCATTTGAGAGATATGAGCCAAGACATTACAGGTCCTTTTAAAAGTCAACAAAAAGTCAACTTCTTCCAAAGCTCATAACTTAAAAATGGAAAGTGATATGGACATGGGACCAAAAGGAGAAGTTATAGGACACTCTAAGCTTTCTAAAAAGTCCTTTTATTATTTATTTTATATTATATTTAATTTTAAACATTTAAATTCAATTTTAATTGAAATAAATCATAAAAAATCAAATATTTGATTCCAAAATTATTTAGGGATCAAATATTTGATGTTTAAGATGATTTATCATAGCCAAATTCGTACAAGACCAAAATAGCATGATAAAATTTGATTTTTTGACAATTTTAGCAACTTGGTTTCTTCATCTTCAAGCAATCCACAAATCCATCAAAAGGCCCAATATTTTGACCTAAAATGCATCACTATATAAACACAACATCATCTCAATACAAGGACACGAATTTTCTAAGCTGAAACACTCTAATCAAACTTCAAAAAAATCAAGAACAAAATTCCAATTCGGTTTCATCCTTCCAGCTGTTTTCAAAGAATTTGAAGGTGTCGTTAGGTTCCTTGGAGCATTCTGGACCTATATCAATCCTCACCATCATCAAATCATCACGAATTCACTCAAACTGATTTCGTTTTTGCTTTTTTTTTATTGATTTTCGATTTCGATTCTATACACATGTTAACTTCAATTTGATTATGCAATATTGTTTATTGTGTTTGTTGTGCAGGTATGGCAATTCGCCATTATTAAGGTTTTAAGGTTTGTAAGCTTGAAATTGGGGACTCTAAGAAGATGAAATTTAAGGACCAATTAATGATTCAATGAGACTCAGGATACATCCTTTGACCGATTTGCATCGTTAAAATTGATTTATATTATGTGTATGAGATTTTGCAAAAATCGCAGGTTATTAGCTATGACATTTTCGTAGCAAAATTGCAAGCAAAGTCGTAGCAAAAAACAAACAGATGGAGGTTGAAGATGACCCTTGGCGCCATTCTGATTTTTAAATTTCGGTTTTAATATTTATTTCTTGTTTTCTGTTTCTTATCTCAACAGGCACACTTGCCTAGTGGAAGTGTGCATATGGGAGAAGGGGGAGGTCTTGGGTTCGAACCGGGCCTCCACCCCTTTATGTTTTTTGTTTTTCTCTTTTATTTGCTTATTTTTCTTTTGTTTTATTATTATTTATTATCTTAATTAAATCAAACTAATCATAATTAACTTAAAACTAACCAAACTAATCACCTATAATATTTTTCTTAAAAAAACCAATTTTATAATTATCCTTGACTTTTTTCTCATATAATTTATTTTTATAATATTTAGTCTATTAGGTTTTAATTAAAATTATAAAATTTAACTAATTAATCAACCTTAATTTTTTACCCTAATTTTCTTTCTAAAACCTGATTTTCTTAAAAACCTAATTTTTGTTAAAACCCTAATTAATTTTTTTTCTTCATAATTTCTTAATTTTTATTTTAATTTGTCTTATTTATTTTTTTAGAAAATTGTATAGGATGCATTAAATTTCTCTCTATTATTATGTAACTGCTTCTACCATGTAATAGCTTAGGTTTATTTTTCGTCTTTTAGTTTCCGTAATCCCCCCTAAAAGACTAATGTATCCCCTCCCATAATGTAATAGCGTAGGACTTTAAATTTCTGCAAATATAAGTGTGTGGTTAGTAACTTAGGGAGTGCAAAGACTGCATGTTTAATTAATTGGACCCAGCCCATTAAATTCAAGGTAAATAACTGAAACTAATATTCACACACGTAAGACGATCGTTCTATGATCTCCATTTGCACCTCCTAGGGTTTCCCCTCTTGGTTGCCTTCAAACATGGTCAAGTCCCTCGAACGTGGGGGTGTCTTAATAAATATCCCTACAGATTAAAAATCATCATAGTCCATTCACGATAAAAGATCATAGTCCCTTCGATGTTGCCTACGAAATAATGATCTTGTCCCTACGGAAAAATGATGATCGTCCCTACGAATTGCTAAAGACACCCCTACAAGTTGCTTACTATGACCATACGATGACCCTATTCCCTTCCCTTAATAAATCCAAGGTAATAACTACTTACTCCTTAATAGTAAGGATAGTCTTACCCTTAAAAGGAAATAGAAAAACATGAAAGACCAACTTAGGGTAGGTAGCACTTAATTACTTGCTCAATCTTTTAAAACTCTTTTCACACCCCACTTTTAAAAAAAAATTCAAACTAAATGCTTTGTATACATCCATACGAGGATCATTACAAAGACTCATGAAAATTTTCTAAACACACACTACACATTTTTCAAACAAGTTAAAGTGAGCTAAGTAATTAAGAGCCCATGGATAACCATGGATATAAAGGGTGCTAACACCTTCCCTTTATATAACCTACCCCCCGAACTCAAAATCTATTTAAGGTTTTTCCTGTTCTTTTATACCCTTTCCTAAATTGGATAAAATAAAAGTCGGTGGCGACTCTTGCTATCCGCACATATTTTCCCTTGCAAGGGAAAGGGTTTTTAATAAGGTACACGACCTAAGCAAAATTTTTACATCTTGATTAAAAGTATTCAATCTTGTGAAGATATAATCCATATAAATCCTATGTAAACATTGATTAAATCAGAGTACACAGGTCACCCCTAAATGTGTGGACTTGCTCTGTATATCTGGACGTATTAAAACTCTATAGATGTGTCGACTTGCTCTGCATATATAGGTCACCTATAAGCATCATTAATCTCTTTGTGCATGGTAGAAAAACTCATATAACATGTTGATTACATCAGTGTATATAGGTCTCCCGCAAGCGTTTCGACTGGCTCCGCATAATGTAGTAAAACTCATATAACACATTGATTACATATGTTTATATAGGTCGCTCGCAAGTGTGTCGACTTGCTTCATGCAGGATAGAAAAAATCTTATAATGCGTTGATTACATTCGTGTATATAGGTCGCCTGCAAGCGTGTCGACTAGCTCCGTGCAGGATAGAAAAACTCCAATAACACGTTGATTAAATTTGTGTATATAGGTCTCCTGCAAGCGTGTTGACTGGCTTCGCTCAAGGTATACAAACTCCTATAACATGTTGATTACATCCGTGTATATAGGTCACCCTCAAACATATCCACTGGCTCTGCGCATGGTTTGAAAAACTCCTATAACACGTTGATTACATCTGTGTATATAGGTCTCCCACCAACATATTGACTTGTTTTGCATAGGGATGAATAAAATACCCTAAGCGAGTTGACTTGGTCCACGCACCCGGACAATGTAAACTAAAGTCCAAGCACATTTGATGCCATTGAAAAATCAGTTAACCTTATCTTCAGGAAGTAGAGGGCTCTAAACCACTAAGTCGGATAATCTTTCAAAGCCTTTGTCTAATGTTAATTAGTAGTCGCCCGCAAGCATGACGAATTGCTACACATACATGGGATAGTTGAAAACCCGTGAATACGTCAACTTTATTTGGGTATAAAACTTTAAACCAAAATAACAGCGAGAACAACATACCTAAGCTTTCGATACATCAAAAGAAACTTAGGGCTTGTATTTGTTTGTACTTAAATTATCAATTCTAGTAAGAGCTCGGAGCATGTCTATGATAAGAATGCCCAGGAGGAACACATGGGGCTTCTTATAATACGACATAACCGAGTAACAAGCCATTTAAAGGCTTTGGAAATTAAAATAATGCCCAACAGTTCTGGATCAGACACTATAAGTCACCTTGACTTAGTTCCTGGGGGGCTAGGATATATCCACATGATTATTTTAAATTATGACAACAAAAGTTGAAAAGTCAAAACGACATAACAAAGCTGAAGAATATAAGGCCATAAAAGGGCCAAAACATTGTGCACACTCGGAGGCAGTTAACATTACAAAACAAAGAGGGAGATGATACCACACTCCCTCACAAAAGATTATATAAAATGCATCTCAAAAGATGACTAACAGAACCTAAAGAAAAAAAAAACAATCAACTGGAAATAACATTGTCGATGGCGTTGTCCTCTGGGTTCACATTCTCGACAGTGGAAGTGTCAATAGAGTTGGCGATATTTTCCTTCTCCTGGTCCTTCTCTGGGTCCTCAAGGTCTACAAGGCGTCCATCTTGCACCACCTTGATGAAATATAAATTTCATAAATTTATATTAGGATAAAGATAGAGGACTTATTCTGTAGCTTTCTCAAATGCTTCATCACCGACATAGAGGACTTCTATCTGAGACGTTCTCAAGGACTCAGTAAGTTCTTGACTGGAAGACTAGGCTAACTACAACTTTGATAAAGTCTTCTCATGCTTCGTTTCCAAAGCCGCCTTGGCTTTCGTTTCATCAGCCAGGTCCTTCTCCAAGATTGAGAGCTTCTCCTGCAGTTGAGTGACCTCTCCTTTCAACTTTAACTTTGATTTCTCTGAGTCGATGATGGATTCATACAAGCCCTAAGCAAGTATAGTGCACCGCATTAAATAAGAACTCAGGTTTTGAGTAATCTTTTCTTGACCTATTATTCTCACTTTTTTTTAATTCCTAAGTTGCAATTAAATGGTCGTTAAAGAATTTAATCCCATCAAAGTTGTTGGACCAAAATTTAAACTCTTTAGATGATGTTTCTCCTTCAGGAACACACATAAGAGAGGCAATATTTGCATCACCTTTACAGGCCTTGTCAGATATAAGGTTTTTGAATCTCTTAGGGGCACCTTGAGAGAGTTCTTCTACGGATGAAAGAGGAGGAACCAGAGTACCACAAGGAACATCCTTAGAACTGGCTGCCCTAGTACGCTTTGATTGTCGTGTTTCCAGCCCTAACACACCCGACTTGGATGCAGTACTTCCAGTACCCTTTCTAGCCTCAATGGATGCATGCATTAGTTTCTTCTTCTCGACTAAGGAGATTTGAGTCATTGTTCTTGAAAAATAGAGTATACAAATGAGAATTTTAATAGACTCAGGTATAAATAGAAAGAGAAAGATGATTACCCATGAAGGTGAGTAGTTTCTCATCATCTAGAGTTAACAATTCATTAACTTTCATCATGCAAAAGGAGCTAAGGATTTCTAACGCCAAAGTCTCCAACTCATTCAGTTTATCAGGGTTAAACCCAATAATAGCAATAGAGTTTTTAACCCAATAAAAGGGGAAATTTGGCAATTTGTATGACAAATAAAACACCTGAGGACACGTTGGTCCACTTCTTACTCTTATAAACCGGTTTTTGTAGTGTTTATAATTAGAGAAATATGGTTGAAGGAAACGACAGCCAAGTATCCCACTAATCTGCACCCATCTACCTTTATCAACATTCTTTACTTAGAAGAGAGAAAAGAATAAACCCATTGAGGTTGTAATCTATAGGACTTCACAAATCCTCTCAAAGGCTTTCATGAAGCCCCAACTGTTAGGACGAAGTTGGGAAGGGGCTACGTTAACGGTTTTCAGTATGTCTGATTCAAAATCAGAAAATGGGATCTTGATGTCGAAATCTTCTAAAAATCGAACATAAAAATAAAAATAAAAATCTTCTTTAAGGCCCTTTAGGCGAAGAAGATAGACCGCCTCCCAGAAACACATGCATCCAAGATAACATCCTCCTTAGATCCAGTTGAAGATAATTGTTTTCTCGATCATAGTTTGATAATCTCTCCTCTTCCACAATGCTTTGTTTATGGCTAGTGACGTCAGGATCAAAGCTTGAGGCGGACGACATTGAAACTTCTAGGAAACCTGGGGAAGAGGTGCCAGAAGTAAAATTACTCTTATTAATGGGAAGGTCACCATAGGCCTCATTTATAACACACCTAAACTCCACTAAACCTAGAGTGTTCTCCATCTCCCACATGTAACACCCTTTTTACCCCCACAATATAATAATACAAAATTATTCAAGAAAATCAGAGTACTCAACATAAAAGGGCATCACATTTCATCAAAAATCAACTAAATCTCATATATGTGTCATGTCCCGTAACACGGGTTACAACATGCATCATAAATATGAACAAACATCATTTAATACATAGTGGATCATCATCATTGTCAACATAACTTCTCAAATATAACAATTCAATTGTTAATTCAAACATCATCATCATCGATTAAAACAAGTAAAAACCAACAAAACATCCAAGTGTTTCCGATGTTACACGACATAGAGCAGGACACCGCCCTAAACTCTATAAACGATAAAAGGACATACTCCAAGCTACTTCCAAACACTAAGCTATTATTGAGTATCTGTAGGATGACATAATAGGCCATCACAAAAGGCAGGCATGGTGACTAAATTCACATTCAATATAAATACTATAATGAAGGAATTATAAGACAACAAGCATCAATAGATCAAATACATCAAGTCTCACCCATGTACAACAAAGTCAATCACATCATCCCACTAAAGAAAAATGCAATCATGCTATGCCACCAAGAATGAAATGCAATCTTCATAATATGCATGTGGTACCGAAACATCATCATGGATGGACATTGGGCCATCAACCCTCCACAAGGGAGCACAACATAAGCAACATATCACTCCAATCCACAGGATGGGATTGAAGCTACCAACGGACCGAAGCCCTAATATAATTATGCCACGAATGCAAGACGCAATACAATATTACATCATCAGAACTCATCAACTATTGCATCTGCATTCATCATTCATCATTCATACATATAATAGTTTGCCTACTCATATCATCATAGCTACATGTCATCATATTACAACATAAGCATCTAAATATCATTTCATCATGAATTCATACCTATTTAGCATTTATAACATGGTAAGAACTCACACCAACATCATAGCAACATAATACAACAAAACAAGTCATTACAAATCATTTGAAACAAGAAACAAAAATTCAAAAAGTTCCAAGTCTCGCTAAGCGGGCATCACACTCACTAAGCGAGCTTCTCTCGGGTTGCAGGATTCTCAAAGTTTCATTCGCTCGCTAAGCGAGCCGACGAATTTCTGCAAAAACCCTACGATTTCCAACACGACTCAGTTGCTAGAAATTCATCAAAAATCACCTTTAAACCACATAAAATAGCAGAATTCATTCTTATTAGCTATTAACATCATATAATCATCAACTACGACATCTAACAACAACAATTCATCAAAAATCTACCAATTATCCCCCTAACCCTAAGGTTTCCCTCAAAATCCCCTTTTCTAATAAAACCCACCCCTACATTATAGATATAGAATATAAATTACTCCTCATACCTAGTAAATTGAGCTCTTCAATCGCTTACTGAACAATCTCCAACTTTAGTCTCCCTTGTTCTTCAGAGCAACCTCTCAATCTTCACAAAACACGAGTTATGAGAAACTATGTGTATTCCCCCTTCTCTTAACCTTCTCAAATGAAACATTATCCCTAAGACCTCCAACTCTTTATTTTATTTTTATATAATAATATTTAAATAATAATTATAATTATTCCAATATCACTATTTCAATAAAATAATTCACCGCAACACCACAAAATACCACATGTTCATAAATAATTAAATAAATAATTAAATTGTGAAATCGGGGTGTTACAACTCTCACTCACTTTAGGAATTTTCGTCCTAAAAAATGTTACCTGAAACAAACAGAGTCGAGTACGATTCCTTCATCTGATTTTCACGTTCCCAAGTCCAACTTTCACCTGCTGGTCCACCCCACAATACCTTTACCAAGGCAATCTCTTTTCCTCGTAACTGCTTCATTTCTCGACCATCTATCTGCAATGATAATGCCTCAGCAGTCAGATGATCTCTTACATGCATGTCATCCATTTAAATCACATGCGACGGATCGCACACATACTTCCTCATTTGTGACACATGAAACACATCATACAAATTCGCAAGAGATGGTGGTAACACAATCCTATATGTTACCGCTTCGATCCCTTGTGAAATCTGATACGGACCAACAAAACACGAAGTGAGCTTTCTAGACTTCAAAGCTCTTCCGACACCAGTCACCAAAGTAACTATCAAGAACACATGGTCTCCCTCTTGGAACTCAAGATATTTCCTCCTCTTATCATGATAACTCTTCTGTCAACTCTGAGAAGCCTTCATTCTTTCTTGTATCATATTAATATTTTCAGTCGTCTCCTGCATAATCTCAGGTCCAAGTATTGCACTCTCGCCTGATTCATACCAACACAATGGAGTCCGACATCGTCTACCATACAACGTTGTATATGGTGCCATTCTAATACTAGCATGATAACTATTATTGTAGGTTAACTCAATCAACGGCAAATGACTATCTCAAGATCCTCCTTGATCCAGCACAGAAGCTCTCAGTAAATACTCTAAAGATTGGATAGTCCTATCTGTCTGGCCATTTGTCTGTGGATGATAAGTCGAGCTCATCCTCAACTTAATACCAAAAGAATATTGTAACTTCACAATCTCTTCAATATACAACTCAGCTAGCTTCTGCATAAAATGATTAATCTTCATAGGCAAGAAATAGGCCGAATTAGTTAATCTATCCATAATCACTCAAATTTAATAATTTCCCTTAGAAGTCTTCGGCAAACCCGTTACAAAATCCATGGAAATGTTATCCCACTTCCATTCTGAAATATTCAACGGCTGCATCATACTTAACAGTTTCTGATGTTCAATCTTCGATTTTTGGTAAGTCAAACATGCATACACAAATTCTGCAACGTCCTTCTTCATACCTGGCCACCAAAACAATTGATGCATATCATGGTACATCTTCGTAGCACCAGTACGGATAATCAATATACTTTGATTTCCTTCTTCTAAGATACTCTTCTTAATTTCCGGAACATCAAGAATACACACTCTATCTCGAAATATCATCACACCATTCTCATCAACTCGGAATTCACCTTTGTTACCTTGTTAATCAAAGTCAACTGATCATCCAACTTCAAATCAGATTGTTGTCCTTCTAGGATCCTTTCCACAACTTCACTGGTCAATTTCAGTATTCCCAACTTCACACTTTCAGAAGTAACCTCACACAAAACACTCATGTCTCTAAACTCTTTAATCATTTCGAGTTCTTTCACCATAAGCACCGACATATGCAATTTCTTCCTACTCAAAGCATATGTAACCACATTTGCCTTACCAGGATGGTAATTCAAATCAATGTAAAAATCTTTCAACAATTCCAACCATCTTCTCTGCCTCATATTCAGTTCCTTCTGATCAAAATGATACTTCAAACTCTTATGATCACTGAACACTTCGAATTTCGAACCAAAGAGATAATGTGTGCAAATCTTCAATATAAATACCACATATGCAAACTCTAAATCATGTGTAGGATAATTCCTTTCATGAACTCTCAATTGCCTAAAATTATAAGCAACACTTGACCATTCTGCATCAAAACTCCTCCAAGTCCCATCTTCGACGCATCACAATACACTATGTACGAATCATTCATATTAAGAAAAATCAACACTGGAACAGTTGTCAACTTCTTCTTCAACTCCACAAAACTCTTTTCACACGCAACATCCCACACATAAGCTTGACTCTTTCGAGTCAACTGAGTCAAAGGTAGCAGATTTAGGAGTCTCCCACTGTAACACTACATCAATCTTCGATGGATCTACAGAAATTCCACTACTGGAAATTACATGTCTTAGGAAACTCACTTCTTGTGAACAAAACTCACACTTTGATATCTTCGCATACAACTTCTTCTCTCGCAACACTTGCAGCACAATTCTTAAATGCCTTGCATGTTCCTTTTTTGTCTTGGAATAAATCAGAATATCATCAATAAAAACTGCCATAAATTTATCCAAGTACTCATGGAAGATTCTATTCATGTACTCTATAAACACTTCGGGTGCATTGGATACACCGAACGGCATCACCGTGTACTCAAAGTGACCATATCTTATCCTGAAAATTGTCTTCGGAATATCACCAGACTTAACACAAATATTATTTACCAATAACACAGGTGCACCACATGGAGAAACACTAGGTCGAACAAACTTCTTCTCTAACAAGTATTCTAGTTGTTTCTTCAACTCACTCAATTCCACAGGCGAGATACGATACGGATCCATAGACACAAGACTTGTACTAGGTAATAAATCCACTTCAAATTCAACTTCACGTTCTGGAGGCAAATCCCTTATGTCCTCCGGAAACACATCTGGAAATTCTTGAACAACTGGTAACTCAATACTCGAAGTCTTCCCTTCGACTTGCAACGATCCAAACATTGCAAACATCTAAGCTTCATCTTCTAACCGTTCATCTACTTGCTTAGCAGTTATTAACATCAATTCACCATGATCACCAAGTTCGTAAAACTCCATAGTCTTTTCATAACAATTGATATGCACAAAATTGAACTCTCGCCAGTTCATTCTAAGAATAACATCAATTTGGTGTAAAGGAAAGCACACTAGATACATCAAGAAGACCTTCTCAAAACTAGTCAAAGGACACTTCAAACACACATATGTAGTAGTAATAGAACCATTAGCTGGAGTTTCTATTACCATGCCACCATTCATATTAGACAACGTCAAACCCAACTTAGTAGCACATTCAAGAGAAATAAAAGAATGTGTAGCACCAATATCAATAATTGCAATCAACTCAACTCCATTAATAAAACATGTACCTCGAATCAAGTTGTCCTTCTTAGGAACTTCAGAACCACTCAAATCGAACACTCTGCCATTAGTCTCAGCATCAGTAGTTGTCTTCTTAGCTTTTTGACATTGGGTGTTGATATGTCCCTGTTCACCATAGTTAAAACAAGTTGGACCTTCATTTGGACTATCACCTACCTGATGACCTCTCTTAACACACCTATAACATCTCACCACTGGATTGTTGCACACATCAGACTTGTGGTCGTATTCTCCACACTTGTAGCACTTAGGAGGAATGAAACCTGCTCCCCCACTTGGCTTTTTCCCATCTGAAACCTTCTGCTTCCCCTTCTCAGCTGGAATCACATAAGGCTTTCCTCTAAACTGGCCTTTCTCTTTCTTCTCACTCATTTGCTTATAGTGAGCAGATCGAGCTCGACTATCTTCATCATAGATTCTGCTTTTGCCACCAACTCAGCATACCTACAGATCTGCTGACATTCAATCTCCTGCTTGATCTCTAGTCTCAGCTGTAACGCCAAGATTCGATTTTCCCAATTTTTGTGGAGTCTTTTATTTTATTTGAATGATAATTGTTTTATTTGTGAAATTATCATGATGGTATGATATGTTGAGGAATTAATGTGATATGTTGGTGTGATATGTGATTGTACCATTTTTGTGAATTTTTGGGTAAAATTGGATAAGACGGTATTTTAGACATTTACTAATTAGAGATAAGTTAGAATTAGATGGAATTACATATTTGTGAGAAAAATTATATTTGGGGGAGAAAATAGTTAGTAAGAGAAAGAATAGAAAATAGAGAGAAAAGAGTATAAGTTATGAGAAAGAGAAAGAAAAGGAAATAGAAAGAAAAAGAGAAGAAACAAAGGAAGAGAAGAGAAAAGAGAAGAGAAAAAGAGGAAAAAGCTAGGTTTTGATCAAGATTGCTCCGCATAGACGAAATAATCGGGTAAAGGTGATAAGCATTGTTATCTTGATGTTGTATATGATTATGTATGTGTTTGATTGGTTGAGTTTTGGTTTTGATGGAAGTTTAGAGAAGATGAATAGTTATGGTTTTAGAGAAAATGTGAGAAATTAGTGGATTAATCGGTTAGAAATCATTGTGATCGAAGTATGATGGCTAGAATATGTTGTTGATCATGTTTATGGAAGTATTTTGGAGGTTTGGATGGGTTTAGGTTGACTGTCCTGAAGCTGAGAAGTTCTGGAAATCGCAGTGGTCGCTCAGCGAGCTATCCCTCGCTCAGCAAAAGTTCCAGGGAAATTCTCGCTCAGCGAGCGAGAGGGCGCTCAGCAAACCTGTAGGTTTTTGAGAAAATTGTGTTTTAATTCGTTGCTTTAGTTTCGGGTATCCGTTTTTAGTGTTCCTTATATATATTCGAAGCTAGAAACTTGTAGAAACTAATGATGCTAAGAAATGTAATGTTTAGCCGACTTTCACCCGACTTTTCCGATAAAACGTAAATAAGTTAATTATGGAATTTTGAGTTCGAGGTGATGTTGTGGCCTTTGGCAAATGAATACATTACTTGAATTGTATGCAAATGTATGTTAATTGAATGAGTTGAGTGAATAATTATGTTGTGAATAATGTATGCATTTTCAAGAGTGTTGTGTGTCATTTTGCATGTAAAGCATAATGTATGCAATCTTGTGTCGTGGGATTCTTTGTGAATCCGTTGTAGCATCGTGTTCTCATGTGGAGTGTGAGCGATGACTACAACAAGATCGTGTGCCCATATGGGGTGTGAGTGATCGGATTGTGTGCCCGTGTGGGGTGTGAGCAATCTAGAAACATGGTGTGCCCGTGTGGGGTGTGAGCAATGGGTGATTTATTCACATTGATTGTGTGCCCGTGTGGGGTGTGAGCAATCGGATTGTGTGCCCGTGTGGGGTGTGAGCAATCCATAAACATTGTGTGCCCATGTGGGGTGTGAGCAATGGGGAATATCGTGTGCCCGACGGGGATTTACTTTACGTAACAAGCGATGATTCCATTTGGTTCCTGAGTGAACCTGCTGAAATGTTGAGTCGGTACCACATTGCATCTGCATAGAGTCGTGTGTCGTTCTCTATGAGTTTCATTTTATCATTTTAATTCTGAAATGCAGAAATAAACATGAATGTGCATATGTTTATTTGGAGTATTATGGAGATGATAATATGTGTGATGAAACACACTTTTTTGTATATATATGCATGTTGAGATATGTATATGTATGTGATTTATACATTTGTAATATATATGTGTGATTAAACATAGCTAGACGTATGTTTATGCGGAATGAATAGAATTGAGGAATAAACATAAATAATATAAATTTATGTGAATTGGTGAATTGTGCATAATTAATATGTTTGATTGGTACTGATGTACACATTGCGATGTGTATAGGTGATAAGGAATAATTTGTGGTGAGAATATGTTTTATGTGCATTTTATATGTTGAGATATATAATTATATGCAATGTTATTATGATAATGTATCTCACCCTTCTGCTGTTTTATGATGCTCTACGAGGCATTGCAGAGTAGGTTGTTGGATGGTATTTTTATGAAGCTCGTCTTCATCTTTTGGTCGATCGGCTCTGATATGTAGCACCGGGTAGCTAGGGTCGGCAATGATGACTTTTGTGAATACATTAGTATATGTATTTTGATCTGAAATGTTTTATGTAAACTTGGAATATGTTGGTGATTCAAACTTGCAGATATATTTATGATAAGTATATAAGTTTGAAATTGTTGTGTTTGTTTCCGTTGTTTATTGAATTAATGAATACGAGTGTAAGGATGAAATCCTTGTGTATGCAAGTTACCCCGTTTGCTGCATATCTTTATTGAGCAGGTGTTGTATGTCGCTCCCACCAAATGACACTAGGTCAAATAGGATACAGACGCGAACAGTCGGCGAAAAGGAGAGAACACTCAAGGGTGAACTGGAAAGAAAAGAGTCGCCAGCTAGGCATTTTTATCCCGAAGGAAAGGTAATGCTGCATAAACCTAGAAAGATATGGATAAGACGGTCGCGAACCAGAGAAACTGAGAAAGGAGGTTGGTTACAACCTGGGAAGGTATTAGCACCCAGATTGTCTGTCGTACTCGACGGGATCCACGCTTGAAAGTTTGTGTTTAAAGGGGTAGTGCCAGTGCTATCTGTGTGCAAAAGCTGGAAAAGAATGCAAGTGTCAGTGTAAAAGAAATGTGAAGTGTATAAGAGAAGTGTCAGTGTAAGAACAAGAGTGACATGCTCAAAACTATGAGGCTCAAAGAATAATGCTGGAAGGAGGGGGAATATACAGAGACTTTTGTTCGATAACTGTTAAGTTATGCCTACGTATCCTCTCGTGCAATGAGGAAGTCAGAACACCGTAGTTCGACTCAAAGAGATTGAAAGATAAATTGACTTGTGAACTGCTTACTTGTCTATGCTCAAGTGTATGACCTGTCTGGCTCAGGTGCAAACTGTCTTGCATTAGACGGAAGAAGCAAGTTCTCGTTTGTGAGTGAATAAGATGAGAAAAGAATCCCGGAGGAGACGATTATTGTTTGTTTTTGTGTTTTCAATCTTTTATTGCTTTTTGTGTTTGTCATAAGAAAATGAGCTTAAGCCTATACCAAGGGTTAGTAAACTCATCACATCTTCCCTCTGATTAGGGGTGATGAGAATACCTTAAGTATGAAGTAAGCACTTCACACTTAATCACCATGATGTAAGGATTAAGATCACTAACCTACTTGCATTTATTTAGATGTTTTTTGGAGTTTTTGTTTTGTGTTAAGTAATGAGTTTAAGCCATAATCAAAGATTTAATGGACCCATTACACCATCCTAATAGAAGGATAATAGATGAGAACATTTAAGCTGAGGAAGGCTCCTCAACTTAATCCATGATTAGGGATTAACCTCATGAAAAAATAAAGCATTTATTAAAGTGGATTTAGTTAATGGTAAGGATTAAGAAGTGAATTTTATGGTTTGTAAGACAACTTGAGGGGGACTTGTCCATTAACACTAGGGTTAGTCCTTCTTAACCAATTAAGGAAGAATTAGAACCCTAATGCAAGGCCCAAGTTGCAAGCTTGATGTCTTGATGATTATTAGGTGAATTGATTAAAGGACTTAAACACATTAAAGGTTTAACACTTAGGATTAAAGTTATACACTCCATCCTAATAGAAGGATGCAGGCATAACCTTAATCACAAAGCCTTAAAACCTTTAAGGTTTAGTCCTTGATTGTGAGGTGAGAAGAGAAGACTCAAAGATGACACAAAGGTAAAGCTAATCGGGGGACTAATCAAACCCTAATTATGATCATGCTTGGTTGTTCCTAGGGTTTATGAGGCTTGCAAGAAGATCTTCAGAGAAACCACCAAGGAAGGAGCAGGATGAAGGAAGGAGAAGCAAGAAGAAGCAAGACAACTTACTTCACTTAAGAAGATAAGTTGCTTGAAGAAAGAAGATGAGGAGGGAGCATGAATGAGCAAGCTCACTCTAATACACAAGTAAAATGCAGCAATGAATGCATAAGAGAGATGAGAAGAGATTGTGAGAAGTGAAGGCAAATTCACTTCTCAAAGACTTACCACCTGAAAAGTTAGTAATAAGAGGTGCAATGAAATGAAAATGAGATGAATGAAATGATGCAAACCAAAGTCAAAAGCATAAACATGATGTTAATGATGCTAAGAGATGATGCAAACACATGTCAAGAGTTGTGGATGATCATACAAAGATGAAGGTGCAAATGAAGCATGTTTTGAACCATGAAAGTTCATGAAAGTTTATGAAATGCAATGGAGGTATAACATGACAAATGGATGAAGAAATGACTTATCATGATTCTAATGTATCCTAACATGTCTTAGGAGTCATGTTAATGCACAAAATGTCATGGCAAGTTCATGTATGCAAGCAAATGAGAGGTGAATGCAAATGAAAGCTAAAATTAGGGTTTATGCACAAGACACAAGATAAAAAATTGAAAATGGGATCAAAGGAACCCTAACCCTACATAAGCTCGCTGCCCAAAGGAGGGGACCTAACTATTAACCTAATGGGAGTTATGATTTTCTTAAGTTGGCTAGGGTTTCAAGGTACTTCAAAAGGAAAAATGCACATCATATTGAAAATGAAAGATAATTTCAAACCAATTTTACCCTAGAAATTACATGATATGAAGAATGTAATGCAAAAAGAACCAACATCAAACTCTTCATGGTTAGGCAGAATGAATTTTTCTAAGTTAGGACAAAAATATTGCCTTTTAAGAACTTTAATTCCAAAGAAAAATGTCAAACTAGGTCAAGAACCAAAACGAAATTTGTTTGAAGAGTTTGATAATGTTTCTAAATGTATTAAAATGCAATGTGAATTGTTTTGGAATTTTTAAATACCTAAATGTATTTTTAATTAATTAATCATCATTAACTAATTAAAAATAATCATTTAAATGATTTAAAAATAATTTTTAATGCAAAAAATAAAAATAAAAATATTTTTGGGTTCTGAAAATTATTAAAAGATTTGATAAAAATTTTCAGAATTTTTTGATGTATTTTACTATTTTTAAAAATTCGTAGAAATTAAATACAAAACAAATGAAATAAAAATGAATTTAATGAGAAAATGAGAAAGTCAAACAATCCAAGGGCCCGGGTTCAAACTCAAGATGGAGGGAATTGACTTCGCGTGTCATCCAAGGGCCAGAATTCAAACTACGCTAATTATGATTAAACCCTAATCTAATGCCCTAATTACTTTCAGGTGACCGGAACAGTGTTCCGGTCATCTTCTCCGGCCATCCATTTCTTCAATCTCACTCAATACACAACCCTAAGCTCTCTAACTCTCCAGAAATGATCCCCACCCCATTCTAAACAAGAATCAATCATCGAACAAGATTTATTTCACATGATCAGAGAGATTCGAAGCAAAACGGAAAAAATCACAGAAATTTCAGAAGCTTCATACATGCTTAATATTCAATCATTTTCAAAACCAAAAGGTGCAGTGTGATCAGTGAAGCATGGAGAACAATCTAAGAACTTAAAATCAAGTTTCTGGAAAAAAAGTTCTTGATGATACTTGAATTGAAGCTTTCGAAAATGGTGCTTTCTGGCCAGTTCCTTGCTTCAAACAAGCTCCAATGATCCTCTCCAAGTGTTTGTGATGCTTAGCTGGAGTTTATATGGCCTCAAAATGAAAATGGCAGAAGTTCAGTTTGTGAAATGTGAAAATCATATTTTTGATAGTGAAGGTTTTAGGGCCAAATCAAAGGTGGGAAATGATCAATGAGGTTTATGGAGTTGAATGGTGAAAGAAATTTGAAGGTTTGATGGTTGAATCAAGAGATTCGAAGGCTTTTGCAAATTTTGGGATTTTGGAGTGTGCTGAGTTCTTGGAGTTTCAGGCTGTGTTGTTATGTGCTTATTGCTTGGTTTTGATCCACATAAAGAAATGTGATAGGTCAGAGAGTGGGTGCTGGCCTATGTTGATTGGTATGGGCAAGTTCCCAAAATGTCAAAAGTTGGTGTACTTGAGGTATGGGCACATGGCAGGCCAAGGACAATGGGGTGTCCTGCGCAGCAAGGATCAAGGAGTGTCATGAAATCAGATTTTGTGAGCTGTGGCAAGTGGATGAAGGGATTTGGATCATTTTGCAATTTTGGGGAAGTTTGGCCCCTTTTGAAATTTGTGAAGTTCTAAGCATGAAGGCTTGTGATACAAGGCACAAATCTGATCCAAATGAGTTGCACTAGGATGATATGATGTGTAGAGATGCATTAGAGGTCCCAAATTGGCTTGGCACAAGAATTTGCAAACTTCCCTCTTTGGTACAAAAGTGAAAATTAAGTGATTTTGTCCAACTTTGCAAGGCCATAACTTTAGTTCTAGAATGAATTAGATCAAGTTCTTGTACTTTTTGAAAATGGGAGGATCCAATCTACAACTTCCATGACCAAAGATTTTTGATTTGAAGCATTTTTGAATCAAAAAGAGGAGGTTAAACAACTTTCCCAAAATGGCAAGTTTTCATTACAAGTCACTTTTCCCAAAATGGCAACTTTGCAAATGGCTTGAAATTATTCAATTTTGTGAACTTTTAACATCTTCTAAGATCAAATAAAGATCATATACATCCAAAATGATGAAGAAAACCTTTTGGTTGGATGGTTGGGGGCCTCAGATGCCCTGATTTTGCACTGACTTGCTCAAGAAGTCATCTATTGATCAGATGCCTTCCCCATTGAATTTCTTCATGAAAATTGGTATGCATGATCCTTGTAACATATAGAGACCAATAGAAACAAGAATGACCAAAAAAAATTGGATTTATGGCCTCTGTAACCAAAACCCTAATTTTAGGTCATCTGTGTAGTTAAGCTTGGCTCTGCTTCCATGCCTTTCTCAGTTCTTGTGATTTTTTGACTTCCTTGTTCTTTGGAGGATAGAATATGATGCTTGAATATACATGGACCCTTTTGAAATGATTGGAGACCTTTGGAGTGGCTCAGATGGCTCTGGGATTGCCCAGATAACAAACCCTAGATGCAGATGACTTTGAATCAATGCAATGAAGCAAAAATGCAGTATGGGATGCTATGATTGAAACTATGCAAATGAAAAGAATCACAAGCCATGGTGAAATGAGTGAGGGCAAATTTGGGGTGTTTACATTGTATGATTTCAATTTCAAGTATAATGTGCCATTGCTCTTTTATACCGTGTTTCAAATATACTCTGATGAAAATTATATTATGTGTCTAAATGATTTAATTTCTTATTTGGGGTATAGAAAGGGGGTGTTACATCAGCCCATTCTGAAAATTGAGACACTTAGAAAGTTCAGAATCAGCATGGTTGTAGTGAGGACAATACTTCACTAGCCTCTCGAACGTAGCAGCATACTCTGCCAGCGTCATGTTTCCCTACTTCAACTCAAGGAACTCCACCTCCTTCTTACCACGAGCATCTTCCGGAAAATACTTCCCCAGAAACTCCCTCATGAACACTGCCCAGGTCACCACAGTACCTGCATCCTCCAAACGTTGACGGGTATTATCCCACCAGTCTTCGGCCTCTTCATACAATATGTGGGTACCAAATTATACCTTTTTTGCATCTATACATGCCATCACTCTAAATATCTTCTCAAAAGCACAGAACTGTTACTCTGAAACATCTCCAAAGCACGAAACTCATCTTGTTCATTGTTTCAAGTTGTAGCCTCAGTAAGCGCCGCAACAGCTTCATCAAGAGCACACATGTTGTTTCCAGCCATTTTGCACAACACTCATAACATCAAAAAAGAACTAATCATTAACAAGCAACGGCCGACAACATACCGATAACAACGACACACAACCTGACAGACAGACCTGCTCTGATACCACTAATGTAACACCCTTTTTACCCCACAACATAATAATACAAAATTATTCAAAAAAATCAGAGTACTCAACATAAAAGGGCATCATATTTCATCAAAAATAAACTAAATCTCATATATGTGTCATGTCCCATAACACGGGTTATAAAATTCATCATAAATATAAACAAACATCGTTTAATATGCAAAGGATCACCTTCATTGTCAACTTAACTACTCAAATATAACAATTCAATTGTTAATTCAAGCATAATCATCATCGATTAAAAAAATAAAAACCAACAAAACATTCAAGCATTACCGATATTACAAAACACAGAGCATGACACCACCCTAGACTCTATAAATGACAAAAGGACATACTCAAAGCTACTTCCAAACACCGGGATATTCTTGAGTATCTGCAAGATGGCATAATATACCAATACAAAAGGCAGGCATGGTGAGTAAATTCACATTCAATATAAATAATATAAAGAAGGAATTATAAGACAACAGGCATCAATAGATCAAAAACATCAAGTCTCACCCATGTACAACAAAGTCAATCATATCATCCTGCCAAAGACAAATGCAATCATGCTATGCCACCAAGAATGAAATGTAATCTTCATAATATACATGTGGTATCGAAACATCATCACGGATGGACATTGGGCCAACAATCCTCCACAAGGGAGCATAACATAAGCAACATATCACTCCAATACATACAATGGGATTGAAGCTACCAAAGGACCAAAGCCCCAACATAATTATGCCATGAATGCAAGACGCAATACAATCATAAATCATCACAACTCATCAACTATTTCATCTGCATTCATCATTCATCATTCATACATCTAATACTTTTCCTACTCATATCATCATCGCTACATGTTATCATATTACAACATAAGCATCTAAACATCATTTCATCACGAATTCCTACCTATTTATCATTTATAACAATGTAAGAACTCACAGCTACATCATAGCAACATAATACAACAAAACAAGTCATTACAAATCATTTGGAACAAGAAAACACTTTTTAAAAAGTTCCAGGTCTCGCTAAGCAGGCATCGCGCTTGCTAGCGAGCTGCTCTCGGTTTACGGGATTCTCAAACTTTCATTCGCTCACAAAGCGAGACGGCAAATTTCTGCAAAAACCCTGCGATTTCCAACACGACTCAGCTGCTACCAATTCATCAAAAATCACCTTTAAACCACATAAAACAGTAGAATTCATTATTATAACCTATTATCATCATATAATTATCAACTACAATGTAACACCCCATATAATATATATATCTAGAATAATATCATACAAGTGTTAATTTTTGGTACTGACACCATCATAAGTGCCTAATAGCATAATTCACATTCTTGACCAATACTAAAACACAATACAAAATATGGTGCAAGACATGGAAATTATACTTAAATAAATACTAAGATCAATACAATATCCATTATTGTACAAATATACAGAATTACACAGCGGAAGACTAAAACTATGCTTCACTTGAAACATCCCGAGCATAGCTCCACTTGTAAATCAAACCTGCAAAAGGAACCTGAAAAGCAACAACAATAGTGGGGTGAGATAACAACATCTCAGTGGGTTCCCTATCTTAGAGTTCTCTCGGCTCTAAGGGTTCTATCAAAACCTAACTCAAGTCTTTTAATAAAGGAAAACTACCTTGAGTTCACATGTGTCGCGCTCATTGGAACCACGTCCAAGAACTCTACAAATCCTACTATTACTAGTTAGGATATTACGTTATACTTCTCATGGGACTCGATATAACACCCATCTCAAACAACTACCATGCTTCCCGTGGGACTCAGTGAAATACCAACCTTAAGCCTAAAACAATACAGATGCTTCTCGTGGGACTCAGTGTAATACCCACCTCAAGACTTACTCAATGCTTCCCGTGGGACTCAGTGTAATACACACCTCAAGCCTAAATCAATATTGATGCTTCCCATGGGACTCAGTGTAATACCTACCTCAATACTTACTCAATGCTTCCTGTGGGACTCAGTGTAATACTCACCTTAAGCCTAAAACAATATTGATGCTTCCCGTGGGACTCGGTGTAATACCCACCTCAAGACTTACTCAATGCTTCCCATGGGACTCAGTGTAATACCCACCTCAAGCCTAAAATAATACTGATGCTTCCCATGGGACTCAGTGTAATACCCACCTCAAGACTTGCTCAATGTTGACGGTACTTCAAGCCTTTACGGATGCTTCCCATGGAACTCAGTGTAATACCCACCTCAAGACTTTTCGGAGAATACCGCTGTCGCTCCCGACAAATGAAAATGGATCAGATGAAGGTACAGACGCGAACGGTCGGCGAAGGGAACAGTGAGAACACACAGCCGTGAACTCACTGGAGAATGAATAGAGTCGCCAGCTAGGCATTTTTATCCCGGAGGAAAGGCAATGCTGCATAGACCTAGAAAGAGATGGATAAGACGGTTGCGAACCAGAGAGACTGAGAAGGGGGGTTGGTTACAACCTGGGAAGGTATTAGCACCCAGATTGTCCGCCGTACTCGACGGGATCCACGCTTAAAAGATTTGTGTTTTAAAGGGGTAGTGTCAGTGCAATTTGTGTATAAAATAGCTGGAAAGGAATGTACAGGTGTCAGTGTAAAGTATATAAGTGATATGAAGTATGAAAGTGTCAGTGTAAGAAAGGAGTGAAATGCTCATGACAATGAGGCTAAGAGAGAGATGCTGGAAAGAGGGGGAATGTACAGAGACTTTTGTTCGATAACCGTTAAGTTATGCCTACGTATCCTCTCGTGCAATGAGGAAGTCAGAACACCGTAGTTCGACCCAAAGAGACTGAAAGGATTGACTGGTGAACTGCTTGCAGTCTATGCTCAAGTGTAAGATCTGTCTGGCACAGATGCAAACTGTCTTGCATTAGACGGAAGAAGCAAGTTCTCGGTTGTGAGTGAAGATGATGAGAAAAGAATCCCGAAGGAGACGATTATTGTTTGTTCTTGTGTTTTCAGTCTTTTATTTCTTTTTGGAGTTTGTCATAAGATAATGAGCTTAAACCTAAATCAATGGATTTGGTAAACTCATCACATCATCCCTCTGATTAGGGGTAATGAGAATTACCTTAAGTGTGAAGTCAGATTCTCACACTTAATCACCTTTGATGTAGGGTTAAGATCATTAACCTACTTGTGATTAATTAGATGTTTTTGTGATTTTTGTTTAGTGTTAAGTAATGAGGTTAAGCCATAATCAGGGATTTAACAGGCTCATTACACTATCCTAAAAGAAGGATAATAGATGAGGGTGTTTAAGCTGAGGAAGGATCCTCAGCTTAATCCATGATTAGGGATTAAACCCATGACAGAACAAACCTTTGATTAAGTGGATTTTATTAATGATATGATGATGAAGTGTTTTTTATGATTTGTAAGACAACTTGAGGGGGACTTGTCCATTAACTTTAGGGTTAGTCCTTCTTAACCAATTAAGGAAGAATTAGAACCCTAATGCAAGGCCCAAGTTACAAGTGTAATGTCTTGATGATTATTAGATGGATTAATTAAGAGAGTTCAACACCTTAAGGGTCCAAGACTTAGGATTAAAGTTATACACTCCATCCTAAAAGAAGGATGCAGGCATGATCTTAATCACAAAGTCTTAAAGCCTTAAGGGTTTAGTCCCTGATTATGAGGTGAGGGGAGATGACTCAAGGAGAGACACAAAGGTAAAAACTATGGGGGAGACTAATCAAAACCCTAATTCATTATCATGCTTGGTTGGTCCTAATGTTTGTGAGGTTTTCAAGAACAATCTTCAGATGAACCACCAGGAAGCAGATGAACAAGATCAAGAGAAGCAAAGTGACTTGCTTCATTCAAGAAGTCAAGTCACTTGAAGAAAGAAAGTGGGAGGAGGAAGAATGAGCAAGCTCAAACTCAAACACACATAAGAATGCAGCAAGGTATGCAAGAGAGATGAGAATAGAGGTTATGAGAAGTGAAGGCAAATTCACTTCTCAAGTTACTTACCACCTGCAATGTTAGAAAGAAATGCAAAGCAATGCAAGAGGAGATGAAATGGCATGAGGCAAAGCACAACCAGAAGCATGGTGATGATGATTATGATGCCATGAGGTGCTGCAAACATGAGGCAAGACCTAGAGATGGTCATACAAGGTTATGAATGCAAATGATGCAAGCTAAGGAACATGAACAAACATGAAATGTTATGGAACATACAAGACAAATGACATGGCAAATATGCAATGCAATGATCAATGATGCTTTCTACATGTCTTAAGATGTCAAATGAATCATAAGAATGCACAAAGTGAAATGACAAGTCAAGTTATGCAAGGAAATGCAAGAAGGATGCAAATGAAAGCCCAAATTAGGGTTCATGGATCAAACATCAAACATAAACCAAAAACAGAAGCAAACCTTAACTTAAAAAATGGAAAATGGTACCCAAAGAAACCCTAGGCCTATAATGAACCACTGCCCAAAGGGGAGCTCTCAACTCTCAACCAAACTCAAGTTATGAATTTTGCAAGTTATTAGGGCTTTTTAGGGTTTGTAACAAAAGAAATGCCAATCAATTAGAAAATGCAAGATCAAATCATGGCCTTTTTATCCTTGAAAGTTCATGCTAAATGGAAAACAATGCAAGAAGAATCAATGTCTCAACCTTCACCAATAGGCAGAAATGAATTTTCAAACTTATGAACAAAATAATGCATCAAAAATGATTTAATTCAATGAAAAATTCTTAAAATGCATCAAGATCAAAAAAGAAATTTGGTTTGAAGGTTGGACAATGTTTCTAAATGTCTTAGAACATTTCATGAATTTTTTTGTAATTTTTAAATACCTAAAAGTATTTTTAATTAATTAATTCTCATTAATCAATTAAAAATAATCTTTTAAATATTTAAAAATACTTTTTTAATGATAAAAAATAAAATAAAAATATTTTTGTGTCATAAAAATTAATAAAACCTTAAAGAAAAAGTTTCATAATTTTTATGATTTTTTAACTATTTTAAATAAATTGTACAAGTTAATTGAAAATAAAATGAATTAAAATTAAATTAAATGAAAAGTAATCAAGATGGACGAATGAGATTGGCTCTGAGTTTGAAAATGCTGACCAGCGCGCAAATGAAGGGTGGAGATTGCATCTGGCCAGATTAAATTAAAAATGAATTAATTAAGTGGATTAGGGTTAATGACAAGATCCTGGCCATCAAAAAAGGTGGGAAGTCAGCCAGTCAACGCCATCTAACGTTCCAGATTTGAACCTCACTTAATGACTGAGATTAGGGTTAACTACTTTCAGGCTGCCGGAGAGGACCTCCGGTCGTCTTCTCCGGCCAGCCAAAACCCTAGAAAACGATTCAAGCCACCATCCAACAAATTTCCTGCCCAGAAACAACCTCCTATCCTAACTAAACCTTAATCCAAGATCAAAATACATTTATCTAACATGAACAAGGAGAATCGAAACGAAATGCATTCACGGGCCAAATTTCAGAGATGCATAAAATGCTCATTTTCACACCATTTTAAATTCTAAACACATCCCAGTGATCCTCAGAGCATGTATTTTTGATTTGGAACAAAAGGAACAAGCTTTAAAAAGTTTGAAGTTTAAGACTACCTGAGGTGACAAGTCCTGTTTCTGAGCTTCCAGAGCCGTTTCTTGATGCAAGCTGGCTCTAATGAATCCCCTGGTGTCAATGGCAGGCTTGAGATGAAGTTTAGCAAGCTATTTCAATGGCTACCAAACTGGTGTAGCAGAGAATGACCTTGGTGTACAGGCTGTTTTAGGCCAGTGTAATGGGTGGTTTGGACTCCTCTGAGTGTGCCTGACTTGTTGGTGAAGGAAGATGAAGTGTTTGAGGGATGGACAGTGAGATTCGAAGAGGACTGGTTCTGAGGATGAAGAATGGTGAGGTTCAAATCAGGCTTGATTCAGGCCTGAGCTTTGATGGTTTTAGGCCTATGGAGTGTATTGAGTTTAGTGATGAAGAAAGTTTTGGTGTTTCTTGGCTGTGGAGGCAAATTCGATAGATTTTGCAATGTGAAGGGATTTTGTGTAAGTGATGAGTGAGGATGTTTCAGCTTGGCCTGCCCTTATGCTTTGCTTGCAAGTTGTCCATATGACTCTCTCTCATTGGTCAGATGATTGGACACATGCTTTTTTGATAGATAAGTCAACTTTTGCAAAATGTCCACCTTTTGTGTAAGTGATGCATAGCTCATGGCATAGGCAAGTACAATGTTGGTTCTGGTGCAGCATGGTGTGGGAGGGGCCTAGCAAAACTCAGCACTCAAGGCTGCAAGTTGGTGAGAGGTGTTCATGAGTTTTTGCAACTTGTGGTTTTATGTTTCACATGTGATCCTTTATCCAACCAAACATGAAACCATGGGCCAACCTAGTCCAATTCTGATTTTTGTAACTTAGAGGATGCTTACATGCTGGTTTGAAGTGGATTAGAGGTTGCATTTGACTTTGGTTCAAGACCTTGCAAAATTTCCACTTGGTGCATAACTTGAAAAACAATGATTTTTGCTAACTTTGCATTGCCATAACTTTTGATCCATGAAGAGTTTGATCATGTTCTTGTACTTTTTGAAAAGGGAAAGATGAGATCTACAACTTTCATGACCAAAGTTTTTCCATTTGAGGCCTTTTTGGATCATGAATCAAGGCTTGAAAATTGACCTAAAATGAGGCATTCTTGAAAAGTCAACTATACCCAAAAAGTCAACATTTGCAAAAAACCCAAATCCTTGATTTTTATGAACTTCAACCTTCTTCCATGATCAAATAAAGATCATATACACTCAAAATGATGAAGATCACCCATTGGTTGGGTCATTGGGGGCCTCAGATGCCCTGATTTTACACTGACTTGTCTGAAAAGTCAACTCTTGATCAGATGACTTCCCCATGGAATTTCTTCATGAAAATTGATATGCATACTCCCTATACCATATAGAGACTAATGGAAACAAGAATGACCAAAAAATTTGGGGTTATGGCCTCTGAAACCAAAACCCTAATTTTAGGTCAACTGTGCAGTTCAACCTGGCTCTGCATCCACTCAAACCCTAGTTCTTGTGATTCCTCTGCAATTTTGACTCTGTGAGGATGTAACATGATACAAGAACACACATGGACCCTTCTGAGATGATTGGTGGCCTTTGGAGTGGCTCAAGAAGCTTTGGGATCGCTCAAATCACAAACCCTAGGTGCAGATGACTTAGAAACTATGCAGTGAATCAAACATGAGGTATGAGATTGTATGATTGTGTTTATGCATATGAGATGATCACAAGCCATGGTGTGAATGGGTGAGGGCAAATTTGGGGTGTTTACAGCTGCCCCTATTCAAACATGAGTTAGCTGTGCAGGGTGTAAGCGACGGCTTAACAGGCAAACAAGATAACTTGTGGTTGAATACCAAAGACAGTCCAAAATTTGCACTCACAGAATGGAGGAGAAAAGGGATATAGATTAAGTAAGGTATATTGTAAGTGTGGGCGACGGAAGACGACCGTCGAGCAGAGGACGACTGCTGGGTAAAGAGCAATGACGGGGACGGCCGACATGCTGGGAAAGTGTGTAAAATAAAGCGATGACGGGGACGGCCGACATGCTGGGGATAAAAAGGTAAAGCTAAGACGGGGACGGCCGACTAGCTGGGGAAAATAGAATATTATGATGGGGACGGCCATCAAGATAAAGCTATAGCATTCTCTGGGAATCAAATGAAACATGACGGGGACGGCCATCAAGTTCATAAGGTAGGTAAAATAACCAACGATGGGGGCGGCCATCGGGCTAAAAGGAAAAGGGACCACGACGGGGACGGCCATCGGGTTAAAGAATAAATGAAATAAACAGATGATGGGGTACGGCCATCAAGGGTGAAGGACGATCACCTGGCAGGGTACGGCTGCCGAAAATATCAACGATGGGGACGGCCATCGGATAGAAAAGGTCAACGATGGGGACGGCCATCGGACGAGCATGATGGAGGACGACCATCAAGAAGTGGAGGACGACCACTCAGCAGGGTACGGCTGCTCTCGAGGTTTAACATGACATAGGACGAATGCCAGATAACCAAAATCAACAATGGGGACGGCCATTGGATAAAGTGATGAAGGACGATCATCAAAAGGTGGAGGACGACCACCTAGCAGGGGACGGCTGCTAAAATCAACGATGGGGACGGCCATCGGATGAGCATGATGGAGGACGACCATCAAGAAGTGGAGGACGACCACTTAGCAGGGGACGGCTGCTCTCAAAGTTTATCATAACACAGGACGAGTGTTAGATAAAAAGGAAATTTGACTGCGATCTACTGGGGATATAGTAAATACGGACGAGCGTTTACATCCAAGAAACAAAAGGTATAAGTGTTTGGTATTGTGTATAGATTAAAGATGCGGACGAGCATCCTTAAGACTATGATACGGACGAGTATCATGTAGAAACAAACTGACACGTGCTCAGAGCTGATGATACGGACGAGTATCAACTGGTTAACAAGGAACACGGACGAGTGTTGCATCTGAAAGTATCCTTCTGGGGAATAGTAGACACAGACGAGCATCTATATTCACGAAGACATAAGTGTTTGACACGGTGTATGGATTAAAGATGCGGACGAGCATCCTTAAGACTATGATACGGACGAGTATCATGTAGAAACAAACATTAGACGCAATGTTCTGAGATGATGGTACGGACGAGTACCAACTGGTTAACAAAGAACAAGGACTACTGTCGAATCTGCGGGGATATACATGGTGTATATAAGATACGGACGAGTATCTGAGTAGGTGTACCAATGAGTAGTGAGTATATAATGTATAGGTGAGTGTTTATCTGCTGGGGATATGACACGGACGGGTGTCAGGAAAGTGTATATACAAGTATAGGCGACCACGCTGGGGATATGACACGGACGGGTGTCAAGAAAGTGTATAGGTATATGTAAGTGCAAAGAGGGTGTCTTTGGCTTTCTGCTGGTGACACGACACGGACGAGTGTCAGGATGTATCTGCAATACTGGTGATCTTGGTTTGTAAAGTGTATTCAGGCAACCTGCTGGGAAATGATGATACGGACGGGTATCAAAAAGGAGATATGCACTGGTGTTTGTGATATGGGGCAACTGCTTTTGCTGGGACTCTGATGGGGATGTATTCTGTATGCCGACAGATTGTCAATATTTACAAGTGTTCAAATCACAACATGACTTATGATTATGCTATGCATTTGATTTTTTTGCCGTAATGCTCCGTATTAGACGGAATGCTACGCTCTGGGGGTGAATATGATGCGAATGCTATGATTATGCAAAGAGGCACAGATCCGGGATTCGGATCCCGTTGCTGCGAAAATCTCTGGGTGATCTGCTGAAGAAGACATCCCAGCTGGGGATGAGATCATTGGTAGATCTAATAAGATGATATTTGCTTGGGGATATAGGTCATTGGTTGACATATCCTTATAACACGGGACCCAGCTGGGGTTTGTAGAAGCTTTCTGTACTCTGTTGTGATCTTCTATGCGCCGCTCTTCTGGATAGAGGCTGGAGCTCTGTGGGGATGATTCCCTGATTTGTACTCAGCTGAGGGCGAGATGACAACTCGGCTGGGGAGAGAGAGAGGCATCACTGAAAGATCTCCCTAGAAAATCTGTTACGGTGACTTCTTGACTCCGCCGGGGATAAGGGCATCTTCTGTGACACCTGCCCATTCTGATGGGGATAAGTAATAAGCGGCCAACTCAGCTGGGGAATTGTGAGAGGCAACTCAGCTGGGGATAGAGCATTCCCGATGCTGTATGTTGATTTGGCAACTTGCTGGGGAAGTGGGCACCTCCCAGGGCCATGTGAGTTGACAACGATTCGTCAGTTTGCTGAGACGTAACTTGCATGCCCCAGGTTGCATTCTGGATACCTGCAATCCTGCAAAGATAAGGAAACGCACGAAAAGGTCCCGAGGTACCCCTTACTGGATTCCGTCATAGGAGACAAGTACTTTCGAGAGTAAGTATATTCCCTGTAAGCATGTGTTTTTATTTTTAGAGAGAGGCATCTGTACTTATGCAATTGTATTTTTAGAGATATCAGACAACTCTTTGCAAAACATAAATGTAAAAACGAAACATGACTGGAAATTCGACTTTATTAATTTGTGTGCCCTGAATTGGCAAGATACAGCCAAAGAAACAATATCCCCTGAAATGAGGAGGTTGTTACAAATTGAGAAACAAAGTGCTGGCGGTGTTGATGACGCTTTGAGGAGCTTCCTCTTCTGCTATGACTCGTATGACAATGACGTTCTTCTCGTCTTGCTTTCTGGAGAGAGTTGAGTCTAATTGAAGCTTGATCCTTTAGAGCTTACCAAGTTGCAAGTGATACAGACGAATTCAGAATGCAGTTGTTCGCTTATTCCCTTATTTTGCATGGATCGCCCTTTCGGGTTTTCAATCCATCGGGATACCCATTTTTGCCTGAGCTGTCCAATGCGGCTTTTTAACTCAGCGGGTGTACATTTTTTGTTTATTTTCCCTTATTTTTGCCCGAGTCTTTTATTCTGTTTTTTGACTCGCCGGGATGCCCTATTTTTGCCTGGACTTACATTCTGTTTTTATGTCCAGCGGGTCATTTATGCGAAGTATTTTTTAACTGCATCTGAATTCACAGGGGACGGGAAATCTTCACCATCCATGGTGCTGAGCATCAGTGCTCCACCAGAGAAAACTTTCTTTACAACGAATGGTCCTTCGTAATTTGGAGTCCATTTGCCCCTGTGGTCTGTATGAGGAGGAAGGATTCTTTTCAGCACAAGATCTCCTACTTGGTACTCTCGGTGCCTGACTTTCTGATCGAAGGCTCTCTTCATTCTCTTCTGATATAACTGCCCATGACAGATTGCAGCCAATCTCTTCTCTTCGATCAGACTCAGTTGTTCGTATCGGGCCCGAACCCATTCTGCTTCACTCAGTTTAACATCCATTAATACCCGTAAGGAGGGTAGTTCAACTTCAACCGGTAGGACTGCTTCCATACCATACACAAGCTGATATGGCGTTGCCCCAGTGGATGTTCTGATTGACGTGCGGTACCCATGCAAGGCAAACGGTAGCATTTCATGCCAGTCTTTGTAGGTGACTACCATCTTCTGCACAATCTTCTTGATATTCTTGTTTGCTGCCTCAACAGCGCCATTCATCTTTGGCCTGTAAGGAGAAGAGTTGTGATGTTGGATCTTGAAGTCCCGGCATAATTCAGCCATCATTTTGTTGTTGAGATTGGAACCATTATCGGTAATGATTCGCTCGGGCACTCCATACCGACAGATGATATCTCTCTTCAGAAACCTGACTACCACTTGTCTGGTGACGTTTGCATATGAGGCTGCCTCAACCCACTTGGTGAAATAGTCAATGGCAACCAGGATGAATCTGTGGCCATTCGAAGCAGTTGGCTCAATCTTGCCAATCATATCAATGCCCCACATAGCAAAGGGCCAGGGTGAAGACATTATATTCAAAGGATTGGGAGGCACATGCACCTTATCCGCATAAATCTGGCATTTATGACACTTTCTGGCGTAAGCACAACAGTCGGCATCCATTGTGATCCAGTAATAGCCTGATCTTAACAACTTCTTAGCCATGGCATGCCCTCCTGCATGGGTACCAAAGGATCCTTCGTGCACTTCATGCATCAACAAATCTGCTTCTGTCTTGTCAACACATCTGAGGAGTACCATATCAAAGTTCCTCTTGTATAAAGATCCATCAGTGTTCAGAAAGAAACTTCCAGCAAGCCTTCTTAAAGTCTTTTTATCATTGGAAGATGCCCCAGGTGGGTACGTTTGATCCTCCAAGAAGCACTTGATGTCATGGAACCAAGGCTTATCATCTTTAGCAATATCTGCTGCAAATACATATGCTGGTCTATCAAGTCTCGATACTGAAATCTGAGGTACAAAGTTAGCAGCTTGAACTTTGATCATGGATGAAATGGTAGCAAGAGCATCCGCAAACTGATTCTCGTCCCGAGGGATATACTCAAGCTTGACTGTTGTGAAGAAAGTCAATAACCTTCTTGTATAATCCCTGTAAGGTATCAGATGATCTTGGTGTGTGTACCATTTTCCGTTGGTCTGATTGATTACCAAAGCTGAATCTCCGAATACGGTTAAAGTCTTGATCCTGAGGTCAATGGCTTCCTCAAGACCCATAATGCAAGCTTCGTATTCAGCTTCGTTGTTAGTGCAGTTGAAAGTGAGCTTTGCCGAGAAAGGCATGTGAACCCCTTTAGGTGTAATGAGTACTGCACCAACACCACGGCCATTCATGTTGACAGCCCCATCAAACATCATAGTCCATTCTTCTTCTGGGTCAGGCCCTTCAGTGTGAATAGGCTCTTCATGATCTTTTGCTTTAATGAACATGATGTCTTCATCGGGGAAGTCGAACCTCATAGGCTGGTAGTCATCAATGGGTTGCTCAGCAAGATATTCAGATAGTACACTGCCCTTGATGGCTTTCTGAGATGTGTACTGTATGTCGTATTCTGTGAGAATCATCTGCCATCTTGCAACCCGTCCGGTAAGAGCTGGCTTCTCGAAAATGTACTTAACTGGATCCATTTTTGAGATCAATAGAGTAGTATGGGTCAACATATACTGTCTCAGTCGGCGAGCAGCCCACGCTAAAGCACAGCAAGTTTTCTCGAGCAGTGAATAACGTTGTTCACAGTCGGTAAACTTTTTGCTTAGGTAGTATATCGCATACTCTTTTCGACCAGACTCGTCATGCTGACCTAGTACACACCCCATCGATTCTTCTAATACTGTCAAGTACATAATCAGAGGTCTTCCTTCAACTGGAGGCATAAGGATTGGAGGTTCTTGCAAATACTCCTTGATCTTGTCAAAAGCTTTCTGGCAGTCTTCGTTCCACCTGACCGTTTGCTCCTTTCTTAACAGCTTGAATAAGGGTTCACAAGTTGCTGTAAGGTGAGATATGAACCGTGAAATGTAGTTCAATCGACCTAAGAACCCTCGAACTTCCTTCTCAGTTTTCGGTGCAGGCATCTCTTGAATAGCCTTGACTTTATCAGGGTCAACCTCAATCCCTTTCTCGCTTACAATAAATCCCAGCAGCTTACCGGATCGCACCCCGAATGTGCATTTGTTGGGGTTCAACTTCAGTTGGTATTTCCTCAGACGCTTGAATAACTTGAGCAGATTCACCAGGTGGTCTTCCTCTGTAAGGGACTTGGCAATCATATCATCCACATAACATTCTATTTCTTTGTGGATCATATCATGGAATAATGTCACCATAGCCCGTTGATAGGTTGCACCAGCGTTCTTGAGCCCAAAAGGCATTACCTTATAGCAGAACGTGCCCCAAGGTGTAATGAATGTTGTCTTCTCCATGTCTTCAGGTGACATTTTAATCTGGTTGTATCCTGAAAATCCATCCATGAAGGAGAATACCGAGAACTGAGCCGTATTATCCACCAATACGTCAATGTGAGGTAATGGGAAATCATCCTTCGGGCTGGCTCTGTTCAGATCCCGGTAATCAACACACATTCTTACTTTGCCGTCTTTCTTAGGCACAGGTACTATATTAGCAACCCACGGCGGATAGCTAGTTACAGCAAGGAACCCGGCGTCCCATTGCTTTTGTACCTCTTCCTTGATTTTCATAGCCATGTCTGGACGAGTACGGCGTAGCTTCTGTTTGACTGGAGGGCACTCTTCTCTCAAAGGCAGCTTGTGCACAACTATATCGGTATCCAACCCTGGCATGTCTTGATACGACCAAGCAAACACATCAACATACTCTTGAAGCAGATCTATCAGTTGTCTCTTCACTGGGTCTTGCAGGCAGGCCCCGATTTTGACTTCTTTCACGTCTTCCTCCGTACCAAGATTAATCACTTCAATCTCCTCCTGATGAGGAGTAATAACTTTTTCCCCCTGTCCCAGCAACCTGGCTAGCTCTTCAGGAAGCTCATATTCTTCATCAACCCCTTCATCAGCTTGATTGATCGGATTGTCAAAGTCATACGATGTCATAGCTGTGCTGTTGTTGGTGCTGTCTGGAAGGCACTCTCTGCAAGGGTTAAGTCGGTTCATTTTAGTGATTGATTTTAATCTTGCTTTAGAAAAAAGTAAAATGAAGTTATCATTTTGAAAACACCGCCATTTATTTTTGTACAAAAAGAAAAAATGGAAAAAACAGTGAGCAGAAAGAAAAAGACTCGTTTGCAAAAAGATTGTCTGATATTTCATTAATTTAATCTTGTTTGCACAAAAGTACATATGGCCCTGATTACAAAATGAGTCTTGTCATCTCGGGCAAGATGCAAGACTTTGATGCATGCTTATAAAAAAATACAGGAAATAATAATTACTCTGCTCGAGTAACACTTATAATTTCCTGGGAAGACCAGTTCGAGATACTGCTCCCCGGGATCTTCGGACGAATCCAAATCTCTAGGTTGCGCTCCTCTTCCAGCTCGTCTTCCAGACAGTTGATAGCATCGGGGGTAAGCATTCCCCCACTGACAAAACCAGGCTCTCCAGCAGCCTTTGCTTGATGTTGAGTTGGTCTGTAACCCAACCCAAATTTGTCTTTCTTCTCCTCCACAGCTAAGACCTTGCCCCAGCCTTGGGCAGTTCCTTCTTCAACAACCTTCCGGGCTTGTTGGTAAGATGACATGGAGATACCAGATACAGCAGATGCTTCATTGACGTTCAAGGCTTCGAAACCTTGGCTCATTGTTTCATGGATTTCTCCATCCATCTCAATGTATTTATAAGTAGCCAGATGGCTAACAAAAATGTCCTCCTCTCCACAGATTGTGACAACTTGACCTTCCCACTCAAATTTTAACTTTTGGTGAAGGGTAGACGTTATTGCGCCAGCGGCGTGGATCCAGGGTCTACCCAACAAACAGCTGTAGGCGGGCTGAATGTCCATCACGTAAAAGATAGTTTTAAAGGTCTGCGGGCCAATTGTCACGGGCAGCTCAATCTCTCCCAGAACCGATCTCTTCGAGCCATCAAAAGCTCTAACCACCAGGTTGCTGGGTCTCAATGCCAGTCCATCATATTCAAGCTTCACCAGAGCCTTCTTTGGTAAGACATTCAGGGATGATCCTGTGTCCACCAGCACATGTGAAAGGACAGCTCCTTTGCATTCCATGGTTATGTGCAAGGCTTTGTTGTGATTGCGACCATCCACTGTCAGGTCAGAATTGGTAAACCCTAGCCCATTGCTAGCAGTGACATTTCCAACAACGGTTTCCAATTGGTTGACAGTAATCTCCTCGGGCACGTAAGCTGCGTGCAGTACTTTCAGTAGTGCATTCCGATGGGCTTCGGAGCACATAAGCAGTGAGAGGATAGAGATTTTGGATGGCGTCTGGTGAAGTTGATCCACAATTTTGTAGTCACTCTTTTTGATGATTCTCATAAACTCATCAACTTCCTGATCGAATGGAGTCTTCAGGGCTTCTTTGGCAGCTGGATCTTCCTGCACCGGGCTCTTTCCTTTTGCTTTGGCAGCAGCTTCTGCTTCGGCAGTAGGTCTTTGAACTTGTGAAGCAAAGAGACGTCCGCTTCGGGTGAAGCCTCCGCCTCCGCCCACATTATTAATTTGTGGTGCAGGTGCTGATGTTTCAAGAGTGATTCTTTTTCCTTCGCAGTACACGTCAGAGCCATAGTGCCAAGGGATGGCCCTATCGCTTTCATATGGTACAGGTCCAGGCACCGTGACAGTGACCGGACTGATTGCTGCTGCTGAAGGGACTGTTATTGTTTGTGGATCATAAAAGATTGTAACTGGTGCTCTAGTGGGAGCAGCACCTTCTGAATGATAAGCGGAATTGTTTTCTGGATCGTAGAATATGGTAACAGTGGAGACATCTTCGTGATTGTTTGCTGGTGTTGTAGAAGGTTCTGTTGGAAGAACTGTTGTTGTTGTTGATGGGGAGTCGAAGTGGACTGAAGCTGAAGTTGTAGCAGGAGTAACTGTTGTAAGCTGATCATTTGGTAGGACAGATGGAGTACTTGCTGATGCTGCTGATGAATTATCGGGAACAATTGTTGTTGCATTTGTAGGAGGATCTGAAACCGTTGTCAATGGAGTTGCTTGAGTTGCCGGAAATGATGTAGTGATCTGTAGCAGGCCATTCTTAATAAGGCTGTCAATGCCATTCCTCAAGTCTTCGCACCCATTCCAAGAAATATTGCAGTAGGGGCACCCTAGTTCACACCCCGGAAATATATTGTTTTCACGGAGTTGAGCTTTGATTTCCACCAATGGTGTCCTGATCTGATCCACACTGGTTATGAAATAAGACGGTGTGTCTTCTTCAATTGCGTTAATACGGGGACCACCATGGTGTGGCATTGGGTTTTTGTTGACATTGGGCGGAGGTGCAAAGTTCAGAGCCTTGGAGTCTACCAAGTCTTGTACCTTCATATGCAGAGCTCTGCATTTTTCTGTACTGTGACCAGGTGCGTTGGAATGAAAAGCACACCTAGCATTGGAGTCATAGTTTCTTGGTAGACTATTGGGGTCCGGAGGTGCCAACGTTCTTAGCTCAACCAAGTTGAGTTTCAGAAGTTGTGGCAGCAAAGCAGCATACGGCATTGGAATTGGGTCGATCACTCGGTTAGCTTGGGATGGCCTTTGTTGGAATGGCCTCTGTTGATTGTTGTTGTTGGAGTTGTTGTTGTTGTAGTTGTTTCTTGGAGGATATTGATTCTGATGATACTGAGGTTGTTGTTGGAAGTTTTGTTGAGGAGGTTGATAGACTGGCTGAGGATGAGCTGGAGCAGGGATAGTGACTGCTGCTATGGACCTTTGAACATATTGGGGCCTACCCCTGTTGGTATGAATGGCATTGGTCTCGCCAGCTCTTCTAGGGCCTGCAAAAGGCTTTCTTGTACTGCTGGACGAACTGGCGCCATTATCGGAAATTTTGCCCATTTTCAACAGGCTTTCAATTCTCTCCCCAGCTATGACAACATCTGCGAAGCTGGTGGAAGAGAAAGCGGCCAACCTGTCAATATACGTTCCCTGGAGAGTGTTCATAAACATGTCTGCCATTTCCCTTTCAGACATAGGGGGTTGAACGGCAGCAGCCAATTGCCTCCATCTTTGAGCATATTCTCTAAAGCTCTCCCTCGAAGACTGTGACATTCCCATTAGGAGGGTCCTGTTGGGTGCCATGTCTAGATTATACTGATACTGTCTGATGAAGGCTTCTGCCAGGTCCTTCCAGCATCTTACCGTTGCCCTTGTCAAGTGGGAATACCATTCCCTTGATGCTCCAGTCAAACTGTCTTCGAAGTAAAACATCCAGAGCTTCTCATCCATTGTATAGGCCTTCAGCCTTCCCAGAAACGATTGCAAATGAGTCCGGGGGCATGAAGTCCCATTATATCTTTCGAAACAAGGAGGCTTGAACTTATGAGGGATCCTGACCCCCTCTACTAAACCCATGTCCATGACATCGAACCCCAAAGAATTTTGGGATTCCAAAGACCTCAACTTCTCAGCCAACTCATCCAATCTCCTATCATAGGTTTCCTCTCCAGCACCCATGACTGTAAACTGATCCTCCTGAGGATCCTCTTGAAGTACTCTGGCTGCAGTGGCTGTTCCTTGAACGTTTGCAGGAATATGAATCTCAGGATGTAGGTGTGGACCAAATATAGGGGGGTTAACATGTGGTTGCACCCTTTCATTGTTACTGGTGCCAGCAGTTCCCACATGGGGGTCATCTTGAGTTCTCCCCTCTACCAGAACTCTAAGCCTCTCCTGGCTTTGAGCTAAATTATTCATCACTTCCATGAACTGAGTTATTTGGGTTCTCATCTCCACCCTTTCATTAGCCATCTGGGTTCTGGCCTCATTGAGGTCTTGCTGCAACTGGTCCATCTGGATGCCCGGAAGGTTGTTTCTTGTAGGGTACCTGTGTGGCCTGTTGAGAGGGAATAGCCTGCGGCGAGCAATAATTCCTGAATGTCACAACAGAGGTTAGAAACAATAAAACAAAACCTACAAAACAAACAAAAGGGTTAGTATGCAATGCAGTATGCTTATTTGCTATCAAGGTATCCGGCTTGGTCTTCAGTTTTGACCCGTCCAGACCCTTGAAGATGATGCTGTTGAAGTTGCTTTTGAAGTGAACCCAGATGGAAACAAACACAAATACATTACAAAGGTAAGATAATACAAATTGTTCATTTTTTATAACACTAGCCCTCTAAGGGGTCAAAAATACATCACCAAAAAGCAAAAGTACATGGAAAAGGAACAACAACAAGCAAATAATCAGACTCCAAGGCCAAACTCATCCTCGCGAACTTCCTTAAGAAGTGCTTCGGTCACAGGATCAGCCGGATGCTCCGTAAGATTCCTGATGAGAAGGTTTCTTGTTGCAACAGCTGTAGTCAACTTCTTGTTCTGGCTTTGGTCTTTGGATTTCTTCACTCCAGCTTTGATTTTTAACTCTGAAATTTCCTCCTGGGCTGCTGCCAGGGCTTTTTCCATCTGCTCCATCTTATCTTGAACTCTCTTGTCTTCTAGAGTACGGGCTTCAGTGATCCGGACCCACCTGGCCTGACTCTCTTTCAAGTACAAGTCTGTCCTTGCTCTTTGGAACTGGGCTTCTTTACAAGCATTTTTCAGAATCTGCTCACCAGCTTTAGACTTGTTGATATAGTCTCCAGACTTCTCAATCTTAGTCAAGTGTTCCACTCTCAGCTTCTCCAATCTTTCAATCTCCCTTACACCTTCACTCCTCTCCCTGAGGGTCTTCTGCAGGGCTTGGGATAGCTTCTCATTTCTTTCTTTCAAGCCTTCAAACTCTTCCAAACTGACAGTAGCAGGGGGTGGTGCTGGTGATGACTCAGGCATGTCTTTGATGGTGAAGGGCAATCCTGAGATTTGGGCCCTAGCATAGGACCACTCATGATATTGGGCCGATGCCACATTATTGCACTTCCCCAGAATGGTGATTCCCTTGGTTTGAACATGATCCCAGGCCCAGGCAGCCTGCCTAACAACAGTCAAACTGATCTTGTTCTCACAGTAGAGGGTCTCAACCAGGTCTTGTTCCCTAGGAGCATGAACCAGTGCATAGCCTAATTGCCTCTTGAACAGCAGGGGGTTGTAGTTGATACTTCCCTTAACTCCTACCAAAGGTACATTGGGAAAGTGCCCACAGCTTGTGATCATATCTCTGCCCTTGGTGCCTTGGGTGCACCATCTGATGTCTGCTGCAGTGAGAGTAGTGAGCCTCTTAGCCCAGTTGCTTTGCTGATGAGGATTCAGGAATGCATCTGTCCTGGGTAGATGCTTGAGAAGCCAAGCATGGAATAGTGGAGCACAACACCTCACTAGCTTACCCCTCTGTTTCTCATTCCTCTGATGTACTGAGTAATAGAGGTCACCCAACAAGGTTGGCACTGGGTTCTTCAGGATGAACAGGTGGATGGCATTCTTGCTGATGAATCTGGGCTCATCTGCAAACAACACAATTCCATATACACTCAAGGCCAACAATGCACAAACAGCTTTCCAATCCCCCAGGGAGGCCTTCAAACTAGCTTGAGAAATCAGGAAGTCCAGATGAAAACCAGGGATCCCAGCTTTAGAGGTCATATGCTGCTCAATCAAAGCAGGTTCCAGGTGCAAAGCTCTTGCTATCTCTCCATTGCTGGGAAAGACCATTTCAGGGTTAAAAGGAATTTCTCTCTTGATAGGCAAACCAACCAAAGATGCATATTCTTCCAAAAGAGGACCCAACTGAAAGTCTTGAAAGGTGAAACATCTCAATGGAGGATCATAAAACTGAATGCAGGTGTGGATGAGGCTCCTCTGAGAAGGGTCCAGATCCATAACTATGTCCAGTATATCTCCATAACTCTCCCTGAACAAAGGAATGTGATCTGGAGTGATCAGGGTTTGGATCCTCCTGATGTCTGATAAGTCTGGTTGGAAGAAATGATAGGTGATGTTGCTTTTCTTTGGAGCCATGATGCTGAAGACTGAATGGAGTGCTGATGAAGATGCTGAAAGAGTGAACCACTGATTGGCTGGTGCTAGTGACTGAAGTATATGACTGACAAACTGATGCAAGTGCTGGTGGAGATAGGTCAAAGCTGCAGATGGGGTCAAAACCAAAACCAAAGATGAAGGTGGATACCCTGAAACACAAATAAGCAAATGTTAATATGATGCAATGAGTATGTATGCAAATGATATGCAAGGGTCTGTGACTGAGCTGGATCTGATTAACTGCCTTGGTATAGATCCATGTGTGTTCAAGAATTCCAGATGGAGGTCTAAAAATCCAGTAACCAGGGTGGGGGACTCAAATAAAGAGCCACATGTCCAGGGTTTTAGAATCACAAGAACTATCCAACATGGAGCATTCTTAACAAAGTCAAAGTAACAGGGTATTCTGAGGTCAAGGTACCTGCAAACCTGTAAACAGCCCAACCCCCTCACAGGTAGTGATCTAGAACAAGGATCCTCAGACTTGGATCAGTTATGAGAAGTGTAAACACTTCTAACCCGGAGGTACAGTGTTTACAATAACCATAACAATTCCTCCTCTAATTCACCTCAATTTCTGAAGGTCAATACTAAAAGGTCATCCAGACTTAGCAGGCTTCCCAGATCCCCCTAGCACTACAGGAAATCCGTAGCACAGAGTTCTCAAGAAGAAACCCATATCTGAACCGTGTTTCATATTCCCGCACCAGACCGAAATGGAATGGGAAAGAATATGATTCACTCTAGCCTAGGTGTCACTCAGGTCCCAGGTATAGGACCTTGGCTCTCAATAGAACCCCACCCACTAAAACAAAACCAGATCCAGCACAGACAGCATGACAGTATGATATATATAAATGCAAATAAAGAAAGCAGTAAAGTAACTGTACATAAAGCAATGAATAAAAATAAATACAAGCACAAACAAGCACATAACACCCCCAATAAACACAAATCAATCAAGCGCTAGGAGGAACCCACAAAAAGAACCAGAAGCCCTGGTTGCAGTATAAGGGTCCCCAGCAGAGTCGCCAAGCTGTCGCTCCCGACAAATGAAAATGGATCAGATGAAGGTACAGACGCGAACGGTCGGCGAAGGGAACAGTGAGAACACACAGCCGTGAACTCACTGGAGAATGAATAGAGTCGCCAGCTAGGCATTTTTATCCCGGAGGAAAGGCAATGCTGCATAGACCTAGAAAGAGATGGATAAGACGGTTGCGAACCAGAGAGACTGAGAAGGGGGGTTGGTTACAACCTGGGAAGGTATTAGCACCCAGATTGTCCGCCGTACTCGACGGGATCCACGCTTAAAAGATTTGTGTTTTAAAGGGGTAGTGTCAGTGCAATTTGTGTATAAAATAGCTGGAAAGGAATGTACAGGTGTCAGTGTAAAGTATATAAGTGATATGAAGTATGAAAGTGTCAGTGTAAGAAAGGAGTGAAATGCTCATGACAATGAGGCTAAGAGAGAGATGCTGGAAAGAGGGGGAATGTACAGAGACTTTTGTTCGATAACCGTTAAGTTATGCCTACGTATCCTCTCGTGCAATGAGGAAGTCAGAACACCGTAGTTCGACCCAAAGAGACTGAAAGGATTGACTGGTGAACTGCTTGCAGTCTATGCTCAAGTGTAAGATCTGTCTGGCACAGATGCAAACTGTCTTGCATTAGACGGAAGAAGCAAGTTCTCGGTTGTGAGTGAAGATGATGAGAAAAGAATCCCGAAGGAGACGATTATTGTTTGTTCTTGTGTTTTCAGTCTTTTATTTCTTTTTGGAGTTTGTCATAAGATAATGAGCTTAAACCTAAATCAATGGATTTGGTAAACTCATCACATCATCCCTCTGATTAGGGGTAATGAGAATTACCTTAAGTGTGAAGTCAGATTCTCACACTTAATCACCTTTGATGTAGGGTTAAGATCATTAACCTACTTGTGATTAATTAGATGTTTTTGTGATTTTTGTTTAGTGTTAAGTAATGAGGTTAAGCCATAATCAGGGATTTAACAGGCTCATTACACTATCCTAAAAGAAGGATAATAGATGAGGGTGTTTAAGCTGAGGAAGGATCCTCAGCTTAATCCATGATTAGGGATTAAACCCATGACAGAACAAACCTTTGATTAAGTGGATTTTATTAATGATATGATGATGAAGTGTTTTTTATGATTTGTAAGACAACTTGAGGGGGACTTGTCCATTAACTTTAGGGTTAGTCCTTCTTAACCAATTAAGGAAGAATTAGAACCCTAATGCAAGGCCCAAGTTACAAGTGTAATGTCTTGATGATTATTAGATGGATTAATTAAGAGAGTTCAACACCTTAAGGGTCCAAGACTTAGGATTAAAGTTATACACTCCATCCTAAAAGAAGGATGCAGGCATGATCTTAATCACAAAGTCTTAAAGCCTTAAGGGTTTAGTCCCTGATTATGAGGTGAGGGGAGATGACTCAAGGAGAGACACAAAGGTAAAAACTATGGGGGAGACTAATCAAAACCCTAATTCATTATCATGCTTGGTTGGTCCTAATGTTTGTGAGGTTTTCAAGAACAATCTTCAGATGAACCACCAGGAAGCAGATGAACAAGATCAAGAGAAGCAAAGTGACTTGCTTCATTCAAGAAGTCAAGTCACTTGAAGAAAGAAAGTGGGAGGAGGAAGAATGAGCAAGCTCAAACTCAAACACACATAAGAATGCAGCAAGGTATGCAAGAGAGATGAGAATAGAGGTTATGAGAAGTGAAGGCAAATTCACTTCTCAAGTTACTTACCACCTGCAATGTTAGAAAGAAATGCAAAGCAATGCAAGAGGAGATGAAATGGCATGAGGCAAAGCACAACCAGAAGCATGGTGATGATGATTATGATGCCATGAGGTGCTGCAAACATGAGGCAAGACCTAGAGATGGTCATACAAGGTTATGAATGCAAATGATGCAAGCTAAGGAACATGAACAAACATGAAATGTTATGGAACATACAAGACAAATGACATGGCAAATATGCAATGCAATGATCAATGATGCTTTCTACATGTCTTAAGATGTCAAATGAATCATAAGAATGCACAAAGTGAAATGACAAGTCAAGTTATGCAAGGAAATGCAAGAAGGATGCAAATGAAAGCCCAAATTAGGGTTCATGGATCAAACATCAAACATAAACCAAAAACAGAAGCAAACCTTAACTTAAAAAATGGAAAATGGTACCCAAAGAAACCCTAGGCCTATAATGAACCACTGCCCAAAGGGGAGCTCTCAACTCTCAACCAAACTCAAGTTATGAATTTTGCAAGTTATTAGGGCTTTTTAGGGTTTGTAACAAAAGAAATGCCAATCAATTAGAAAATGCAAGATCAAATCATGGCCTTTTTATCCTTGAAAGTTCATGCTAAATGGAAAACAATGCAAGAAGAATCAATGTCTCAACCTTCACCAATAGGCAGAAATGAATTTTCAAACTTATGAACAAAATAATGCATCAAAAATGATTTAATTCAATGAAAAATTCTTAAAATGCATCAAGATCAAAAAAGAAATTTGGTTTGAAGGTTGGACAATGTTTCTAAATGTCTTAGAACATTTCATGAATTTTTTTGTAATTTTTAAATACCTAAAAGTATTTTTAATTAATTAATTCTCATTAATCAATTAAAAATAATCTTTTAAATATTTAAAAATACTTTTTTAATGATAAAAAATAAAATAAAAATATTTTTGTGTCATAAAAATTAATAAAACCTTAAAGAAAAAGTTTCATAATTTTTATGATTTTTTAACTATTTTAAATAAATTGTACAAGTTAATTGAAAATAAAATGAATTAAAATTAAATTAAATGAAAAGTAATCAAGATGGACGAATGAGATTGGCTCTGAGTTTGAAAATGCTGACCAGCGCGCAAATGAAGGGTGGAGATTGCATCTGGCCAGATTAAATTAAAAATGAATTAATTAAGTGGATTAGGGTTAATGACAAGATCCTGGCCATCAAAAAAGGTGGGAAGTCAGCCAGTCAACGCCATCTAACGTTCCAGATTTGAACCTCACTTAATGACTGAGATTAGGGTTAACTACTTTCAGGCTGCCGGAGAGGACCTCCGGTCGTCTTCTCCGGCCAGCCAAAACCCTAGAAAACGATTCAAGCCACCATCCAACAAATTTCCTGCCCAGAAACAACCTCCTATCCTAACTAAACCTTAATCCAAGATCAAAATACATTTATCTAACATGAACAAGGAGAATCGAAACGAAATGCATTCACGGGCCAAATTTCAGAGATGCATAAAATGCTCATTTTCACACCATTTTAAATTCTAAACACATCCCAGTGATCCTCAGAGCATGTATTTTTGATTTGGAACAAAAGGAACAAGCTTTAAAAAGTTTGAAGTTTAAGACTACCTGAGGTGACAAGTCCTGTTTCTGAGCTTCCAGAGCCGTTTCTTGATGCAAGCTGGCTCTAATGAATCCCCTGGTGTCAATGGCAGGCTTGAGATGAAGTTTAGCAAGCTATTTCAATGGCTACCAAACTGGTGTAGCAGAGAATGACCTTGGTGTACAGGCTGTTTTAGGCCAGTGTAATGGGTGGTTTGGACTCCTCTGAGTGTGCCTGACTTGTTGGTGAAGGAAGATGAAGTGTTTGAGGGATGGACAGTGAGATTCGAAGAGGACTGGTTCTGAGGATGAAGAATGGTGAGGTTCAAATCAGGCTTGATTCAGGCCTGAGCTTTGATGGTTTTAGGCCTATGGAGTGTATTGAGTTTAGTGATGAAGAAAGTTTTGGTGTTTCTTGGCTGTGGAGGCAAATTCGATAGATTTTGCAATGTGAAGGGATTTTGTGTAAGTGATGAGTGAGGATGTTTCAGCTTGGCCTGCCCTTATGCTTTGCTTGCAAGTTGTCCATATGACTCTCTCTCATTGGTCAGATGATTGGACACATGCTTTTTTGATAGATAAGTCAACTTTTGCAAAATGTCCACCTTTTGTGTAAGTGATGCATAGCTCATGGCATAGGCAAGTACAATGTTGGTTCTGGTGCAGCATGGTGTGGGAGGGGCCTAGCAAAACTCAGCACTCAAGGCTGCAAGTTGGTGAGAGGTGTTCATGAGTTTTTGCAACTTGTGGTTTTATGTTTCACATGTGATCCTTTATCCAACCAAACATGAAACCATGGGCCAACCTAGTCCAATTCTGATTTTTGTAACTTAGAGGATGCTTACATGCTGGTTTGAAGTGGATTAGAGGTTGCATTTGACTTTGGTTCAAGACCTTGCAAAATTTCCACTTGGTGCATAACTTGAAAAACAATGATTTTTGCTAACTTTGCATTGCCATAACTTTTGATCCATGAAGAGTTTGATCATGTTCTTGTACTTTTTGAAAAGGGAAAGATGAGATCTACAACTTTCATGACCAAAGTTTTTCCATTTGAGGCCTTTTTGGATCATGAATCAAGGCTTGAAAATTGACCTAAAATGAGGCATTCTTGAAAAGTCAACTATACCCAAAAAGTCAACATTTGCAAAAAACCCAAATCCTTGATTTTTATGAACTTCAACCTTCTTCCATGATCAAATAAAGATCATATACACTCAAAATGATGAAGATCACCCATTGGTTGGGTCATTGGGGGCCTCAGATGCCCTGATTTTACACTGACTTGTCTGAAAAGTCAACTCTTGATCAGATGACTTCCCCATGGAATTTCTTCATGAAAATTGATATGCATACTCCCTATACCATATAGAGACTAATGGAAACAAGAATGACCAAAAAATTTGGGGTTATGGCCTCTGAAACCAAAACCCTAATTTTAGGTCAACTGTGCAGTTCAACCTGGCTCTGCATCCACTCAAACCCTAGTTCTTGTGATTCCTCTGCAATTTTGACTCTGTGAGGATGTAACATGATACAAGAACACACATGGACCCTTCTGAGATGATTGGTGGCCTTTGGAGTGGCTCAAGAAGCTTTGGGATCGCTCAAATCACAAACCCTAGGTGCAGATGACTTAGAAACTATGCAGTGAATCAAACATGAGGTATGAGATTGTATGATTGTGTTTATGCATATGAGATGATCACAAGCCATGGTGTGAATGGGTGAGGGCAAATTTGGGGTGTTTACAACCGCGTATAACGTGTCAAGGATTCGCAACTACCTAGGATGAACCTAAGCACCTTATAAGTCATACCATTTAACAATTTCTAGTCACAATATTAGGCCACACTATTGGTTTATGGTAAGATTTCCTAACTCTTCCTCCATCCTTGATACTTTTGGTTATATAGTTTTCAAACATATAACTTTAACATTCTAGTCTAATTATCACCATTAAACTAATCCCACAATGATCTCATTGTCTCTATTCTCCATCAACTCTCATTATTTAATACGTTTTCCACAATTAACGCATATTCCACAATTTGACTAATACCATAATTCCTTAAATAACATAATTACGGTTAATCGGAAAAGTCAGCTAAAAGTCGGCTCAAAATAATATTTCTCAACATCATAAGATAGTTCATGTTTTTAGCTTCGAATCGATATGTGGAACACTAAAAACGGGTACCCGGATCACAAGTTATGAATTAAATACAAAAACTGAACTTCCAGATCTAGTTGAGAGAGCCCTCAGCTTGCTGAGCGAGAATCTCCATGTCTTTGCTCTCTGAGCGAGATAAACCAGAGTCACCAACTTCTTCTACAGAATTTCATCTGCTCGATAAGCGAGCCTAGCTCGTTGAGCGAGCTCTGCGATTCCATAAAATCCAGGCTTACGGGAAACACTCATTTCCATGCCAAACTCAATCAAAACACCACCAAAATAGAGGAACCAAACACTAAACATGAATACCATCATGTATTAGTCATTCTACTTTCATATAATTGAGTTTTAACCATTTAATCTTTCAATTTCTAAGATTTTCTACAAAACCCTAAAACTCAATATCTCAACCAAAACTCAAAAGAAAAGTTTCTAACTATGAACCCACCTTTTCAATGAAGAGGAGTTTGGTGAAGATGAATATTTGATGAAGAAATGGTGAAGATCCAAGCTTTCCCTCTTCTTAGGTTTTCTTCCTCTTCTTCTCTTCCCCCTTTCTTTCTTTCTTTCCTTTTTCCTTCTTTCTCTTTTCTTTCTCTTACCAACTTTCTTTCGCTTTCTCTTATAAACCCTTCTTTTCTCTTTTTATAAAATAAATACCATTCATTAGTTAGTAACACTAACTGGTCCAATTTGAGAGTATCCAAAAATGTCTCCGAGTCGAATATTTAATAAAGCCTCTGTGTCAGATAATAATTAATTAATTAATTTAAGTTCGTCGGTTGCTCTAATTACTTTAACTGAAAGCTCTCAAAGTACACCAGAACCCTATTAAATTTAATTAATATTATCCAGAGCACTTAATTAAATACAGGGTATTACATCCCCCCTACAATTGAAAATCGTCCTCGAATTTCCTTTACTCATCCTCAACGATAATTTACCATATTGTCTTAGATCCACACTTATCCTTAATTATCTTACATATTCTAACATGATTAAAACCTCTCACTAGTTCACAACACAAGACATAACACTCCGGCTTGATTCTGGAACACACAACACTCGACAAGGTTTCACAAGGTATCTCTGCGAGATCTTATTTTCATATAATTTCCCAACAAAAGCTCCTATTAAGATCCTTCAATCACTAACGCCATATAAAAATTTGTCAAACGACTTCCTTTACCAATTCCACTTGATCTTACATCAAAACCGTAACCATTTACGCCGGACACTTCATTCTCTCAGTATCCTACCATAGACAACCCACTTAGAATAAAATTCTCCTTTAATCCTCAACAATCTAACTGAATTATTTAATCTGTCTCCTTCCACTATGCTTTCAAAGCCTAACAACGGAGATACCATGAATTCTCAAACAATACTAAGAAGCTGATAGTCTGTGGAGAAAATACTTATCCATCGGAGCTCTCACCAACCAATAGAATAAGAACTTGCAAACATGCAACGATAGAACAATTCACTTGTAAACTACAAGATCATAACATTGGTCCACATTCTCCAATGATTGAGATAACGGGGTTGTACTATTGCAATCATAACTGATACAATTCAATCCTAATCTAAACTCGAAACAAATGATCCAATTAAGCTTAACCAATCTGACCATGGTTACTATGTTCCTTATCAATTCTCTTTACAAAATTTCCATTCACTCGAGATTTCTGTCAACACAAGTTTTCCATCAATAAAATGCAGTAACGCCACAGAACTTACAATAGCTAGTTAGTCACCAATACCAAATTCAAATTATCCTTAGAACACTTGCGGGTTTCCATAACACTTGAGGTTAATAATTTAACGATACTAAAGTTGACCAATTATTTAAATCTCATCCACACAATAATTCCAATGCCAAAACCTTTCCTGGAAGATCAATACTTCGCTATCTGACACTTCAAACGGAGACCAAAATAGACTTACAATTCAGAAGGTACGATTCTCTAAAGTTCTCCATAAAAGTCGTGTGTTAATCGATTGCCCATCCGAAGTTAAACGATCGAACACTACTAAAATTGTTCTTCTTATTAACAAACAATCTAACTCAACATTACCAATTCATACCATGCCATCTTGAAGGATGATTCTCACTCTCGATGTCCAGACATGCGCACAACCACTCGTCGTTCACAACTAGAGATAACACGAACGGGCACAACATGCAGATCACAAATCCAACAAGCGACGAAGTAGAATTACCATTCTATCACGGTCACAACACGAACACTCAACAGAATGGCTCGATTCCACTCGCACAATAATGTTGTCAAAAGGTTTTTGTTGCAAGCTAACACTTAGTTCACCCATAAATAAAATCCAACATACAATCCTTATCGGGTAAAAACAAGATGATGAACACCTCTTGTCTAGTATATAACCTTGTCCTCTCTCTTTAATTCCTTGACGAGGATTAAAAAAACAACAACATTCTCAATCTCATTAGAGAAAATTCCAAATACTTCGATTATTCCTGACACTTGGAAACTAAGGTAATGCACTCCTCTGAAGAATCTTTTATACCTCTACCTACATAAAATTCGGGATTTCCTTACTTTCTACTAATCATTTCATAGAATGTTTCCACAGCCTTCTGCCATACTAAGAAAGCTCCAATCGGGCACTCAAGTCCAAATGTATTCATCTTATAAAAATCCAACTTTCGAAACTTAATAATATTAGCCAGTCACTAACATGAAGGTAACCAATTATTCAAACCCAGAAGCAACTTCTGACATTCATTGTTACCTAAGCCTCCTAACTCATTGTTGCACCCCAAAATTTGCCCTCCACAAGACAAGACATTGTGTACTAAGAGGCTCACAAAGTTCACAAGGTTCACAAGACATCTCATGAGGTTCACAAGGTTCACAAAGTTCACAATTAGTCATAAAGTTTGACAATTCCCTCAGACAATGCATCCTCCTAAGCAATGCATCTTAAACTAGGGTTTTGACTTTCATCAGGATAAATGGACTTCCAAGGCTTTAAGTGAGATTCATAGCATCCCATATGAGTTCAATAATCCCCATGTCAAGTTTCAAGACTTTCCCAAAAGATTTGCCCAATCAGATGATCAGATAGGTTAAAATCAGTCAAGGCAGTTAAAAAGTTAAACTAAGGTCAATTGTGGTCAAACCAAAGTCAAACTTCATGGTTTTTTGCCAACATCAATTATATGAAGTAAAATTCATCATTTGATCAAGGGTTGATCATGATTCATCAAGGAGATTTCAGATCATCAAGAATCAGGAGTTTCTAAATTAGGGTTTTCACAGGAAAAGTCAACTGAACTTTGACCCGCCATAACTTTCACATGCTTCATCAAAATTTTACCATCCAAAGCTCATTTTGAAGGAAATTGAATTCTCTACAACTTTGTGTCTCACAAGCCAATCCCAAAAATGCTTCATTTGGAAGGTATGAGCTAAGACATTATAGGTCTTTTTAAAAGTCAACAAAAAGTCAACAACTTCCAAAGAGCATAACTTGAGAATGGTAAAAGATATGGACATGAGACCAAAGAGGTTGGTTAGAGGACTCTTTAAGCTTTCCAAAATGTCCAAGAACACCTTCATATCATTAAAATTGAAGGATTTGTGCCCTTGCAAAGTTGGGAAATTTTGGGAAGTTTATGAAGCAAATAAGGCCTTAAAACCAATTTTTGCTAAATGAGCCCACCAAATTGCCATCCAATCTTTACAAAATCACCAAGCACGGCCCAACCCACACCTTTTTTGATTTTTTATATTTTATTTAATATTTATTTGAATTTTATTCATTAAAATACAAATTAAATTAAAATAAAATATGAAAGTCATATATTTGGAAAATATTTTGATTCTAGAAGGACTTAATACTCATTTAAGCTTGATTGATACCATAATATTTCAGATCATATCAAAATAGCGATGTTAGATCAAAGAAAATTCAAGTTTTAATGATAAATCTTTTTCAATCTCACAAGGTCCAAAAATCCACAAGTTTGAATTTTTTCGATTTCTATGATAAACCGAATGCATGTTCATGTCATGTTTGAATTTTTTCGATTTCTATGATACACGCATGATAAGTTAAATTTGATGATATATTGTTGTTAGTACTAATGTTTAGAATGTTTCTGGATCAGTTAATTGTATTTTTGGTACAGGAATGACATTTCGCCATTATTAGGGTTCTAAGGTTCGAAATTGGGAACCTTTGTTAGACGCGATTTCAGGACAAATTGAAGGTTTAAATGGATTCATAGGAAGGTTTACATGTGATATGTACCCATAAAACTAATTTATTTAATGTATTTGACGTTTTTGGATTTACAGGACATCTAGTGACAGAACAAAACCGTCACTAAAACCTCTAGTGACGACAAGCCGTAGGTAAAGGCTAAGTGGACGGTTCAGTGGAGAAGATGATGAGCGCGCGTTGTATAATTTGAATTTTAGTTTTATTTTATAATAACTCTGTTTCACTTATTTATCACACACAAGCGTGTGTCCCAGTGGTTGAGACTCTGTGTTGGTAAGCTTGGGGGGCGAGTTTGATCCCCAGGTTATTCTTTTTGCTTGAAAATTCTTTTATTTTGCAAGTTAATCATAAAACGATTACTACCCGAACATTATCACCAGCGCACACCTGGCCTGGTGGCAGCCTTGCTGGTCCAAGGGTGGAAGGGCCTAGGGCGTGGGTTTGATCCCTGCCCCAGGTAAGTTTTGTTTTTTTATTTTGTTTTCTTGTTTATTTGTTTTGAATTAATTCAAATTATGTTTTTTTCATATAAAAAGAAAATTATTTTAATAATATATATATATATATATATATATATATATATATATATATATATATATATATATATATATATATATATATATATATATATATATATATATATATATATATATATATATATATATATATATATACATAATTTCATGTATTCTAAAAATCCTTAATTTATTTTCTACAACTTTAATCTTAGTTTATATTTAAATTAAAATATGTATATATTATTATTATATATTTATTTTTGTAGATAATCAAATTAGTATTGTAATTTAAATTATAAACCCTAATTCTTTTTTCTAAAATATGTAACCCTAATTTCTAATCCTAATTTTTTTATTTAACTTAAATATTAAACTTAATAAATTTTTCTAATATATGTAATTAAATAATTAATCATGTTTTTTTTATTTTATAGTTTATTACTATTATTCATATTATTTTATTTTTATCTCAAAAATTCTTAAAAAAATTGTTCATTTAATCTAAAAATATTTAATTAACTTGTATATATTTTTATATTTGTGCTAACCTCTTCTTCTTATAATTGTTTTATTACTAACCCTTTTTATTATTTATTTATGTATTTATTATTTAATCGTTTCTATATTTATGTAAATGCCAAAGCTGTGTAATAGTCGTAGTTTTTTATCGTTTATTTGTTTATAAATATTCTTGCCATGGTTAGTAAATATAGGGAGTGATAACATGTTTGTACTTTAAAATTAATTTAGAATCACTAATTGAATAAGATAAATATATGAATATGAACACTCACACACGTAAGTCGATCTTCGATCGCCATCTATCACTTTCTAAGGTTATCCCTCATGTTGCCTTACTATAAGGTCAAGTAAGGTGTCTTAAAGCAAAGTCCCTTCTCATGAGATATCATCAAGTCCCTTTAAGATTATAAGAACAAGTCCCTTCGACGTTGCCTACGGTAAATGATCTTTTCCCTTCGAATAAAAGATGATAAGTCCCTTCGTATTGCTAAGACACCTTACAGTTGCCTAAACACAGATGACCCTTCACATGTCCCTTATAACATCCAAGGTAATGACTACTTATTCCTTAATAATAGGGATAGTCTTACCATTGAAAGAACATTCAAGAACAGTAAAGATTTAACTTAGGGTAGGTTCCTCTTAAGTACTTGCTCACTTTTCATCAAATTATTTCATTACACTTCACATTTTCAAACAAATTTTCAAAACAAAGTCTTTATATACATCCATACAAGGATCATTATAAAGTACTTAAGAAAATTTTCAATCACACACTACACTTCTCAAAACAGTTTAAAGTGAGCTAAGTAACTAAGAGCCCATGGATAACCATGGATATAAAGGGTGCTAACACCTTCCCTTTGTATAACCTACCCCCCGAACTCAAAAATCTTTTAAGGTCTTTCCTGTACTTTTATGCCCTTTCCTTTGGATAAAATAAAAGTCGGTGGTGACTCTTGCTATCCGCAACATAACTAAAGTCAGTTCTCCCACCGTGTTACAGAACTGGCAACTCTGCTGGGGACTTATAAAAGAGGGGTACCCTTAGGAATTAGATCACTTTAAAATTGTTTGCCTTGTTTGCTTTACTTTACTTTTTGGGTGCTCTTATGTGTGAAAGATCCTAACCCGGATCTAGTGTACCTTAGGTAAATGGAAATAGACCAAGGAAACTGTACGGCGTATACCGATATGGTTGATCCGGTGGCCATAGTTAGTGTGACTTCTTGGTTGGTGCTTATATTCCTTAAGTAAGTTGAGGATAATATGAGGCTGCCATATGTTGTCAATACACTAACTGACTTTTAGAACCCTAGTCATCCCATCTTGGCCTGTAGAAAGTAGTGAGATAACCGGCTTTGGTGAAGAATGAAGTTGGTTGATACTCGATGCTACACTCATTGAGATCTTAAACTTGGAGGGTTTTGGTTGGCAAGTAAGTTGCCTACTGAACAACCACCCTTGGGAAGGATCAGTGATATTGAGATCCCTTAGAACCTGGTTACTTTTGTAGGACAGGATGAACCATCTAAACTTCAAGGGAGGGTACTTACCTTTAAACCTCATGCAAGCCTTTAAACCTAGGGCTATTGTGTGACTTGTTTGTGTGTGCCACATGTTTGTGATTGAGCATAACATCATAGCATCATCATACATCATAAGCATAGCATTTTCACTAACCATTTCAAGGACCAAAGGATTTATCTTTGTTCTTTGTTGTAGGTCATGGCTTCTGCTCGTAGGAATACTATCTGGATCAACTTTGTAGGAATACCTCCTAAGCTTAAGGAATTGGTCTCTCAAGTTTCTGAAAACTCCCAGTTCATCAAGAGGCATGGTCACCTATTGGATCTAGTCACTTCAGGGTTCAATGAAGACATGATGAGTGTTTTGTTTCAGTTCTTTGATCCTAAACATCATTGCTTCACATTCCCCGACTATTAGCTAGTTCCTACAATGGAAGAGTTCTCCAAGCTTCTGGGTATACCTATCCTTGATCAGAAACCTTTCACAGGCTTGGAAAAAGAGCCTAAACCTGAAGTCATTCCTGCAACCCTACATTTGAAGAAATCAGACATTGTCCTAGAAACAAGGAGTGGAGTTAAGGGTATCCTTGCCAAGGTATTGATGGAGAAAGCTCAAGTGTTCCTGAAGGCAATGAGTTATGATGCTTTTGAGGAGATCTTAGCCCTATTGATCTATGGTTTAGTGTTGTTTCCCAATCCAGACCAGTTCATAGACGTACACGCCATCAACATATTTCTGACTCATAATCCGGTGCCTACATTACTTGGAGACATCTTACATTCTCTTCATACTCGTACTACGAAGGCCCGAGGAACTCTTATGTGTTGTATACCTCTATTGTCTAGGTGGTTTATCTCTCACCTTCCTCGATCAGTAATGAAGAATGAACAAGGGTTCAGGTGGTCTAAAAGGATCATGTCACTTTCTCATTCAGATATTCATTGGAGTTCTAGATCTATGGAAAATGTTACTATCATTGACCGTTGTGGGGATTTCCCTAATGTGCCACTCCTTGGCATAAGAGGGGGCATTACTTACAACCCTTCTTTAGCTCTATGTCAGTTTGGTTATGCTCGGAGTGATGGTCCTCATGACATGTTGATTCAGGGTATTGTGTTTGACTACGACAACGATCTGCAAGGATATCGTCAAAGGTTTATACGAGCATGGGGTAAAGTGAACAAGGTTGACAGCAAGACTCTGGAACCAAAGTACACTATTCCTATGGAAGCTTATCTCAGATGGGTGCGATCTTGTGCTCAGACTCTTATGATGCCATATCCTGCTATCCTGCCAGTTACCATGGAGCCTGTTGCTGAAGGAGATACTTCTTATATTATTCTTCATCCAGACATGCCCACTGACATGGAGGAGTTACAAAGGTCCTGGATCCAGTTGAAGGAGCAAAGAGATACTTTTGAGACTCATTACAAAGCAAGTCAAGAAAGAATACTGGAGCTAACAAAACAACTTCATGAGGAGCGGAACCTCAACTCATACCTCAACACAAAGAGGAAACGTCCATGGGAGACTTAAAACCCCATCTTTTGTATTCATTTCATTTTTATTGTAAGCCCAAGGGGCAAACAAATTTATTACTAATAAAAGTTTACTTTTTGGTTGTTTAAACAAATTTAAATCTTGCGGTCCTTGAAAACATTGCATACGCATTTATATACCATATCATTGCATCACAGGTTTCTTATGTACAGGTATCTTATCTTCTCGCTGTTTATTTCAGCAGAAATGGCTCTTGAACAGACTGTCAAAGATCTCCAGGATCAGAATGCACAATTCCAAGAGTTGATTCTGAACTTGTCCAAGGGACAAGATGAGTTGAAGACACTGCTGGCTAAGAAGACTAAGAAGGCTAGAAGATCAGGAGGCCTTATCAATCTGGGAAGAAAGTTCAAAGGTCCTGTCAAGATAAAGGAACAGGTTGATGATTATGAATCAGAGGATTCTGAGAAAGAGGGAGGCAGTCTCCATAATACTGAGGGAGATTCTGATTCTGAAGCAAATTATTATCATGATCCTAATGAAGATAAGTTCAAGATGCTGGTGGATAGAATGAATGCTATGGAGTAACAAAAATCTTTTGGGCTGGATTTTGAAGATCTGAGTTTAATATCTGGAGTGGTTATACCTATTGGTTTCAAGGTTCCTGCTTTTGTGGTGTATGATGGTGTCTCATGTCCCAAGCTGCATCTAAGGTCCTATGTCCGGAGGATTCAACCACATACTGCTGACAAGAAATTGTGGATTCATTTCTTCCAAGAAAGCTTGTCTGGAGCTCAATTGGAATGATACTATCAATTGGAGAGTGCCAATATTCGTGATTGGAATGATCTGGCTGAGGCCTTCTATAGGAAATACCAATACAATGCTGATTTAGCACCTACTCGCATGCAGCTCCAAAGCATGTCTATGGGTGCTAAGGAGAATTTCAAGGAGTATGCCTAGAAATGGAGAGACCTGGCTGGCAGAGTTCAACCTCCTCTGACTGACAGGGAACTGGTGGATATGTTTATGAGTACGCTGAATGGTCCTTTCTATAGTCACCTCATTGGAAGTTCATCATCTGGTTTCACTGAGCTGATAATGACTGGAGAGCGTGTGGAGAGTGGTATAAGAAGTGGTAAGATACAAGTGTGTGCCTCTTCATCAAGCACTGCCAAGAAGCCCCCTAGTGGGAAGAAGGAGTCTAATGCTGTGTATGGCCAACCCAGTCGTAACAGAAGTCACCAATCTGTGGGAGCAGTTCACATTTCCAATCCTACTCCTGCAACACCAGAGCGACCATAGAGCAATCAGCAGAAGCCTAGAAGACAGTTCACCAAGATCAACATGTCACTGGCCCAAGCCTTGCAGCACCTGTTGAAAGGGGAACTCATTACTTTGAAGGACCCTCCTCAGAATCCTAATACTTCCTCTCCTCGGTACAACTCTAATGCACGATGTGCCTATCATTCTAATTGTCCAGGACATGATACCAACAACTGCTGGATATTGAAAAACAAGATTCAAGATATGATTGATGCTGGAGAGGTTGAATTTGACCCTCCTGGGACTCCAAATGTGATTACTGCTCCATGCCAAATCATGAGAAGACTGATAATGCTGTTGATGAAGTTTCATATGTTTCCTCAGTAGCAGATGTGACCACTCCCTTATCCATTATCAAGAAGAAGCTGGTACAGGCTGGATTCTTTCCAGGTTGTAATAAAGATTGTTTTTATTGTGCCTACAAACCTGATAGCTGCTGGATGTTGAAAGATGGTATTCAACGCATCATGGACAATTACACTATATTGTTTGAGAGGACACCTTCTGTGAAAAGTATGGTTGAACATCTAACTCGAGGTGCGAAGGTTGAAGATGTGGATATGGTTGATAAAGTGCCAGTGAGGATTACTTCCAAAGGCCCTATCAAGATCACTTCCAAGGGACCTATCAAGATTACTGCTGAAGGTCTGGTAAAGACTGTTGCTGAAGCTAGAGTGGCTCCCATGATTATTACCACTCTTGGCCCTATTCCGTATACTTCTGATAAAGCTATACCCTGGAATTACGGTTCTGATGTTTATATCCATGGTGTTAAGAAGGAACCTTTAGCTGATACACCTGTTACTGATAAAAATCTTGATGTTGATAATATTGCTGGATCTAGTAAGATCACCAGAAGTGGAAGAATTTTCTCTCCTCCGGTTACCTTAAAAAATACAGTTACTCCAACTACTACCTCCACTTCTGAGTCAAATACTAATACTCGGGGCAAAGGTCCTGTGGTTGAACCTGTGCAAGCTGAGGCACCGACTACTGAGAATCTTTCTAAGCAGATGGAAGAAGTGCTGAAGATCATTCGCAAGAGTGATTATGATATTGTTGACCAGTTGGGGCATACTCCCTCCAAAATTTCCATGTTGTCTTTGTTGCTGTGTTCTGAGGCTCATGCTAAAGCCTTGATTAAGTTCTTGAAAACTGCCCATGTACCAAATGAAATTTCTGTGGATCAATTTGAAAATTGTGTTGCACACCTGACTTATGATAATGGGTTGGGTTTTTCTGATGCTGACTTGACTCATGCCAAGAGAAATCATAACAAAGCTTTACATATCTCTATTGAATGTAGGGGCACTACCCTGTCTCATGTGTTGATAGACAATGGTTCTTCACTGAAAGTACTTCCCAAAGAGGTTCTAAACAAGCTCAGCCCTGAAGATGTTGTGTTAAGACGAAGTAATATAGTGGTGAGGCCTTTGATGGTTCAAGAAGGGTGGTGCATGGAGAAATAGATCTCCCAATCAAAGTAGGCTCTCAAGTCTTCAATTCTACAATCTATGTAATGGATATTCGTCTTGCGTACTCTTGTTTGCTTGGGCGCCCCTGGATCCACGGGGCAGGTGATGTGACCTCCACTCTACACCAGAAGTTGAGATACGCAGTAAAGGGAAAGGTCGTCATTGTTTATGGAGAGGAAGAATATATGATCAGTCATGTGAATACATTTAAGTATGTTGAAGTGGAAGGTGAATATGTTAATACTCCTTGCCAGACATTTGAAGTAGTTCCTTGGGTCGTTCCTGCTACTGAAGCTCCTCCTGTTGTCAAAAGAGTTCATGTGGTTACCAGAGTACCTCCTACAATGGCCTCCCTCAAAGATGCCAGAGCTGTGGTTGAAGAAGGTGGTTGTACTATTTGGGGTCAGCTTCCTGACATTCCTTACAAGTCTGACAAGTTTGGTTTGGGTTTCACTGCAGAGTCTCAGAAGGTTGTTCCTCGTGCTCGTGCTGTTCGTATCACCAATCAAGGGATCATGAAAGATCAAATCAATGTTGTGGGTGATTGTAATGAAGACTACAACCTGGATGACTGGATCTTTCCTACTGTGGGTGATGGGCTCAACAATTGGAAGACTGAAGACGTTATTCTTATCTCCTTTAGTCAGGATTAAATACTATTACTGTGTTGTTATTTTTAAGTTTGTAATTTTTGAACAATTAAACTTTTAAGCCTTGTGCCTTACCCGGGGCACAATGGTATGCTTGTTACGGGATGACATTTCATTTGCATACTTCATTCAATAAAAATCAATGGACGTTTCATTTTCGTAAATATTGTGCTCCTTGTCTTTCTTTTCTTTTCTTTTCTTTTTTGTTTTATCAGCTATGTGTTCTTACACACACCCACATCACTAAAATGCAGATCCTCATCCACTCTGGATCCTGTTGATAACAGTTCTACTATTGCCAATTATAATTTCGAGAATCCGATCTATCAAGCTGAAGAGGGAAAGGAGGAAGATTGTGAAGTACCTGTAGAGCTTGCTAGGTTGTTACAACAAGAAGAGAAAGCTATACAGCCACATGAAGAGCCAATCGAAGTTGTAAATCTGGGAACCGAAGAGAACAGGAAAAAGGTCAAGATAGGGGCTGAATTAGAGGATAGTGTTAAGAGCAGATTAATTCAGATGTTACGTGATTATATGGAGATCTTTGCTTGGTCCTATGAAGATATGCCAGGGTTGGATACAGACATTGTGGTTCACCGTTTACCGGTAAAAGAAGATTGTCGTCCAAAGAAGCAGAAGGTTCGTCGCATGCGTCCCGAAATGTCAGAGAAGATTAAAGCAGAGGTGATGAAACAGTTTGATGCAGGTTTCTTAGTTGTGACTTCTTATCCTCAATGGGTTGCAAATGTGGTACCGGTACCTAAGAAAGATGGTAAGGTACGCATGTGTGTAGATTACATGGATTTGAACAAGGCCAGCCCCAAAGATGACTTTCCACTTCCTCATATTGATGTTCTGGTAGACAACACTGCTCAGCATAAAGTATTCTCTTTCATGGATGGTTTTTCTGGTTACAATCAAATCAAGATGGCACCTGAAGATATGGAGAAGACTACATTTGTTACACAGTGGGGCCCTTTTTCTATAAAGTGATGCCATTTGGTTTGAAGAATGCCGGGGCAACATATCAGCGTGCTATGGTGGCTTTGTTTCACGATATGATTCATCATGAGATAGAGGTATATGTAGATGATATGATAGCCAGGTCCCAGAATGAAGAGCAACACCTTGACCATCTGCTTAAGCTGTTCGAAAGATTGAAGAAATACAAGTTGAGATTGAACCCAAACAAATGCACTTTTGGAGTTAGATCTGGTAAACTCCTGGGTTTCATTGTCAGTGGAAAAGGTATTGAAGTAGATCCCGCGAAAGTGAAAGCTATACAAGAGATGCCAGCTTCCCGTACTGAGAAGGAGGTTAGAGGTTTCTTGGGAAGATTGAATTACATTGCAAGATTTATTTCCCAATTAACTGCTACCTGTGAGCTAATCTTCAAGTTGTTGAAGAAAGATCAAGTAATGGAGTGGAATGATGAGTTCCAGACAGCCTTTGACGAAATCAAGAAATATCTTCTAGAACCTCCAATTTTGATGCCACTAGTTGATGGAAGACCCTTGATTATGTACTTAACAGTATTAGATAACTCAATGGGGTGTGTGTTGGGGCAACATGACGAGTCTGGTCGAAAAGAGCAGGCAATATACTACCTTAGCAAAACGTTTACCGACTGTGAAACAAGATACTCACTGCTCGAGAAAACTTGTTGCGCTTTGGCATGGGCTGATCGCCGACTAAGACAGTATATGTTGACTCATACTACCTTATTGATTTCAAAGATGGATCCAATCAAGTACATATTTGAGAAACCTGCTCTCTCCGGACGAATAGCAAGATGGCAAATGATCTTAACAGAATATGACATACAGTATACTACTCAGAAGGCCATTAAGGGTAGTGTGGTAGCTGATCACTTGGCTCATCAAGCAGTGGATGATTATCAGTCAATGAGTTTTGAGTTCCCTGATGAAGACATTATGATTATTACCAAAGAACCTGGACAATATGACGGACCTGAACAAGGATCCCGATGGACTATGGTTTTTGATGGAGCTTCTAATGCACTTGGCAATGGTGTTGGTGTTGTGATCATTTCCCCTGAAGGCTGTCATACCCCTATTACTGCAAGACTTTGTTTCCATTGTACCAATAACATGGCTGAGTATGAGGCGTGTATCCTGGGTATCAAAGCTGCCATTGATATGAAGATTTAGTTCTTGGATGTATATGGAGATTCAGCCTTGGTAGTAAGTCAGATCAAAGGAGATTGGGATACCAAGCATGATAATCTCATTCCTTACAGAGAGCATGTGTTGTCTTTAATCCCATATTTTGAAGAGATTACCTTTGGACATATTCCACGAAGAGAAAATCAGTTGGCAGATGCACTAGCCACCATGGAATCTATGTTTGAGATTAGCTGGGATGATGAAGCTCCCAAGATTACTATTGACAGATTTGAGAAGCCTGCATACTGCAATGAGATTGACACTGAAGAATCAGAAGGGAAGCCTTGGTTATACGAAGTGAAAAGATATCTTGAAGCTCAGGAATTCCCTGAAGGGGCATCTGTCAAAGATAAGAAGTTTCTGAGGAGGTTTTCTGCTAAGTTCTTCTTGAGTAATGGAATTTTGTACAAGCACAATCATGATTCAACTTTGCTTCGTTGTGTGGATAAGAAGGAAGCAACAGAGGTTATGGAAGACATGCATGATGGGATCTTTGGCACTCATTCTAGTGGTCAGACCATGGCAAAGAAAATATTGAGAGTAGGTTACTATTGGTCTACCATGGAAGCTGACTGCTATCAACACTCCAGAACATGTCACAAGTGTCAAATTTATGCTGATAAAGTATATATACCTCCCTCACCATTGAATGTGTTGACTACTCCTTGGCCTTTTGCCATGTGGGGCATTGATATGATTGGTGAGATCAAGCCTGCAAAAATAAGGGCATCCCGGCGAACCAAAAGGGTTCGGGCAAAAATTAGGGATATATATAAAAAATGTACACCCGGCAAGTCGAAAACCTGAAAGGGCGGCTTGGGAAAAAAAGGGTATCCCGGTGGATTGAAAACCTGAAAGGGCAATCCAGGCAAAAGTTAGGGATTAAAGCGTATGACTATGTCTCATTTGGATCACTCATGTAACTTCAACTGATGGTACTACCTAAATCATGATTTGAACAGATAAAGATCAATCCAATCGTTTCCGTCTAAACAGCAGAAGATGAGATACTTGAAGATAATGGCAATAGTAGAATTGAAACTCAATAGGATCATTATTCACATGGCTGTTTTCTTTGTTTTGTAAAAAAAATTTACGACGAATTCCTCTTACTAGGATTTCTGTCTCCTTGTACAAACTTGCCTATGTATAAGGCACTTTGTGATATAAATAAAATTTCATCTTTGAATCCAGATTTACTTTTACCCTATTTACATAAGCGGAACGTCCATTGGTTGTGTTTGAATGAATGTATGCTTTTGAATATGATTGATGTTTACCAGAAATGCATAAAATACAGTAATAGTATTTACTAAGGACGAAAGAAGGTAAGAATTCAACGAAGCTTCGTCGGTTCATCCCCACAAGACAACTACAAATCCCTAATAGGGCAAATCTATCATTATAGATACTTCAAGTTACGTCCCCCTTTGATTTTATGTCCATCTCTTTTATCCTCAGGCGGGATACTTAGGAACTTATTCCTTCAATAGAAGTACGACGAACGAAGACGGGAGGATATAAATACTATACTATCAAACAAGACGGGAATGAGGTCTTCATATTCTTCAGCAACAAATTGGGATTTATTTTCCCTAGCCAGCAGTTGATATACAAAGATATCCGGACGCTTCAGGCTGCATGATTCATACATACATCATTTACATCATACTATAACATATCCATAAATGCATAATACATTTACTTAGATGCACCATACCATGCATGCATACATATTGCATAAACTAACACTTTTCCTTGCAGGATAGTTATATGCAGATAAAACAACATCAACGATTCACAACAGGATATAAATGATCTATACATTACTCAAGATGTCCTCGGAGAGTAGGCAAACGGTCTGTACAAAGATCCATTCCCTAATCCAGGATACTTTCAGGAGATTTAATCCTGACACTCTTTTGTCCTCGGAGAGTAGGCAAACGGTCTGTACAAAGATCCATTCCCTAATCCAGGATATTTTCAGGAGATTTAAATCCTGACACTCTTTTGTCCTTGGATATTAGGCAAACGGTCTATACAAAGATCCATTCCCTAGTCCAGGATACTTCCAGAAGATTTCATCTATCTGGTCTTGAATAGTAGGCAAACGGTCTGTACAAAGATCCATTCCCTAGTTCAAGATATTTTCAGAAGAATTAATCCTGATATTCTTTTGACCTTGGAGAGTAGGCAAACGGTCTGTACAAAGATCCATTCCCTAATCCAAGATATTGCCAGAAGAGATAATCGTCACAAAGATTTATTTCTACTGGTCTATTAAACAATTCAAATCATGTTGCATAAACGATTCAGAGACGGCCTATACGAAGACCTAGTACTGATATCCAGTATCAACATAAAGATATCATCACCTCCTGATATTTTACATGGCATCTCTAAGCCCATCTCTAGTTCTTCCAAGTGGCATCTTCAAGCCCACTCAAGTATATACAATTAATCATCAGTGTTACTTTGCGCACTGGCGAGTGCAAATTTTTGGGCTTTTGTGTCAATCCCCTTCAACCTTCCAGGTCACGACTGGCACATATACCAATCTAACCAGACAAGTTTTAGAAAATTGAACAGGGGCAGCTGTTGCACCCCAAAATTTGCCCTCCACAAGACAAGACATTGTGTACTAAGAGGCTCACAAAGTTCACAAGGTTCACAAGACATCTCATGAGGTTCACAAGGTTCACAAAGTTCACAATTAGTACGAAAGTTTGACAATTCCCTCAGACAATGCATCCTCCTAAGCAATGCATCTTAAACTAGGGTTTTGACTTTCATCAGGCTAAATGGACTTCCAAGGCTTTAAGTGAGCTTCATAGCATCCCATATGAGTTCAAGAATCCCCATATCAAGTTTCAAGACTTTCCCAAAAGATTTGCTCAGTCAGATGATCAGATAGGTTAAAATCAGTCAAGGCAATTAAAAAGTCAAACTAAGGTCAACTGTGGTCAAACCAAAGTTAAACTTCATGATTTTTTTCCAACATCAAGTATATGAAGTAAAATGCATCATTTGATCAAGGTTTGATCATGATTCATCAAGGAGATTTCAGATCATCAAGAATCAGGAGTTTCTAAATTAGGGTTTTCACAGGAAAAGTCAACTGAACTTTGACCAGCCATAACTTTCACATGCTTCATCAAAATTTTTCCATCCAAAGCTCATTTTGAAGGAAATTGAATTCTCTACAACTTTGTGTCTCACAAGCCAATCCCAAAAATGTTTCATTTGGAAGGTATGAGCTAAGACATTATAGGTCTTTTTAAAAGTCAACAAAAAGTCAACAACTTCCAAAGAGCATAACTTGAGAATGGTAAAAGATATGGACATGAGACCAAAGAGGTTGGTTAGAGGACTCTTTAAGCTTTACAAAATGTCTAAGAACACATTCATAGCATTAAAATTGAAGGATTTGTGCCCTTGCAAAGTTGGGAAATTTTTGGGAAGTTTATGAAGCAAATAAGGCCTTAAAACCAATTTTTGCTAAATGAGCCCACCAAATTGCCACCCAATCTTTACAAAATCATCAAGCACGGCCCAACCCACACCTTTTTTGATTTTTTATATTTTATTTAATATTTATTTGAATTTTATTCATTAAAATACAAATTAAATTAAAATAAAATATGAATGTCATATATTTGGAAAAGATTTTGATTCTAGAAGGACTTAATACTCATTTAAGCTTGATTGATACCATAATATTTCAGATCATATCAAAATAGCGATGTTAGATCAAAGAAAATTCAAGTTTTAATGATAAATCTTTTTCAATCTCACAAGGTCCAAAAATCCACAAGTTTGGTTGATTTCTTGACCTAATTTCATTGTATGATATATAAACAACATTAGGACAAGCATTGGGGACGAATTGACAGCCTCAAGGACCAGTTTCAAAACATCAAATTTCATCCAAAATACCAAATTCGGATTTCAAGCTAGAGCCACTTTCATGGCAATTTGAAGGTTGTTTCAGCTTCATTGAACCTCACTGGTCATGTTTGGATCACAAACAACACATAAAACACCCCCATTCGCATAAACCGAATGCATGTTCATGTCATGTTTGAATTTTTTCGATTTCTATGATACACGCATGATAAGTTAAATTTGATGATATATTGTTGTTAGTACTAATGTTTAGAATGTTTCTTGATCAGTTAATTGTATTTTTGGTACAGGAATGACATTTCGCCATTATTAGGGTTCTAAGGTTCGAAATTGGGAACCTTTGTTAGACGCGATTTCAGGACAAATTGAAGGTTTAAATGGATTCATAGGACGATTTACATGTGATATGTACCCATAAAACTAATTTATTTGATGTATTTGGCGTTTTTGGATTTACAGGACATCTAGTGACGGAACAAAACCGTCACTAAAACCTCTAGTGACGACAAGCCGTAGGTAAAGGCTAAGTGGACGGTTCAGTGGAGAAGATGATGAGCGCGCGTTTTATAATTTGAATTTTAGTTTTATTTTATAATAACTCTATTTCACTTATTCATCACACACAAGCGTGTGTCCCAGTGGTTGAGACTCTGTGTTGGTAAGCTTGGGGGGCGAGTTCGATCCCCAGGTTATTCTTTTTGCTTGAAAATTCTTTTATTTTGCAGGTTAATCATAAAACGATTACTACCCAAATATTATCACCAACGCGCACCTGGCCTGGTGGCAGCCTTGCTGGTCCAAGGGTGGAAAGGCCTAGGGCGTGGGTTCGATCCCTGCCCCAGGTAAGTTTTGTTTTTTTATTTTGTTTTCTTGTTTATTTGTTTTGAATTAATTCAAATTATGTTTTTTTCATATAAAAAGAAAATTATTTTAATAATATATATATATATATATATATATATATATATATATATATATATATATATATATATATATATACATACATAATTTCATGTATTCTAAAAATCCTTAATTTATTTTCTACAACTTTAATCTTAGTTTATATTTAAATTAAAATATGTATATATTATTATTATATATTTTTTTTGTAGATAATCAAATTAATATTGTAATTTAAATTATAAACCCTAATTCTATTTTCTAAAATATGTAACCCTAATTTCTAATCCTAATTTTTTTTATTTAACTTTAATATTAAACTTAATAAATTTTTCTAATATATGTAATTAAATAATTAATCAAGTTTTTTTTATTTTATAGTTTATTACTATTATTCATATTATTTTATTTTTATCTCAAAAATTCTTCAAAAAATTGTTCATTTAATCTAAAAATATTTAATTAACTTGTATATATTTTTATATTTGTGTTAACCTCTTCTTTTTATAATTGTTTTATTACTAACCCTTTTTATTATTTATTTATGTATTTATTATTTAATCGTTTCTATATTTATGTAAATGCCAAAGCTGTGTAATAGTCGTAGTTTTTTATCGTTTATTTGTTTATAAATATTCTTGCCATGGTTAGTAAATATAGGGAGTGATAACATGTTTGTACTTTAAAATTAATTTAGAATCACTAATTTAATAAGATAAATATATGAATATGAACACTCACACACGTAAGTCGATCTTCGATCGCCATCTATCACTTTCTAAGGTTATCCCTCATGTTGCCTAACTATAAGGTCAAGTAAGGTGTCTTAAAGCAAAGTCCCTTCTCATGAGATATCATCAAGTCCCTTTAAGATTATAAGATCAAGTCCCTTCGACGTTGCCTACGGTAAATGATCTTGTCCCTTCGAATAAAAGATGATAAGTCCCTTCGTATTGCTAAGACACCTTACAGTTGCCTAAACACAGATGACCATTCACATGTCCCTTATAACATCCAAGGTAATGACTACCTATTCCTTAATAATAGGGATAGTCTTACCATTGAAAGTACATTCAAGAACAGTAAAGATTTAACTTAGGGTAGGTTCCTCTTAAGTACTTGCTCACTTTTCATCAAATTATTTCATTACACTTCACATTTTCAAACAAATTTTCAAAACAAAGTCTTTATATACATCCATACAAGGATCATTATAAAGTACTTAAGAAAATTTTCAATCACACATTACACTTCTCAAAATAGTTTAAAGTGAGCTAAGTAACTAAGAGCCCATTGGTAACCATGGATATAAAGGGTGCTAACACCTTCCCTTTGTATAACCTACCCCCCGAACTCAAAAATCTTTTAAGGTCTTTCCTGTTCTTTTATGCCCTTTCCTTTGGATAAAATAAAAGTCGGTGGCAACTCTTGCTATCCGCAACATAACTGAAGTCAGTTCTCCCACCGTGTTATACTCATTCCAATTGTAACTAAAATTTATAACCATCACCAATGAATTATTCCAATCGACCAATAATGAAAGAAAACAACTGACAAGTTGTGGTTAGCGGACCTGTTCTCATCAATCCAAGCAATAGGTTATTGCAAACCAGATTACAAATTCATTTGATAAATGTGCAGAAGTTCAGTGCAAGGTGATAACTAATCGACTTGATTTCCATAAATTCTTTCCTTACATCAAAATCTCTCTTAACCAAGCCAACAACAACTCCAAGAGAGTCCTTCCATCCACCATTTTCATGGACCATCAAACGTCAGGACGTCCGCTCTTCTTAATAATTCATATAATACCGAATTAACGACCGTCCAAAACAAGTCTCTGAATTTGTATGCTTGTCTTATACTTATTCAATCTCATTCATTGACAATCCTACCCTTGACGATATGAGTGACGTCTATAGAGGTAACACGGATCGCAGAGTTCCATTCGGGCATGTAGCATATCGAGAAGCACGCTTTTGCTTCAGTTGAGTAAAGACCATCCAATGTCGTCTCCATACCGTATTAAATCCATGCTCTGTGGTAATCTTCTCATACTCAAACACAAACCTTCTTACTAGAACTTCTTCCAAGTCCAATCTGTTTACTATAACACTTATCGGAAATTTATCAAGTCCGCACTTCACACACCTCATATCACTAAATAGAGTTTATTCTTCTTCTGACACTATACATTATACCATTCCTTAGTGTAGCACAGAGTTCTCAAGAAGAAACCCATGTCTGAACCGTGTTTCATATTCCCGTACCAGACCGAAATGGAATGGGAAAGAATATGAAGCCACTCTAGCCTATGTGTCACTCAGGTCCCAGGTGTCGCTCCCACTAAAATGACACCTAAGTCAAATAGGGTACAGACGCGGACGGTCGGTGAAAGAGAAGAAATGAATAGAGTCGCCAGCTAGGCATTTTTATCCCGAAGGAAAGGTAATGCTGCATGAACCTAAGAAAGGATGGATAAGACGGTCGCGAACCAGAGAGACTGAGAAAGGGGGTTGGTTACAACCTGGGAAGGTATTAGCACCCAGATTGTCCGTCGTACTCGACGAGATCCACGCTTAAAAGATTTGTGTTTAAAGGGGTATTGTCAGTGCTTATTTTGTGTACAGAAGCTAGAAAGAATGCAAGTGTCAGTGCTGGAAAAAGGTGAAATGAAATATGTGAAGTGTCAGTGTAAGAACAGGAATGCAAAGCTCAAGACAATGAGGCTAAAGAATAATGCTGAAAGAGGGGGAATAGACATAGACTTTTGTTCGATAACCGTTAAGTTATGCCTACGTATCCTCTCGTGCAATGAGGAAGTCAGAACACCGTAGTTCGACTCAAAAAGACTGAAACATAAATTGACTTGATGAACTGTTTACTAGTCTATGCTCAAGTGTATGACCTGTCTGGCTCAGGTGCAAACTGTCTTGCATTAGACGGAAGAAGCGAGTTCTCGTTTATGAGAGAATGAGGTGAGAAAAGGATCCCGAAGGAGACAATTATTATTTGTTTTTGGTGTTTTCAAGCTTTTATTGCTTTTGGATTTGTCATAAGTTAATGAGCTTAAGCCTAAACCAAGGGTTAGTAAACTCATCACATCTTCCCTCTAATTAGGGGTAATGAGAATACTTTAAGTATGAAGTAATCACCTCACACTTAATCACCATGATGTAGGATTAAGATCATTAACCTACTTGTGATTACTTAGATGTTTTTGGAGTTTTTTGTTTAGTGTTAAGTAATGAGTTTAAGCCATAATCAAGGATTTAATGGACCCATTACACCATCCTAATAGAAGGATAATAGATGAGAATATTTAAGCTGAGGAAGGATCCTCAACTTAATCCATGATTAGGGATTAACCTCGTGACAAAACAAAACCTTTATTAAAGTGGATTTTAGTTAATGGTAAGATTAAGAGGTGGATTTTATGGTTTGTAAGACAACTTGAGGGGGACTTGTCCATTAACACTAGGGTTAGTCCTTCTTAACCAATTAAGGAAGAATTAGAACCCTAATGCAAGGCCCAAGTTACAAGCTTGATGTCTTAGTGATTATTAGATGGGTTGATTAAATGATTTAAACACATTAAGGGTTTAACACTTAGGTTTAAAGTCATACACTCCATCCTAATAGAAGGATACAGGCATAACCCTAATCACAAAGCCTTAAAGCCTTAAGGGTTTAGTCCTTGATTAAGAGATGAGAAGAGAAGACTGTAAACACCCCAAATTTGCCCTCACCCATTCACACCATGGCTTGTGATCATTTAATATGCATAAACACAATCATATCATCTCATATCTCATTTTTGATTCACTGCATAGGTTCTAAGTCATCTGCATCTAGGGTTTGTGATCTGAGCAATCCAAGAGCTTCTTGAGCCACTCCAAAGGTCAACAATCACTGCAAAGGGATCCATGTGTGTTCTTATATCATATTACATCCCCTCAAAGTCAAAAATGCAAAAGGATCACAAGAACTGGGATTGGTGTGGATGCAGAGCCAAGTTTGACTGCACAGTTGACCTAAAATTAGGGTTTTGGTTTCAGAGGCCATAACTCCAAATTTTTTGGTCATTCTTGTTTCCATTGGCCTTTATATGGTATAGGGAGTATGCATATCAATTTTCATGAAGAAATTCTATGGGGAAGTCATCTGATCAAGAGTTGACTTTCTGGACAAGTCAATGCAAAATTAGGGCATCTGAGGCCCCCAATGACCCAACCAAGGGGTGATCTTCATCATTTTGAGTGTATATGATCTTTATTTGATCATGGAATAAGGTTGAAGTTCACAAAATTCAAGAATTACAAGTTTTTGCAAAGTTGACTTTTTAGGGCATGGTTGACTTTTCAAGAATATGTCATTTTATGCCATTTTTCAAGCCTTGCTTTTTGATCCAAAAATGCTTCAAATGGAAAAACTTTGGTCATGAAAGTTGTAGAATACATTTTTCCCTTTTCAAAAAGTACAAGAACATGATCTAATTCTTCTTGGATCAAAAGTTATGGTGTGACAAAGTTGGCAAAAATCATTAATTTTCAAGATGTGCACCAAATGAGAAACTTGCAAGAACTTTGTACCAAGGCATTTGTGACTTCTAGTTCACATCAAACCAATGCACAAACATTCTATGTGACCTAAAAATCAGATTTGAACCAAAAGATCACATGTTCATGGTTGGCAAAGTAAGAGATTTTCATGAAGTTTCAAAAGTGATCAACTTGCAAAACCATCATCACACTCTCACCAACTTGTTACATTGGATGCTGAACCATGCTAGCCTTCCACACACACCTTGCTTTGCAGCCCATGCCTCTTGTACCAAGCTAGAACTTAGCCCATACCCTCCTTACAACAAAGTGGACTTTTTGCAAAAGTGAACATCCCAATCACAGCAGGCCAGGTCACATCACCTGACCAATGGGAGTTCTTTATGCAAAGCAAATGCTGGCCATAACACAACAAGCAAGGCAAAAACACACAAGAGCATAACATTCACAAAATCACCCCCTCAAGCAAAAACCTTCGAATCTCTCTACACAACACACCAACACAAAAACCATTTTCATAGATCAACTCACCTTGCTTCACTGAGCCAAAACCAACAAGACTTAGGCCTGAATCAAGCAAGAACATCAATTTTCCATTTTTCACTCTCAAAGCCAAAGCTTTCGAAACTCATTCCACAGGCCACAAACACTTGAACAAACTCCACAAACCTTCTCAAAACATCACCCTGATCACAAAGAACCACTTACATTGGCCTGAAACAACCTGAATCACCATCACCATTTTCAACTGAGCTTGAGCAGAAGCTGTTCAAACTCCTTAACCAGCCAACATAAACTCCTCCTAAGCATTCAAGGATCATCAGGGGACCAAGTAAAGTGGATTGCATCAAAGGGAGATGTCAGGAAGTTGCTGGAGTGAAAGCTTCGAAACTCAGGTAGCTCAAGAACTTTTTTTTCCAGAAATGGATTTTTAAGTTCTAAAGTTGTTCTCCATGCTTCACTGATTGCTCTGATGCCTTTAGTTTTGAAAATGGTGGAGAGATGAGAGTTTAATTTGTTTCTGAAAGTTTTGCCCTAAAATCTTCTTTGTTTCGATTCATGAGATTAAGGAAATATAAATGAGTTTTGGCTTGGGGTTTTGATTCAGTAAGTTGTGGGGATCATTTCCATGTTTTTAGATTTCATTTTAGTTAGGTTTTGAGAGTTTTGGAGATTTTCAGGTGGGGTTCCCACCGGAGAAGATGACCGGAGGTCTTCTCCGGCCACCTGAAAATCATTAGGGCATAATCCCAGTCATTAAGTGCATTTGAATCTGGAACGTTGGATGCGTTGAAAAAGTTGACTTCGCGCGCGTGTGTATGGCTGAGATGCAGTCATTAAACCCTAATCATCATTATTTATTTAATTAATTGAGATTAAATCAGTTTGAATTTGGGCCATCAGATGGCGCGCGTAGTCAACATTTTCAAACCCAGACTCAATCCTGGCCCTCCATCCTGCATACTTCAGTTTATTTTCATTTTTATTTCATTTCTTTTCATTTAATTTGCACAATTTATTTAAAATAGTAAAAATTGTTTAAAAATTATGAAACTTTTTCTCAAGAGTTCAATTTTTTATCTTAGGGTTTGCTTCTGATTTTGGTTTGTGTTTGATGTATGATTCATAAACCCTAATTTGGGCCTTCATATGCATCCATCTTGCATTCTCTTGCATAACATGACTTGCCATGACATTTCAAGCATCCATTTGATTCATTTGACATCATAAGACATATTGAAATCATGTTTGATCATTGCATCATGTGTTTGCCATGTTGTATGCCATGTGCACTTCATAACTTTTCATGTATGTTCATTTGTCTTAACTTGCTTTCATTTGCATTCATGAACTTGTATGATCATTTCCATGTGCTGCCTCATGTTTGTTAGCATCTCATAGCATCATTAGCATCATGTATATGTTTCTGGTTTTGTTTCTCATCATGTCATTCCATCCCATTTTGCATTGCATTGCATTTCTCTTCTAACCTTTCAGGTGGTAAGTGATTCTGAGAAGTGAATTTGCCTTCACTTCTCATACTTTCTTTTCATCTCTCTCTTGCATCCATTGATGCATTGTTGCTTGTGTTTGAGTTTGAGCTTGCTCATCCCTCTTCTTCTTACTTTCTTTCTTCAAGTGACTTGACTTCTTGAATGAAGCAAGTCACTTTGCTTCTCCTGATCCTCTCATCTGCTTCCTGGTGGTTCCATTGAAGACATCTCTTGAAAACCTCACAAACCTTAGGAACAACCATGTATGACAATGATTAGGGTTTTGATTAGTCTCCCCTCTTAGTTTTACCTTTGGGTCTCTTTTGAGTCTTCTCTCCTCAACTCATAATCAGGGACTAAACCCTAAAGGCTTTAAGGCTTTGTGATTAAGCTTATGCCTGCATCCTTCTCTTAGGATGGAGTGTATAATTTTAATCCTAAGTGTTAAACCCTTAATGTGTTTAACTCCTTTAATCAATCCATCTTAATAATCATCAAGACATCCAGCTTGTAACTTGGGCCTTGCATTAGGGTTCTAATTCTTCCTTAATTGGTTAAGAAGGACTAACCCTAGTGTTAATGGACAAGTCCCCCTCAAGTTGTCTTACAAATCATAAAATCCACTTCATCATCATACCATTAAATAAAATTCACTTAATCAAAGGCTTGTTTTGTCATGAGTTTAATCCCTAATCATGGATTAAGTTGAGGAGCTTTCCTCAGCTTAAACATTCTCATCTATTATCCTTCTCTTAGGATGGTGTAATGAGTCTGTTTAATCCCTGATTATGGCTTAACCTCATTACTTGACACTAAACAAAAACACCAAAAACATCTAAATAATCACAAGTAGGTCAATGATCTTAACCCTACATCAAAGGTGATTAAGTGTGAGAAGCTGACTTCACACTTAAGGTACTCTCATTACCCCTAATCAGAGGGAAGATGTGATGAGTTTACTAACCCATTGGTTTAGGCTTAAGCTCATTAACTTATGACAAATCCAAAAGCAATAAAAGACTGAAAACACAAAAACAAACAATAATCGTCTCCTCCGGGATTCTTTTCTCATCTCATTCACTCACAAACGAGAGCTCGCTTCTTCCGTCTAATGCAAGACAGTTTGCACCTGAGCCAGACAGGTCATACACTTGAGCATTGACAAGCAAGCAGTTCACAAGTCAATTCATCTTTCAGTCTCTTTGGGTCGAACTACGGTGTTCTGACTTCCTCATTGCACGAGAGGATACGTAGGCATAACTTAACAGTTATCGAACAAAAGTCTCTGTATATTCCCCCTCTTTTCAGCCTTATTCTTTAAGCCTCATGATCATGAGCATTTCACTCCTGTCCTGCACTGACACCATACATTTATACACTTTACACTTCCTTTACACTGACACCTGTACATTTTGCCTTCCAGCTATTTTACATACAGATTGCACTGACACTACCCCTTTAAAACACAAATCTTTTAAGCGTGGATCCCGTCGAGTACGACGGACAATCTGGGTGCTAATACCTTCCCAGGTTGTAACCAACCCCCTTTCTCAGTCTCTCTGGTTCGCAACCGTCTTATCCATGTCTTTCTAGGTCTATGCAGCATTGCCTTTCCTCCGGGATAAAAATGCCTAGCTGGCGACTCTTTTCATCTCCAGTGAGTTCACGGCTGTGTGTTCTCACTGTTCCCTTCGCCGACCGTTCGCGTCTGTACCCTATCTGACCTAGCTTCATTTAGTGGGAGCGACAACTTGGCGACTCTGCTGGGGAACCTTATGTTGCAACCAGGGCTTCTGGTTCTTTTTGTGGGTTTCTCCTAGCGCTTGATTGATTTGTGTTTACTGGGGTGTTATGTGTTTATTTGTGTTTATATATGTTTTATTTTTGCTTTATGTACAGTTGTTTATCTGCTTTCTTACTGCTTTACATATATCATACTGTCATACTGTCTGGCTGGATCTGGTTTTGCTTTGGTGGGTGGGTGTTCCATTGAGAGTTAAGGTCCTATACCTGGGACCTGAGTGACACCTAGGCTAGAGTGAATCATATTCTTTCCCATTCCATCTCGGTCTGGTGCGGGAATATGAAACACGGTTCAGATATGGGTTTCTTCTTGAGAACTCTGTGTTGCAGATTTCCTGCAATGCTAGGGCTATCTGGGAAGCCTGCTAAGTCTGGATGACCTTTAGTATTGACCTTCAGAAACTGAGGTGAATTAGAGGAGGAACTTTTATGGTTATTGTAAACACTGTACCTCCGGGTTAGAAGTGTTTACACCTCTCATAACTGATCCAAGTCTGAGGATCCTTGTTTTAGAACACCACCTGTGAGGGGGTTGGGCTGTTTACAGGTTTGCAGGTACCTTTGGCCTCAGAATACCCTGTTACTTTGATTTGATTAAGAATACTCCATGTTGGGACAGTTCTTGTGATTCTAAACCCTGGACATGTGGCTCTTTATTTGAGCCCCCCACCTTGGTTACTGGATTTATAGACCTCCATCAGGATTTCTTACACACATGGACTTATATCAGAGCAATTGATCAGATCCAGCTCAGTCACAAACCCTTGCATATCATTTGCATACATAACCATTGCATCATATTGACATTTGCTTATTTGTGTTTCAGGGTATCCATCTTCATTTGGTTTTGGTTTTGACCCCATCTTCAGTATTGACCTATCTTCATCAGCACCTGCTTCAGCTATCAGCCATCTTCACCAGCCAATCAGTGGCCCATTCTTCAGTGTTATCATCAGCACCTGTCTCTACTCAGTCTCAGCATCATGGCTCCTAAAAAGAGTAACATCACCTATCACTTCTTCCAGCCAGAGCTATCTGACATCAGGAGGATTCAGACCCTGATCACTCCAGACCATATACCATTGTTCAGGGAACACTATGGAGATATACTTGATATGGTTATGGATCTGGACCCTTCACAGAGAAGCCTGATCCACACCTGCCTTCAGTTTTATGATCCCCCACTAAGATGTTTCACTTTTCAGGACTTTCAGCTGGGCCCCTTATTGGAAGAATACTCATCATTGGTTGGTATGCCTATCAGGGTTGGAATCCCTTTCAACCCTGAGATGGTCTTTCCTGGTAATGGAGAAGTAGCAAAGGCTTTGCATCTGGAACCTGTTCTGATTGAGCAGCATATGACTTCTAAAGCTGGAATCCCTGGCTTCCACCTGGATTTCTTGATCTCCCAAGCTACCCTGAAAGCTTCTTTAGGAGAGTGGAAAGCTGTCTGTGCTTTATTGGCCTTGAGCATATATGGGATTATATTATTTGCAGATGAGCCTCGATTCATTAGCAAGAATGCAATCCATCTTTTCATCTTGAAGAACCCAGTGCCCACTCTATTGGGGGATCTCTACTATTCAGTGCATCAGAGGAATGAAAAGCAGAGGGGAAGATTAGTGAGGTGTTGTGCTCCATTGTTCCACACTTGGCTTCTCAGGCATCTACCCAGGACAGATGCATTTTTGAATCCTCATCAGCAGAAAAACTGGGCTAAAAGACTCACTTCTCTAACTTCAGCCGATATCAGATGGTGCACTCAAAGCACCAAAGGCAGGGATATCATCACCAGCTGTGGGCATTTTCCCAATGTACCCCTAATAGGAGTTAAGGGTAGTATTAATTACAATCCTCTACTGTTCAGAAGGCAACTGGGCTATGCACTGGTCCACTCTCCTAAGGCACAGGACTTGGTGGAGACTCTTTATTGTGAGAACAAGCCTAATCTGGCTATTGTTAGGCAGGCTGCTTGGGCTTGGGATAATGTTCAAACCAAGGGAGTAACCATTCTGGGGAAGTGCAACAATGTGGCATCAACACAATATTATGAGTGGTCCTATGCCAGGGCTCAATTCTCTGGAATGCCCTTTACCATAGAAGATATGCCTGAATCATCTTCAGCACCACCCCCTGCCACTATCAGTTTGGAGGAGTTTGAGAGCTTGAAGGAAAGAAATGAGAAGTTAACCCAGGCTTTGCAGAAGACCCTCCGAGAAAGGAGTGATGGCAGGTTGGAGATTGAAAGGTTAGAGAAGTTGAGAGTGGAGCATCTGGTTAAGATTGAGAAGTCTGGGGATTATATCAAAAAGTCTAAGGCTGGAGAACAAATTCTGAAGAATGCTTGCAAGGAAGCCCAGTTCCAGAGAGCAAGGACAGACTTGTATCTGAAGGAGAGTCAGGCTAGGTGGGTCAGGATCACCGAAGCTCGTACTCTAGAGGATAAGAGGGTCCAAGACAAGATGGAGCAACTGGAAGCTAGTGCAAAAGAGCAGCAAGAAGCCCTGGCAGCAGCCCAGAGGGAGATATCAGAGCTGAAGATCAAAGCCGGAGTGAAGAGGTCAAAGGACCAAAGTCAGCACAAGAAGCTAACTGCAGCTGTTACCACCCGGAATCTCCTCATCAGGAATCTCACGGAGCGTCCAGCTGATCCTGTGACCGAAGCACTTCTCAAGGAAGTTCGTGAGGATGAGTTTGGTCTTGGTGTTTTACCATTTGTTTGTTGTTGCTTTCATTTCATGTACTTTTATTTCTTTTAATGTATTTAGGCCCCCCAGAGGGTTTGTACCTGAAATCAAACTGTGTACCATTTTGTTTTTGTAATGTATGTATTTAGTTTATTCCATCCGAGTTTACTTCAAAAGCAACATCAACAGCATCTTCAAGGGTCTGGAAGGGTCAAAACTGAATGCCAAGCCGGATACCTTGAAAACAAATAAGCATACTGCATTGCATGCTAACCCTTTTGTTTGTTTTGTAGGTTTTTGATTTATTGCCACTAACTCTGTTGTGATGTTCAGGAACTATTGCTCGACGCCGGGTATTTCCCCTCAACCGTCCGCACCATTATCCGACCCGTAACAACCTTCCGGGCATACAAATGGATCAGATGCAGCAGGACCTTACAGAGGTCAGGAACCAAATGACCAACGAGAGGTTGGAAATGAGGAACCAGATGACTCAGTTTATGGAAGTGATGAACAACTTGGCTCAGAGCCAGGAAAGATTGAGGGCCATGGTGGAAAGGCAGAGTCAAGAAGATCCACATATAGGAACTGCTGGCACAAGCAATAACGAAAGGGTCCAACCTCATGTTAACCCCCCTGTATTTGGCCCCCATCTTCATCCAGAAGTCAATATTCCTGCAAATGTTCAAGGGACTGCCACTGCAGCCAGGGTACTTCAAGAAGACCCCCAGGAGGATCAATTCACAGTAATGGGTGCTGGGGAAGAAGCTTATGATAGAAGGCTGGATGAGATAGCTGAGAAATTGAGGTCCTTAGAATCTCAAAATTCTCTGGGTTTCGATGTCATGGACATGGGCTTGGTAGACGGGGTCAGGATCCCCCATAAGTTTAAGCCTCCTTGTTTTGAAAAATACAACGGGACTTCATGCCCCCGGACTCATTTACAATCATTTCTGGGAAGGCTGAAGGCCTATACTATGGATGAGAAGCTTTGGATGTTCTATTTCGAGGATAGCTTGACTGGAGCGTCAAGAGAATGGTACTCTCACTTGACAAGGGCAACCATCAAATGTTGGAAGGACCTGGCAGAGGCCTTCATCAGACAGTATCAGTACAACTTAGATATGGCACCCAACAGGACCCTCCTAATGGGAATGTTACAGTCGTCAAGGGAAAGTTTCCGAGAATATGCCCAGAGATGGAGGCAATTGGCTGCTGCTGTTCAACCACCTATGTCTGAGAGGGAAATGGCAGATATGTTTATGAACACCCTTCAGGGAACCTACATTGACAGGCTGGCTGCTTTCTCTTCCACTAGCTTTGCAGATGTTGTCATAGCTGGAGAGAGAATTGAGAGCCTGTTGAAAATGGGCAAGATTTCAGACAACGATGCCAGCTCGTCCAGTGGTACAAGGAAGCCTTTTGCAGGCCCAAGAAGAACTGGCGAGACCAATGCCATCCACACCAACAGGGGCAGACCTCCATATGTTCACAGGTCAGTGGCAGCAGTCACCATTCCCGCTCCAGCTCATCCTCAACCAGTTTATCAACCTCCGTAGCAAAACTATCAGAAACAACCTCAGTACCATCAACAAGCTCAGTATCCTCCAAGGAATTATAACAACACCAACAACAACAACCAGCAAAGGCCATTTCAGCAGAGGCCTTCTCAAGCCAACAGGGTAATCGATCCGATCCCTATGCCGTATGCTACATTGCTGCCACAACTCCTGAAACTCAACCTAGTTGAGCTAAGGACGCTGGCACCTCCAGATCCCAACAGTCTACCCAGGAATTATGACTCCAACGCCAGATGTGCTTTTCATTCGAATGCACCTGGCCACAGTACAGAAAAGTGCAGAGCCTTGCACATGAAGGTACAAGACCTGGTAGACTCAAAAGCTCTGAATTTCGCACCACCACCCAATGTCAATAAAAATCCTATGCCGAACCACGGGGGTCCCAGAATTAACGCTATTGAAGAAGACAAGCCGTCTTATTTAATAATCAGTGTGGGTCAGATCCGGACACCGTTGGTGGAAATCAAGGCTCAACTCCTCGAATGTCAAATGTTCCCAGGGTGTGAGTTAGGGTGTGCTTACTGCAATATCTCAGTAAATGGGTGCGATAACCTGAGGAATAGCATAGATGGTCTCATTCAGAGTGGCCAGCTTCAGATCACCACATCATTTCCTACAAATCCAGCAATCTCATCAGCAACAACTCCGGAACCTCCTACAACTGCAACAACCATTGTTCCCGATAATTCTTCAGCTTCATCAACAAGTATTTCATCTGTCGTTTCAACTAATCAGATATCAACAAATGTTCCTTCTACAACTCCAGCTTCACTCCATTTTGAAACTCCTACAACAACGACACCCATCCTTCCCACAATGTCTCCTACAACATCAGCAACAAATCATGAAGACGTCTCAACTGTCACAATATTTTATGATCCTGAAAACAACTCTGCCTACAATTCAGAAGGTGCTGCTCCCATCAGAGCGCCAGTAACAATTTATTATGATCCACAGACCATTACAATTCCTTCCGCAGCTGCAACCAGTCCAGTCACTATCACGGTGCCTGGACCAGTACCTTATGAAAGCAGTAATGCTATCCCCTGGCATTACGGCTCTGACCTGTACTGCGAAGGACAAAGAATCACTTTTGAATCATCAACCCCAGCACCACAAATTGACAATGTGGGAGGAGGCGGACGCTTCACTCGAAGCGGACGTCTTTTTGCTCCACAAATTCAGAGACCCACCGCCGAAGCAGAAGCTGCTGCTAAGGCAAAAGGAAAAAGCTTGGTGCAGGAAGAGCAGACTGTTAAAGAAGCCTTGAGAACACCTTTTGACCAGGAGGTTGATGAGTTCATGCGAATCATCAAGAAGAGTGATTATAAAGTAGTGGATCAGCTTCATCAGACGCCTTCCAAGATCTCAATCCTATCATTGCTTATGTGCTCCGAAGCTCACCGAAATGCACTACTCAAAGTCTTGCACGCAGCTTACGTGCCTGAAGAGATCACTGTCAATCAGCTGGAAGCTGTAGTTGGAAATGTTAATGCTAGTCATGGACTAGGGTTCACCAATACTGATTTGACAACGGAAGGCCGCAACCATAACAAAGCCTTGCACATAACCATGGAATGTAAAGGTGTTGTCCTTTCCCACGTGCTGGTAGACACGGGATCATCCCTCAATGTCTTACCTAAAAAGGCCCTGGTGATGCTAGAATATGACGGATTGGCGTTGAGACCCATCAACCTGGTGGTGAGAGCCTTTGATGGTTCAAAGAGATCGGTTCTGGGAGAAATTGAATTGCCCATAACGATTGGCCCGCAGACCTTCAAAACGACCTTCTACGTGATGGATATACAGCCTGCCTACAGCTGTCTATTGGGTAGGCCATGGATTCACGCCGCTGGCGCCGTGACCTCAACCCTTCACCAGAAGTTAAAATACGAGTGGGAGGGTCAAATCGTTACAATCTGTGGAGAGGAGGATATTTTTGTCAGCCACCTGGCTACCTATAAGTATATTGAGATGGACGGGGAGATACATGAAACGATGAGCCAAGGTTTTGAAGCCTTGAATGTCAACGAAGCATCTGCTGTATCTGGAACTTCAATATCATCATACCAACAAGCCCGGAAGGTTGTTGAGGGAGGAAACGCCCAAGGCTGGGGCAAACTGCTATCGGTGGAGAAGAAAGAGGACAGATTTGGGTTGGGTTACAAACGAACTCAACAAGATCAAGCAGAGGCTGCAAAAGAGCCCAACTTTGTGAGCGGGGGGATGCTCACCCCTGATGCTGTCAACTGTCTGGAAGACGAGCTGGAAGAAGAACGCAACCTGGAAAGCTGGATTCGTCCAAAGATCCCGGGGAGCAGTGTCTCAAACTGGTCTTCCCAGGAAATTATAAGAGTTACTCATGCAGAGTAATTATTATTTCTTGTATTTTTATAGCATGCATCAAAGTCTTGCGTCTTGCCCAAGATGACAAGACTCATTTTGTAATCGGGCCATCTGTACTTTTTGTGCAACAAGATTAATCAATGAAATATCAGACATCTTTTTGCAAATGAGTCTTTTTTCTTTTCCGTTCACTGTTTTTTTTTCATTTTTCTTTCTGTACAAAAAATAAATGGCAGTGTTTTCAAAATGACAACTTTATTTCACTTTTCTAAGCAAGATTAAAATCAATCACTAAAATGAACAAACTGAACCCTTGCAGAGTGTGCCTTCCAGACAGCACTGACAACAGCACGGCTATGACTTCGTATGACTTTGACAATCCGATCAATCAAGCTGATGAAGGGGTTGAAGAAGAATATGAGCTTCCTGAAGAGCTAGCCAGGTTGTTAAGACAAGAGGAAAAGGTTATTACTCCTCACCAGGAGGAGGTTGAAGTGATCAATCTTGGTACAGATGAAGACGTGAAAGAAGTTAAAATCGGGGCCTGCCTACAAGACTCAGTGAAGAGACAACTGATTGACCTGCTTCAAGAGTATGTGGACGTGTTCGCTTGGTCTTATCAAGATATGCCAGGGTTGGATACCGACATTGTTGTGCACAAGCTGCCGTTGAGGGAAGAATGTCCGCCAGTCAAACAGAAGCTGCGTCGTACTCGCCCAGACATGGCAATGAAAATCAAAGAAGAGGTACAAAAGCAATGGGACGCCGGGTTCCTTGCTGTGACTAGCTATCCTCCGTGGGTTGCTAATATAGTACCTGTGCCTAAAAAGGACGGCAAATTAAGAATGTGTGTTGACTACCGGGATCTGAACAGAGCCAGCCCAAAAGATGACTTCCCATTACCTCACATTGATGTATTGGTCGATAACACGGCTCAGTTCTCGGTATTCTCCTTCATGGACGGATTTTCAGGATACAACCAGATTAAGATGTCACCTGAAGACATGGAGAAGACAACATTCATCACACCCTGGGGTACTTTCTGCTACAAGGTAATGCCATTTGGGCTCAAGAATGCTGGTGCAACGTATCAACGGGCTATGGTGACATTATTCCACGATATGATCCATAAAGAGATAGAATGTTATGTGGATGACATGATCGCCAAGTCCCTTACTGAAGAAGACCACCTGGTAAATCTGCTGAAGTTGTTCAAGCGTCTGAGGAAGTACCAACTGAAGTTAAACCCCAACAAATGCACATTCGGGGTGCGATCCGGTAAGCTGCTGGGCTTTATTGTAAGCGAGAAAGGGATTGAGGTTGACCCTGATAAAGTCAAAGCCATCCAAGAGATGCCTGCACCGAAGACAGAGAAAGAAGTTCGAGGGTTCCTAGGTCGATTGAACTACATTTCACGGTTCATATCTCATCTTACAGCAACCTGCGAACCCTTGTTCAAATTGTTGAGAAAAGAACAAACGGTCAGGTGGAACGAAGATTGCCAGAAGGCTTTTGACAAGATCAAAGAATATCTGCAAGAACCTCCAATTCTTATGCCTCCAGTTGAAGGAAGACCTCTGATAATGTACTTGACAGTATTAGAAGAGTCAATGGGGTGTGTGCTGGGCCAGCATGACGAGTCTGGTCGAAAAGAGTATGCAATATACTACCTAAGCAAAAAGTTTATCGACTGTGAACAACGTTATTCACTGCTCGAGAAAACTTGCTGTGCTTTAGCGTGGGCTGCTCGCCGACTGAGACAGTATATGTTGACCCACACTACTTTGTTGATATCAAAAATGGACCCGGTCAAGTACATTTTCGAGAAGCCAGCTCTTACCGGACGGGTTGCAAGATGGCAGATGATTCTCACAGAATACGACATCCAGTACACCTCTCAGAAAGCCATCAAGGGCAGTGTACTATCTGAATATCTTGCTGAGCAACCCATTGATGACTACCAGCCTATGAGATTTGACTTTCCTGATGAAGACATCATGTTCATAAAAGCAAAAGATCATGAAGAGCCTGTTCACACTGAAGGGCCTAACCCGGAAGAAGAATGGACTATGATGTTTGATGGGGCTGTTAACATGAATGGTCGTGGGGTTGGCGTAGTTCTCATTACACCTAAGGGAGTTCACATGCCTTTCTCGGCAAAGCTCACTTTCAACTGCACTAACAACGAAGCTGAATACGAAGCTTGCATTATGGGTCTTGAGGAAGCCATTGACCTCAGGATCAAGACATTGACCGTATTCGGAGATTCAGCTTTGGTAGTCAATCAAACCAACGTCAAATTGTACACCCACCAGGATCATCTGATACCTTACAGGGATTATACAAGGAGGTTACTGACTTTCTTTACAACGGTCAAGCTTGAGTATATCCCTCGGGACGAGAATCAGTTCGCAGATGCCCTTGCTACCATTTCATCCATGATCAAAGTCCAAACTGCTAACTTTGTACCTCAAATTTCAGTGTCCAGACTTGACAGACCAGCATATGTATTCGCAGCAGATATTGTCAAAGACGATAAGCCTTGGTTCCATGATATTAAATGCTTCTTGGAGGATCAAACATACCCACCTGGGGCATCTTCCAATGATAAGAAAACTTTGAGAAGGCTTGCTGGTAGTTTCTTTCTGAACACTGATGGGTCTTTATACAAAAGGAACTTCGATATGGTACTCCTCAGATGTGTTGATAAGACAGAAGCCGAGTTGTTGATGCATGAAGTGCACGAAGGATCTTTTGGTACCCATGCCGGAGGGCATGCCATGGCTAAGAAATTGCTACGATCTGGTTATTATTGGATCACAAGGGATGCCGACTGTTGTGCCTACGCCAGGAAATGCCACAAATGCCAGATTTATGCGGATAAGGTGCATGTGCCTCCCAATCCTTTGAACATAATGTCTTCACCATGGCCCTTTGCCATGTGGGGCATTGATATGATTGGCAAGATTGAGCCAACTGCTTCAAATGGCCATAGATTCATCCTGGTCGCCATTGATTATTTCACCAAGTGGGTTGAAGCAGCCTCATATGCAAATGTTACGAGACAAGTGGTAGCCAGATTTCTGAAGAGAGATATCATCTGTCGATATGGAGTTCCCGAGCGAATCATTACTGATAATGGTTCCAATCTAAACAACAAAATGATGGCTGAGTTATGCCGGGACTTCAAGATCCAACACCACAATTCTTCTCCTTACAGGCCAAAGATGAATGGCGCTGTTGAGGCAGCCAACAAGAATATCAAGAAGATTGTGCAGAAGATGGTAGTCACCTACAAAGACTGGCATGAGATGCTACCATTTGCCTTGTATGGGTACCACACGTCAATCAGAACATCCACTGGGGCAACACCGTATCAGCTTGTATATGGTATGGAAGCAGTCCTACCGGTTGAAGTTGAATTACCCTCTCTACGGGTACTGATGGATGTTAAACTGAACGAGGCAGAGTGGGTCCGATCCCGATTCGAACAACTGAGTCTGATTGAAGAGAAAAGATTGGCTGCAATTTGTCATGGGCAGTTGTATCAGAAAAGAATGAAGAGAGCCTTCGATCAGAAAGTCAGGCACCGAGAGTACCAAGTGGGAGATCTTGTGCTGAAAAGAATCCTCCCTCCTCATACAGACCACAGGGGCAAGTGGACTCCAAACTATGAAGGACCGTTCGTGGTAAAGAAAGTTTTCTCTGGTGGGGCACTGATGCTCAGTACCATGGATGGTGAAGACTTCCCGTCTCCTGTGAATTCAGATGCGGTTAAAAAATACTTCGCATAAAATGACCCGCTGGACATAAAAACAGAATGTAAGTCCAGGCAAAATAGGGCATCCCGGCGAGTCAAAAACAGAATAAAAGACTCGGGCAAAAATAAGGGAAAATAAACAAAAATGTACACCCGCTGAGTTGAAAAGCCGCATTGGACAGCTCAGGCAAAAATGGGTATCCCGATGGATTGAAAACCCGGAAGGGCGATCCATGCAAAATAAGGGAATAAGCGAACAACTGCATTCTGAATTCGTCTGTATCATCTACAACTTGGTAAGCTTCGAAAGGATCAAGTTTCAATCAGAATCAACATTCTTCAAAAAGCAAGATGAGAAGAACGTCAAAAGTCATACGGGTCATAGTGAAGAGGAGGCTCCCTAAAGCGTCATCAACATTGCCAGCATTTTGTTTCTCAATTTATAACAATCTCTTCATTTCAGGGGATTTGTTTCTTTGACTGTATCTCGCCAATTCAGGGCATATGAATTAATAAAATCAGATTTTCAGTCATGTCTCGTCTTGTACATTTTTATTTGCAAAAATGTCTGATGTCTTAAAGAAAAAACGATTGCATGAATACAGATGTTTATCTTCAAAAGTAGAAACATGCTTGCAGGAAATATGCTTACTTTCAGAAGTATCCTAACTCCTATGACGGAATCCAGTAAGGGATACCTCGGGATTACCTTGTGCGTTTCTCTATCTTTTTCAGGATTGCAGGTATCCAGAATGCAACTTGGGGCATGTAAGCTTCATCCCAGCAAGCTGGCAAATCAACACTCAATTTTAGCACCCGAAGTGCTCTCTCCCCAGCTGAGTTGCCTCCCATGACTTCCCCCAGCTGAGTTGCCACTCTTTGCTTATCCCCATCAGAGTTGCCAGGCATCACAGAAGGCACCTATATCCCCGGCTGAGTCAAGGATCCTCTTCAACAGAATCCCTATGGAGGTCTCTCAATGATCTCTCTTCCTCCCCAGCCGAGTTGCCATCTCGCCCTCAGCCGAGCACAAAAGTCAGAGAGCTATCTCCCCACAGAGTTCCAGCCTCTATCCAGAAGAGCAGCGCATAGAAGATCACAACGAAGTGAAGAAAGCTTCTACAAACCCCAGCTGGGTCTCTCATTTATAAGGATAAGTCTATCAATGACCCGTTTCCCAAGCAGATACATCTCATGACAGATCTACCAATGATCTCTCCCCAGTTGGGATGTCCATTTCAAACGGATCGATTGAAGATCTTCGCAGCGACGGGACCTGGATCCCGGTTTGGTATCTTTGCATAATCATAGCATTCGCATCATATTCACCCACAAAGCGTAGCATTCCGTCTAATACGGAGCATTACGGAAAAAATCAAACACATAGCATAATCATAAGCCATGCTGTGAATCGAACACTTGTGGATAATAACCATTCATCAACAATGTACAGAATTCCCCACCAGAGTCCCCAGCAAAAGCAGTCGCCTCACAAATCACAAACACCAGTATATATTCGTTTTAACACCCGCCCGTGCCATTTTTCCCCGGTAAAGTCGCCTGAACACTCTTTGCGAACAAAATCACCTGTATTACAGATACTTCCTGACACCCGTCCGTGTCATCCCCCAGCAGAAAGCCAAAGACATCCCCTTTGCACTCACATATACTTACATGCACAATCCTTCGGCACCCGTCCGTGTCATATCCCCAGCACAGTCATCTACACTTTTATATACTTGTTGTTATTATTATACTTTTCTCTCTTGACACTCGTCCGTGTCACTCGCCCCAGCAGATAAACACTCATCTACAATACTCATACTCACCACTCATACAGATACTCGTCCGTCTCTTGTATATACCATTCATATCCCCACAGATTCGGCACTAGTCCTTGTTCTCTGTTAACTCGTTGGTACTCGTCCGTACCATCATCTTAGAACATGCGTCGAGTGTTTGTTTCTACATGATACTCGTCCGTATCATAGTCTTAAGGATGCCCGTCCGCATATTTGATCCATACACTGTGTCAAACACTTTTGTCTTCTTGAATATAGATACTCGTCTGCATCTACTCTTCCCCAGAAGAGTCCCTTCAGATTCAACACTCGTCCGTGTTCTCTGTTAACCAGTTGATACTCGTCCGTATCACCACCTCTGAACACGTGTCAGTATTTGTTTCTACCCGATACTCGTTTGTATCGTAGTCTTAAGGATGCTCGTCCGCATCTTTAATCTATACACAAAACCAAACACTTATACCTTTTGTTTCTTGAATATAAACACTCGTCCGTGTCTACTATTCCCCAGTAGATCGCCAACAAAGCAAATTTTCCTTTTATCTGACACTCGTCCTGTGTCATGATAAACTTTAAGAGCAGCCGTACCCTGCTAGGTGGTCGTCCTCCACCTCTTGATGGTCGTCCTCCATCATGCTCATCCGATGGCCGTCCCCATCGTTGATATTTAGCAGCCGTCCCCTGCTAGGTGGTCGTCCTCCACCTCTTGATGATCGTCCTTCATCATTTTATCCAATGGCCGTCACCATTGTTGATTTTGGTTATCTGGCATTCGTCCTATGTCATGATAAACCCTGAGAGTAGCCGTCCCCTGCTAGGTGGTCGTCTTCCACCTCTTGATGGTCGTCCTCCATCATGCTCATCCGATGGCCGTCCCCATCGTTGATATTTTCGGCAGCCGTACCCTGCCAGGTGGTCGTCCTCCACCTTTGATGGTCGTCCCCATCATAATTCCTTTATTCCCCAACAGAGCAGCCGTCCCCTGCTAGGTGATCGTCCTTCACCTTTGATGGTCGTACCCCATTATCTATTTATTTCATTTATTCTTTAACCCGATGGCCGTCCCCGTTGTGGTCCCTTTTCCTTTTCTTTTAGCCCGATGGCCGTCCCCATCGTCGGTTACCTTGCTTTATGAACTTGATGGCCGTCCCCGTCATGTTTCATTGATCCCCAGAGAATTTTACAACTTTATCTTGATGGCCGTCCCCATCATAATTCTTTTATCCCCAGCATGTCGGCCGTCCCCGTCATTGCTTTGTTTCACGCACTTTTCCCAGCATGTCGGCCGTCCCCGTCATTGCTCTTTACCCAGCAGTCGTCCTCTGCTCGACGGTCGTCCTCCGTCGCCCACACTTTATACTATACTTTATTCTCCTTTGCAATCTATATCCCTTTTCTTCTTCATTCTGTGAGTGCAAATTTTGGACTGTCTTTGGTATTCAACCACAAGTTATCTTGTTTGCCTGTTAAGCCATTGCTTACATCCTGCACAACTAACTCATGTTTGAATAGGGGCAGCTGTAAACACCCCAAATTTGCCCTCACCCATTCAAACCATGGCTTGTGATCATTTCATATGCATAAACACAATCATATCATCTCATATCTCATTTTTGATTCACTGCATAGGTTCTAAGTCATCTGCATCTAGGGTTTGTGATCTGAGCAATCCAAGAGCTTCTTGAGCCACTCCAAAGGTCAACAATCACTGCAAAGGGATCCATGTGTGTTCTTATATCATATTACATCCCCTCAAAGTCAAAAATGCAAAAGGATCACAAGAACTGGGATTGGTGTGGATGCAGAGCCAAGTTTGACTGCACAGTTGACCTAAAATTAGGGTTTTGGTTTCAGAGGCCATAACTCCAAAATTTTTGGTCATTCTTGTTTCCATTGGCCTTTATATGGTATAGGGAGTATGCATATCAATTTTCATGAAGAAATTCCATGGGGAAGTCATCTGATCAAGAGTTGACTTTCTGGACAAGTCAATGCAAAATCAGGGCATCTGAGGCCCCCAATGACCCAACCAAGGGGTGATCTTCATCATTTTGAGTGTATATGATCTTTATTTGATCATGGAAGAAGGTTGAAGTTCACAAAATTCAAGAATTACAAGTTTTTGCAAAGTTGACTTTTTAGGGCATGGTTGACTTTTCAAGAATATGTCATTTTATGTCATTTTTCAAGCCTTGCTTTTTGATCCAAAAATGCTTCAAATGGAAAAACTTTGGTCATGAAAGTTGTAGAATACATTTTTCCCTTTTCAAAAAGTACAAGAACATGATCTAATTCTTCTTGGATAAAAAGTTATGGTGTGACAAAGTTGGCAAAAATCATTAATTTTCAAGATGTGCACCAAATGAGAAACTTGCAAGAACTTTGTACCAAGGCATTTGTGACTTCTAGTTCACATCAAACCAATGCACAAACATTCTATGTGACCTAAAAATCAGATTTGAACCAAAAGATCACATGTTCATGGTTGGCAAAGTAAGAGATTTTCATGAAGTTTCAAAAGTGATCAACTTGCAAAACCATCATCACACTCTCACCAACTTGTTACATTGGATGCTGAACCATGCTAGCCTTCCACACACACCTTGCTGTGCAGCCCATGCCTCTTGTACCAAGCTAGAACTTAGCCCATACCCTCCTTACAACAAAGTGGACTTTTTGCAAAAGTGAACATCCCAATCACAGCAGGCCAGGTCACATCACCTGACCAATGGGAGTTCTTTATGCAAAGCAAATGCTGGCCATAACACAACAAGAAAGGCAAAAACACACAAGAGCATCACATTCACAAAATCACCCCCTCAAGCAAAAACCTTCGAATCTCTCTACACAACACACCAACACAAAAACCATTTTCATAGATCAACTCACCTTGCTTCACTGAGCCAAAACCAACAAGACTTAGGCCTGAATCAAGCAAGAACATCATTCTTCCATTTTTCACTCTCAAAGCCAAAGCTTTCGAAACTCATTCCACAGGCCACAAACACTTGAACAAACTCCACAAACCTTCTCAAAACATCACCCTGATCACAAAGAACCACTTACATTGGCCTGAAACAGCCTGAATCACCATCACCATTTTCAACTGAGCTTGAGCAGAAGCTGTTCAAACTCCTTAACCAGCCAATATAAACTCCTCCTAAGCATTCAAGGATCATCAGGGGACCAAGTAAAGTGGATTGCATCAAAGGGGGAGGTCAGGAAGTTGCTGGAGTGAAAGCTTCGAAACTCAGGTAGCTCAAGAACTTTTTTTTCCAGAAATGGATTTTTAAGTTCTAAAGTTGTTCTCCATGCTTCACTGATTGCTCTGATGCCTTTAGTTTTGAAAATGGTAGAGAGATGAGAGTTTAATTTGTTTCTGAAAGTTTTGCCCTAAAATCTTCTTTGTTTCGATTCATGAGATTAAGGAAATATAAATGAGTTTTGGCTTGGGGTTTTGATTCAGTAAGTTGTGGGGATCATTTCCATGTTTTTAGATTTCATTTTAGTTAGGTTTTGAGAGTTTTGGAGATTTTCAGGTGGGGTTCCCACCGGAGAAGACGACCGGAGGTCTTCTCCGGCCACCTGAAAATCATTAGGGCATAATCCCAGTCATTAAGTGCATTTGAATCTGGAACGTTGGATGCGTTGAAAAAGTTGACTTCGCGCGCGTGTGTATGGCTGAGATGCAGTCATTAAACCCTAATCATCATTATTTATTTAATTAATTGAGATTAAATCAGTTTGAATTTGGGCCATCAGATGGCGCGCGTAGTCAACATTTTCAAACCCAGACTCAATCCTGGCCCTCCATCCTGCATACTTCAGTTTATTTTCATTTTTATTTCATTTCTTTTCATTTAATTTGCACAATTTATTTAAAATAGTAAAAATTGTTTAAAAATTATGAAACTTTTTCTCAAGAGTTCCATTAATTTTTAAGACACAAAAATATTTTTATTTTCATTTTTAGCATTTAAAAAGTATTTTTAAATATTTAAAAGTTTATTTTTAATTGATTAATGAAAATTAATTTATTAAAAATACTTTTAGGTATTTAAAAATTACAAAAAAATTCATGAAATGTTCTAAGACATTTAGAAACATTTCCCAACCTTCAAACCAAATTTATTTTTTGACCTTGATGCATTTTGAGAATTTTTCATTGAATTAAAATCATTTTTATGCATTATTTTGATCCAAAGTTCAAAAAATCATTTCTGCCTATCCATGAAGAGTTGGACATTGATTCTTCTTGCATTGCATTGTGTTTAGCATATAGTTTTTTAGTTTAAATGGCCATGATTTGATCTTTCATTTTCCATTTGTTTGACAATTTGCTTGTTTAGGAACCCTAAAACCCTAGAAAACTTGTAAAATTCATATCTTGAGTTAGGTTAGGAGTTGAGACCTCTCCTTTGGGCATTGGTTTAGTATAGGTTTAGGGGTCCTTTGAGTGGCATTTTCAATTTTTTATCTTAGGGTTTGCTTCTGATTTTGGTTTGTGTTTGATGTATGATTCATAAACCCTAATTTGGGCCTTCATATGCATCCATCTTGCATTCTCTTGCATAACATGACTTGCCATGACATTTCAAGCATCCATTTGATTCATTTGACATCATAAGACATATTGAAAGCATGTTTGATCATTGCATCATGTGTTTTCCATGTTGTATGCCATGTGCACTTCATAACTTTTCATGTATGTTCATTTGTCTTAACTTGCTTTCATTTGCATTCATGAACTTGTATGATCATTTCCATGTGCTGCCTCATGTTTGTTAGCATCTCATAGCATCATTAGCATCATGTATATGTTTCTGGTTTTGTTTCTCATCATGTCATTCCATCCCATTTTGCATTGCATTGCATTTCTCTTCTAACCTTTCAGGTGGTAAGTGATTCTGAGAAGTGAATTTGCCTTCACTTCTCATACTTTCTTTTCATCTCTCTCTTGCATCCATTGCTGCATTGTTGCTTGTGTTTGAGTTTGATCTTGCTCATCCCTCTTCTTCTTACTTTCTTTCTTCAAGTGACTTGACTTCTTGAATGAAGCAAGTTACTTTGCTTCTCCTGATCCTCTCATCTGCTTCCTGGTGGTTCCATTGAAGACATCTCTTGAAAACCTCACAAACCTTAGGAACAACCATGTATGACAATGATTAGGGTTTTGATTAGTCTCCCCTCTTAGTTTTACCTTTGGGTCTCTTTTGAGTCTTCTCTCCTCATCTCATAATCAGGGACTAAACCCTAAAGGCTTTAAGGCTTTGTGATTAAGCTTATGCCTGCATCCTTCTCTTAGGATGGAGTGTATAATTTTAATCCTAAGTGTTAAACCCTTAATGTGTTTAACTCCTTTAATCAATCCATCTTAATAATCATCAAGACATCCAGCTTGTAACTTGGGCCTTGCATTAGGGTTCTAATTCTTCCTTAATTGGTTAAGAAGGACTAACCCTAGTGTTAATGGACAAGTCCCCCTCAAGTTGTCTTACAAATCATAAAATCCACTTCATCATCATACCATTAAATAAAATTCACTTAATCAAAGGCTTGTTTTTTCATGAGTTTAATCCCTAATCATGGATTAAGTTGAGGAGCTTTCCTCAGCTTAAACATTCTCATCTATTATCCTTCTCTTAGGATGGTGTAATGAGTCTGTTTAATCCCTGATTATGGCTTAACCTCATTACTTGACACTAAACAAAAACACCAAAAACATCTAAATAATCACAAGTAGGTCAATGATCTTAACCCTACATCAAAGGTGATTAAGTGTGAGAATCTGACTTCACACTTAAGGTACTCTCATTACCCCTAATCAGAGGGAAGATGTGATGAGTTTACTAACCCATGGGTTTAGGCTTAAGCTCATTAACTTATGACAAATCCAAAAGCAATAAAAGACTGAAAACACAAAAACAAACAATAATCGTCTCCTTCGGGATTCTTTTCTCATCTCATTCACTCACAAACGAGAGCTCGCTTCTTCCGTCTAATGCAAGACAGTTTGCACCTGAGCCAGACAGGTCATACACTTGAGCATTGACAAGCAAGCAGTTCACAAGTCAATTCATCTTTCAGTCTCTTTGGGTCGAACTACGGTGTTCTGACTTCCTCATTGCATGAGAGGATACGTAGGCATAACTTAACAGTTATCGAACAAAAGTCTCTGTATATTCCCCCTCTTTTCAGCCTTATTCTTTAAGCCTCATGATCATGAGCATTTCACTCCTGTCCTGCACTGACACCATACATTTATACACTTTACACTTCCTTTACACTGACACCTGTACATTTTGCCTTCCAGCTATTTTACATACAGATTGCACTGACACTACCCCTTTAAAACACAAATCTTTTAAGCGTGGATCCCGTCGAGTACGACGGACAATCTGGGTGCTAATACCTTCCCAGGTTGTAACCAACCCCCTTTCTCAGTCTCTCTGGTTCGCAACCGTCTTATCCATGTCTTTCTAGGTCTATGCAGCATTGCCTTTCCTCCGGGATAAAAATGCCTAGCTGGCGACTCTTTTCATCTCCAGTGAGTTCACGGCTGTGTGTTCTCACTGTTCCCTTCGCCGACCGTTCGCGTCTGTACCCTATCTGACCTAGCTTCATTTAGTGGGAGCGACAAAGACACAAAGATGACACAAAAGAAAAACTAATAGGGGACTAATCAAACCCTAATTGTGATCTTGCTTGGATGTTCCTAGGGTTTATGAGGCTTGCAAAAGATCTTTAAGGAAAAGCCACCATGGAAGAAGCAGGATGAAGGAAGGAGAAGCAAGAAGCAGCAAGACAACTTACTTCACTTAAGAAGATAAGTTGCTTGAAGAAAGAGAGAGAGGAGGGAGCATGAATGAACAAGCTCACTCTAATCCACAAATAAAATGCAGCAATGAATGCATAAGAGAGATGAGAAGAGATTATGAGAAGTGAAGGCAAATTCACTTCTCAAACACTTACCACCTGAAAAGTTAGCAACAAAGGAATGAAGTGAAATGAAAATGAGATGATATGTAAGGATGCCAACCAAAATCAGAAGCATATCATAAGGCCAATGATGCTATGGGATGGCATGAAAGCATGTCATGTGATGTGGATGATTATATAAGCAAGGAGGATGCAAATGAAACATGTAAGAACCATGAAAGTACATGAATGCATATGACATGAAATGAAAGCAAAAGCATGGAAAATGGATGATGCAATGATCAAACATGATTTCAATATGTCTTGTATGTCACGTGGATGCACAAAATGTCATGGTAAGTTCATGTATGCAAGCATATGAGAAATGAATGCAAAGGAAGATGTAAATTAGGGTTTATGCACAAGATACAAAGCAAAATTCAAAACCAGAAGCAAATGACAAGATAAAAAATTGAAAATGTGATCAAAGGTACCCTAAACATATACAAGTTCACCGCCCAAAAGGGAAGACCTAACTCTTAACCCTAAAGAAGTTATGATTTTCTCAAGTATGCTAGGGTTTTAAGATACCTCTCAATGATAAATACAAAACAAATTGAAAATGAAGAATAAATTCAAACCAATTTTATCCTAGAAACTATATGACATGAGGGATGCAATGCAAAAAGAACCAACATCAAACTCTTCATGGTTAGGCAGAAAGGATTTTTCTAAGTTAGGGTAAAAATATTGACTTTTAAGAACCTTAAATCCAAAGAAAAATGTCAAAATAGGTCAAGAACCAAAAAGAAATTTGTGTGAAGGGTTTTATAATGTTTCTAAATGTTTTAAAAAGTTCTAATGAATTTTTTTGGAATTTTTAAATACCTAAATGTATTTTTAATTAATTAATCCTCATTAACTAATTAAAAATAATCATTTAAATGATTTAAAAATAATTTTTAATGCAAAAAATAAAAATAAAAATATTTTTGGTTTCTGAAAATAATTAAAAGCTTAGATTAAAATTTCCAGAATTTTTTGATGTCATTTGCTATTTTTTAAAATTCGCTCAAATAAATAGAAAACAAATGAAATAATTATTAAATAAAATGAGAAAATGAGAAAGTCAGTCAATCCAAAGGCCCGGGTTCAAACTCAAGATGGAGGGAATTGACTTCGCGCGCTATCCAATGGCCAGAATTCAAACTACGAACCCTAATCTGAGCCCTAATCACTTTCAGGTGACCGGAACAGTGTTCCGGTCATCTTCTCCGGCTATCCTCTCATCCAATCTCCCTCAACACGCAACCCTAAGCCCTTAAACTCTCTAGAAATGATCCCCACCCCATTCAAAACAAGAATCAGCCATCAAACAGAATTTATTTCACATGAACAGAGAGATTTGAAGCAAAACGGAAAATTTCTCAGAAATTTCAGAAGCTTCATACATGCCTAAAACTAGATCATTTTCAAAACCAAAAGGTGCAGTGTGATCAGTGAAGCAAAGAGAACAATCTAAGAACTTAAGAAATCATTTCTGGAAAAAATGTTCTTGATGATACCTGAACTGAAGCTTTCGAAAATGGCACTAGCTGGCTGCTTCTTTGCTTCAAATCAGCTCCAATGATCCTCCTGAAGAGTTTGTGATGCTTGGTTGGAGTTTAAATGGTCTCTAAATGAAGTTGGCAGAAATTCAGTTCAAGCAATGTCAAAATCGTGTTTTTGATTCAGGGTGTTTTAGGGGAAAATGAAGGGTGGGAAATGATCAGCAATGGATATGGAGTTGAATGATGGAATTTGTTTTGAGGTTTGATGGCTGAGCTATGAATTTCGAAGGATTTTGCATAAGAGGGAGTTTTTGTGATTGCTGAGTTCTTGGAGGTTTCATCTTGTGTTATGTTATGGAATGGCTTGCTTTTGGTACACATATCATGCTGGGATAGGTCAGAGGGTGGGTGATGGCCTATGTTGATTGGTATGGGGCAAAATGCACAAAGTCAAGAGTTGGTTTACTTGGGGTATGGGCAAGTGGCAGGCTGAGACAGGAGCATGGCTATGCGTAGCAAGGATCAAGGAATGCTATGAGATCAGATTTGATGAGTTGTGGCAAGTGGATGAAAGGTTTTGATCCATTTTGCAAATTCATGAAGTTTTGGCCCCTTTTGGATTTTGTAAAGTTCAAGGCATGAAACTTGGAATTTCTTTGGGCAATTCTGAATTTTATGTCATGTATGATGTTTGTGTAATGGTTAAAAGTCAAATTGAGGTCACAAAATGCTTTGGCAAGTGTTTTTGCAAACTTCCCTCTTTGGTGCATAAGTGAAATTTTGTGATTTTTCCCAACTTTGCAAGGCCATAACTTGAGTTCTATGATGAATTAGATCAAGTTCTTGTAATTTTTGAAAAGGGAATGATCCAATCTACAACTTTCATGACCAAGAATTTTTCATTTGAAGCATTTTTGAATCAAAAAGAGGAGGTTGAAAAACTTTCCCAAAATGGCAATTTTGCATTACAAGTCACTTTCCCAAAATGGCAACTTTGCAAATGGCTTGAAATTCTTTAATTTGTGAACTTATAACTTCTTATAAGATCAAATAAAGATCATATACACCCAAAATGATGGAGAATACCCTTTGGTTGGGTGATTGGGGGCCTCAGATGCCCTGATTTTTCACTGACTTGTTCAATAAGTCATTTATTGATCAGATGCCTTCCCCATTGAATTTCTTCATGAAAATTGGTGTGTATGATCCTTATAACACATAGAGACCAATAGAAACAAGAATGACCAAAAAATTTGTAGTTATGGCCTCTGAAACCAAAACCCTAATTTTTGGTCATCTGTGCAGTTAAGTTTGGCTCTGCTTCCATGCCTTTCTCAGTTCTTGTGATTTTCTGACTTTCTTGATCTTGGAAGGATATAATATGATGCTTGAACATACATGGACCCCCTTGAGATGATTGAAGACTCTTGAAGTGGTTCAGATAGCTTAGGGATGGCTCAGGTCACAAACCCTAGATGCAGATGACTTTGAACCAATGCAATGAAGCAAAAATGTAATATGAAATGATATGATTGAACTTATGCAAATGAAAAGAATCACAAGCCATGGTGAAATGAGTTAGGGAAAATTTGGGGTGTTTACAGCTGCCCCTATTCAAACATGAGTTAGATGTGCAGGATGTAAGCAGCGGCTTAACAGGCAAACAAGATAACTTGTGGTTGAATACCAAAGACAGTCCAAAAATTTGCACTCACTGAATGAAGAATAAAAGGGATATAGATTGTAAAAGAAAATAAAGTATGATTATAAAGTGCGGGCGACGGAGGACGACCGTCGAGCAGAGGACGACTGCTGGGGATAAAGCAATGACGGGGGCGGCCGACATGCTGGGGGAATGAAGAGACCATGATGGGGACGGTCTTCAGGTAAAGTAACAAGACTCTCTGGGGATTAAAGGTAAATGGGGGAGACCATCGGGTTGAAGAAATAAATGAATGAAGGATGGTCATCAAGGGTGAAGGACGATCACCTAGCAGGGGACGGCTGCTCTGTTGGGGATAAGGATGAGGGACGGTCATCCAAGGTGAAGGACGATCACCTGGCAAGATGCGGTTGCCGAAAGTATCACGACTTAGGACGAATGCCGGATAGAAAAGATCGACGATGGGGACGGCCATCGGATAAGCATGATAAAGGACGATCATCAAGAGGTGAAGGACGATCACCTAGCAGGGTACGGCTGCTCTCGGGGTTTATTATGACATAGGACGAATGTCAGATAACAAGACCAACGATGGGGATGACCATCAGATAAAATGATGAAAGACGATCATCAAGAGGTGAAGGACGATCACCTAGCAGGGTACGGCTGCTAAAATATCACGACATAGGACGAATGCCGGATAGAAAAGGGTTCCAATAATGGAGACTCCGTTGGTGGATGATGAAGAACGATCATCAAGAGGTGAAGGACGATCACCTGGCAGGGTACGGCTGCCAGAAGTATCATGACATAGGACGAATGTCAGATAGGAAGGAAATTTTACTTTTTACTGGGGATTTGCTGGGGACTCTTAGGGAATGGTAGACACGGACGAGTGTCTGAATTCAAGAAAAGGTATAAGTGTTTGACATTGTGTATAGATTAATGATGTGGACGAGCATCCTTAAGACTATGATACGGACGAGTATCGGTAGAAACAACCGCTGACGCGTGTTCAGAGATGATGGTACGGACGAGTACCAACTGGTTAACAAAGAACACGGACGAGTGTCGAATCTGAGGGGAATTATATGTAAGATACGGATGAGTATCTGTATGAGTAAAGTAAACGTGGTGAGACACGGCCGGGAGTCAAAAGAGAGGATGTATAAGTTATGAACTTATAAGCATAAAGGTGTTCGACAACCTCTGGGGATTGGATGACACAGACGAGTGTCTGGAAAGTATAGTAAGCAAGGGTCTAGGCAACTGTGTTGGGGATTGGTGACACGGACGGGTGTCAGGAGAGTGTAGTAATATGCATTTGTGAGTGCAAAGGGGACTCTTTGGCTTTCTTCCGGGGAAATTGAGAGGTGTTTTGTATATTGCCTGATGTGGTATTGTTGGTATTTACAGGTGTTTGATTCAAAACATGGCTTATGATTATGCAATATGTTTGATTTTTGCCGTAACGCTCCGTATTAGACGGAATGCTACGCTCTGGGAAATATGATGGGGATGCTATGTTTATGCAAAGATACCAATCCGGGATTCGGATCCCGTTGCCGTGAAAATCCCTGATTGATTTTGTTGAAAGGATATCCCAGCTGGGGATGAGATCATTGGTAGATCTGATAAGATGTATGACTGCTTGGGGATACAGGTCACTGATAGACCTATCTTAATGATGAGGAGCCCAACTGGGGTCTGTGGAAGCTTTTGTCACTTTGTTGTGAGATCTTCAGACATTGCTCTTCTGGATAGAGGCTGGAGCATCGCGGGGAGAAGGTTCCCTGTCTAATACTTGGCTAAGGAGGAATGATCACTGAACGACCTTCCTAGAGATTTTTGTGATTCTGCTGAAGATGATTGAAGCCTGGCAACTCAGCTGGGGAGAAGGCATCTCTGGTGCTATTTGGGAGATGTGCTGAGTAAATAGTGATTTGGCAGCTTGCTGGGGAGAAGCTCTCATGTCCCATGTTGTGCTTTGGATACCTGCAATCCTGTTATGACAAAGAAACGCACAAGTACCCCCGAGGTATCCCCTACTGGAATCCATCATAGGAGTTTAGACACTCCCGGGAGCAAATATATTTCTTGTAAGCATGTAATTTAGGAAAACGCATCTGTATTTATGCAATCAAAATTCCTAGGACATCAGACATTTTTTTTAGCAAATGAAAGTAAAATGTACGAGACTAAGTGTGACTGGAAATCTGATTTTATTAATTTGGGTGCCCTGAATTGGCAAATACAGTCAAAGAAACAAATCCCCTGAAATGAGGAGATTGTTACAAATTGAGAAACAAAAAGGTGCTGGCAATGTTGATGACACTTCAGTGTGCTTTCCTTTTGCTATGACGCGTATGACATTGACGTTCTTCTCATCTTGCTTTCTGAAGAAGGCTGATTCTGACCGATGCTTGAACCTTTCGAAGCTTGCCATGTTGTAAGTGATACAGACGAATTCAGAATGCAGTTGTTCGCTTATTCCCTTATTTTGCGTGGATCGCCCTTTCGGGTTTTCAATCCACCGGGATACCCATTTTTACCTGAGTTGTCCAATGTGGCTTTTCAACTCAGCGGGTGTACATTTTTATTTACTTTCCCTTATTTTTGCCCGAGTCTTTTTATTTTGTTTTGTACTCGCCGGGATGCCCTATTTTTGCCTGGACTTACATTCTGTTTTTATGTCCAGCGGGTCATTTTATGCGAAGTATTTTTTAACTGCATCTGAATTCACAGGGGACAGGAAGTCTTCACCATCCATAGTACTGAGCATCAGTGCTCCACCAGAGAAAAATTTCTTTACTATGAATGGACCATCATAATTTGGAGTCCACTTGCCCCTGTGGTCTGTATGAGGAGGAAGGAGTCTTTTCAGCACAAGATCTCCTGCTTGGTATTCTCGAAGCCTGACTTTCTGATCGAAGGCTTTCTTCATTCTCTTCTGATATAACTGCCCATGACAAATTGCAACTAATATCTTTTCTTCGATCAGACTCAGTTGTTCGTATCGGGATCGGACCCATTCTGCTTCATTCAATTTGACATCCATCAATACCCGTAAGGAGGGTAATTCAACTTCAACAGGTAGGACTGCCTCCATACCATACACAAGTTGATACGGTGTTGCCCCAGTGGATGTTCTGATTGACGTACGGTATCCATGCAAGGCAAATGGTAGCATTTCATGCCAGTCTTTGTAGGTGACCACCATCTTTTGCACAATCTTCTTGATATTCTTGTTAGTTGCCTCAACAGCGCCATTCATCTTTGGCCTGTAAGGAGAAGAATTGTGGTGTTGGATTTTGAAGTCCCGACACAGTTCTGCCATCATTTTGTTGTTCAGGTTGGAACCATTATCAGTAATGATTCGCTCGGGCACTCTATACCGACACATGATGTCTCTCTTCAGGAATCGGGCTACCACTTGCCTGGTGACATTTGCATACGAAGCTGCCTCAACCCACTTGGTGAAATAGTCAATGGCTACCAGGATGAATCTGTGGCCATTTGAAGCAGTCGGTTCAATCTTGCCAATCATATCAATGCCCCACATGGCAAAGGGCCAAGGTGAAGACATCACATTCAAAGGATTTGGAGGCACATGCACCTTATCTGCATAAATCTGGCATTTGTGACACTTCCTGGCATAAGCATAACAATCTGCATCCATTGTGATCCAGTAGTAGCCTGATCTCAACAACGTTTTAGCCATAGCATGCCCTCCAGCATGGGTACCAAAATATCCTTCGTGCACCTCGTGCATCAACAAGTCTGCCTCTGCTTTATCAACACATCTGAGGAGTACCATATCAAAGTTCCTCTTGTACAAAGATCCATCAGTATTCAGGGAGAAACTACCATCTAACCTTCTTAATGTCTTCTTATCGTTGGATGATGCCCCAGGTGGGTATGTTTTATCCTCCAAGAAGCATTTGATGTCGTGGAACCAAGGCTTATCATCTTTAACAAGGTCTGCTGAGAATACATATGCTGGTTTGTCAAGTCTGGATACTGAAATTCGAGGCACAAAGTTGGCAGCTTGAACTTTGATCATGGATGAAATGGTAGCCAGAGCATCTGCAAACTGATTTTCATCTCGAGGGATATACTCAAGTTTGACTGTAGTGAAGAACGTGAGTAACCTTCTTGTGTAATCCCGGTATGGAATCAGATGCTCCTGGTGAGTATACCATTTTCCGTTGGTTTGATTGATTACCAGAGCTGAATCTCCGAATACAGTTAAAGTCTTGATCCTGAGGTCAATGGCTTCCTCAAGACCCATAATACAAGCTTCGTATTCAGCTTCATTGTTAGTGCAGTTAAAGGTGAGTTTTGCCGAGAAAGGCATGTGAACACCCTTAGGTGTAATGAGAACTGCACCAACACCACGACCATTCATGTTAACAGCCCCATCAAACATCATAGTCCATTCTTCTTCTGGGTCAGGCCCTTCGGTGTGAATAGGCTCTTCATGATCTTTTGCTTTTATGAACATGATGTCTTCATCGGGGAAGTCAAATCTCATAGGCTGGTAATCATCAATGGGTTGCTCAGCAAGATAATCAGACAACACACTACCCTTGATGGCTTTTTGAGATGTGTATTGAATGTCATATTCTGTGAGGATCATTTGCCATCTTGCGACCCGTCCGGTAAGCGCTGGCTTCTCAAATATGTACTTAACTGGATCCATCTTTGAAATCAATAAAGTAGTGTGGGTCATAATATACTGCCTTAGTCGGCGAGCAGCCCACGCTAAAGCACAGCAAGTTTTCTTGAGCAATGAATAATGTTGTTCACAGTCGGTAAACCTTTTGCTTAGGTAGTAAATTGCATACTCTTTTCGACCAGACTCGTCATGCTGGCCCAGCACACATCCCATTGACTCTTCTAATACTGTCAAGTACATGATTAGAGGTCTTCCTTCAACTGGAGGCATAAGGATTGGAGGCTCTTGTAAGTATTCCTTGATTTTGTCAAAAGCCATTTGGCAGTCTTCATTCCACCTAACTGTTTGTTCTTTCCTTAACAACTTGAACAAGGGCTCACAGGTTGCTGTAAGATGAGATATGAACCTTGAAATGTAGTTCAATCTACCTAGAAACCCCCGAACTTCTTTCTCAGCCTTCGGTGCAGGCATTTCTTGAATGGCTTTTACTTTGTCAGGGTCAACTTCAATTCCTTTCTCACTTACAATAAATCCCAGCAGCTTACCAGATCGCACCCCAAATGTGTATTTGTTTGGGTTCAGCTTCAATTGGTACTTCCTTAGACGCTTGAATAGCTTCAACAGATTCACCAGGTGGTCTTCTTCTGTGAGGGACTTGGCAATCATGTCGTCCACATAACATTCAATTTCTTTATGGATCATGTCGTGGAATAATGTTACCATAGCCCATTGATAAGTGGCACCAGCATTCTTCAGTCCGAACGACATTACTTTATAACAGAATGTGCCCCAGGGTGTGATGAAAGTTGTCTTCCCGATGTCTTCAGGTGACATCTTGATATGATTATATCCTGAAAATCCGTCCATGAAGGAGAACACCGAGAACTGAGCTGTATTGTCGACCAATACATCAATGTGAGGTAATGGGAAATCATCTTTCGGGCTGGCTCTTTTCAGGTCCCGGTAATCCACACACATTCTCACCTTGCCATCCTTCTTAGGCACAGGTACAATGTTAGCAACCCACGGCGGATAACTAGTCACAGCAAGGAAACCGACATCCCACTGTTTTTGTTCCTCCTCTTTTATCTTCATGGCCATATTTGGGCGAGTGCGGCGCAACTTCTGTTTTACTGGCGGACAATCTTCTTTTAGAGGTAGCTTGTGCATAACAATGTCGGTGTCCAACCCTGGCATATCCTGATAAGACCAAGCAAAAACATCCACATACTCCCGAAGCATGTCAATAAGTTGTTCTTTCACCGAATCTTGCAGATAGGCCCCGATCTTAACTTCTTTCAAGTCTTCTTCTGTTCCAAGATTAACCGTCTCAACTTCCTCCTGATGAGGAGTGATAACCTTCTCCTCTTGTCTTAATAATCTGGCTAACTCTTCAGGTAGCTCATAATCTTCTTCAACCCCTTCATCAGTTTGATTAATTGGATTGTCAAAGTCATACGAAGTCATAGCGGAGTTGTTGTCGGTGTAGTCTGGAGGGCACTCTCTGCAAGGGTTTAGATTTGTTCATTTTAGTGATCAGTTTTATCTTGTTTAGAAAAGGTAAAATGAAATTTTTATTTTGAAAAACATTGCCATTTTATTTTTGTACAAAAAATGAAAAACAGTGAGCGGAAAAGAAAAGACTCATTTGCAAAAGATGTCCTGATATTCATTAATTGATCGTTTGCACAAAATACAAGATCGCCCGATTACAAAATGAGCCCTGACATCTTGGGCAAGATGCAGGACTTAATGCATACTTTAAAAACAGGAAATAATAATTACTCTGCAGGAGTAACTCTTATAATTTCCTAGGAAGACCAGATTGAGACATGGTTCCCCGGGATCCTTGGACGTATCCAGCTTTCCAGGTTGCGCTCGTCTTCTGACTCATCTTCCAAGATATTCACAGCATCTGGGTTGAGCATCCCCCCGCTGACAAACTTGGGCTCCATTGCATCCTCTGGTTGATCTTGTCGAGTTGGTTTGTAACCCAACCCGAATCGGTCTTCTTTCTTCTCAACTGGCAGCAGCTTGCCCCAGCCTTGAGCGGTACCCTCCTCAACAACCTTCCGGGCTTGTTGATATGATGTGATGGAAGTCCCAGACACAACAGATGCTTTATTAATATTAAGGGCCTCAAACCCTTGGCTCATGGTCTCATGGATCTCTCCATCCATTTCAATGTATTTGAAAGTAGCCAGCTGGCTAACGAAAATATCCTCCTCCCCACAAATGGTAATGACTTGGCCCTCCCACTCGAATTTTAACTTTTGGTGAAGGGTTGACGTCACGGCGCCAGCGGCGTGTATCCATGGTCTACCCAATAGACAGCTGTAGGCAGGCTGTATATCCATCACAAAGAAGGTCGTTTTGAAAACCTGTGGGCCAATCATTATAGGCAACTCTATCTCTCCCAGCACTGATCTTTTAGAACCGTCAAAGGCTCTCACTACCAAGTTGCTTGGGCATAGTGCCAATCCATCATGTTCCAACTTCACAAGGGCTTTCTTGGGTAGGACATTGAGTGACGACCCTGTGTCCACCAATACGTGAGAAAGAACTGCACCCTTACACTCCAAGGTAATGTGCAAAGCCTTGTTGTGGTTGTGACCTTCCGTTGTCAGATCAGCGTTGGTAAATCCTAGTCCATGACTAGCGTTGACGTTCCTAACCACGGCCTCTAACTGATTGACAATAATCTCCTCCGACACATAAGCTGCGTGCAGGGCCTTTAATAGTGCGTTCCGATGGGCTTCGGAGCACATTAGCAATGATAGTATGGAGATCTTGGAAGGTGTTTGGTGAAGCTGGTCCACCACCTTGTAATCACTCTTTTTGATGATCCTCATAAACTCATCAACCTCTTGATCAAAAGGAGTCTTCACAGTTTCTTTGGCAACTGGTTCTTCTTGCACCATGCTCTTCCCTTTTGCCTTAGCAGCAGCTTCTGCTTCAACAACGGGTCTTGGTATTTGCGAGGAAAAGAGACGTCCGCTTCTAGTGAAGCCTCCGCCTCCCCCCATATTGTCTATCTGAGGTAAAGAAGTTGATGATTCTAAAGCGATTTTCTGCCCCTCGCAGTACAGATCTGAGCCATAATGCCAAGGGATGGCATTATTGCTTTCATAAGGAACTGGCCCAAGCACTATGATAGTGACTGGACTGATAGCAGCTACAGAGGGGACCATAATGGTGTGTGGATCATAATATATGGTAACTGGGGCCCTGACAGGAGTGGTAATTTGCTGTGAATTGTCGGAAGGAACATTTGTAGGATCGTAGTATATCGTAACCGCTGAGACACTTTCATTAACTATTGCTGATGTTGCAGACAGTACTGTTGACTGGATGGGTGTTGAAGTTGTAGCAGGAATGGTGACTGAACTTGTATCTGTTGAAGTGATCGATTGAGCAGTTGTTGGAGTTGTAGTAGAATCTGTTGGATCAATGGTTGCTGACGTTGTAGGAGTATCTGTGATTGTTGATGAAGGATTTGTTGGAGTTGTAGTCGTTGTTGTCGTAATCTGAAGGATACCATCCTTAATAAGACCATCTATGCCGTTTCTCAGTCTTTCACATACATTAACGACAATGTTGCAATATCCACAGCCGAGCTCACACCCGGGGAACACTTGACATTCTAACAGCTGAGCTTTGATTTCAACCAGAGGTGTTCGGATTTGTGCAACACTGTTGATCAACGTGGATGGTTTGCCTTCTTCAATAGCATTAATCCTGGGCCCATTGTGACTAGGCATTGGATTTATTGTGACGTTTGGAGGAGGCGCAAAATTGAGAGCTTTTGAGTCCTCCAAATCCTGGACTTTCATCTGTAGGGCCCTGCATTTTTCAGTATTATGCCCCGGTGCGTTTGAGTGGAACGCACACCTGGCATTTGCATCATAGCTCTTTGGCAGATTAAGAGGATCTGGAGGTGCCAATGTCCTTAACTCAACTAAGTTGAGCTTCAGGAGTTGTGGCAAGAGTGCAGCATACGGCATTGGAATTGGGTCAATTAACCTGTTGGCTTGAGATGGCCTTTGTTGGAAGGGACGTTGTTGTTGATTACCGTTGTTGTTGTTATACGACCTTTGTTGTGGATAATGAACTTGTTGTTGATACTGTGGTTGTTGTTGTTGAGGATATGATGATTATTGTGGCATTGGAGCTGGGATGGTAACAGCTGCTACTGACCGGTGAGCATATTGAGGCCTGCCCCTGCTTGTATGAATGAAATTAGTTTCACCTGCCCTTCGGGGTCCTGCAAAAGGTTTCCTAGGATTGCTGGAGGAACTTACACCACTGTCGGAGATCTTGCCCATCTTCAAGAGACTTTCAATTCTCTCACCAGCTATGACTACGTCAGCAAAACTGGTAGAGGAGAAAGCAGCCAGCCTATCAATATAAATTCCCTTGCAATGTAATCATGAACATTTCAGCCATTTCCCTTTCCGACATGGGTGGTTGGACAGCAGCAGCGAGCTGTCTCCATCTATGAGCATAATCTCGGAAGCTCTCTCTAGAAGACTGAGACATGCCCATTAGGAGGGTCCTATTGGGAGCCATGTCCAGGTTGTATTGATATTGGCGGATGAAAGCCTCGGCCAAATCCTTCCAACATCTTATGGTGGCTCTAGTCAAGTGTGAATACCACTCTCTCGAAGCCCCAATCAGACTGTCTTCAAAGTAGAACATCCACAACTTTTCATCCATAGTATAAGCTTTGAGCCTTCCCAGGAAACACTACAGGTGAGTGCGAGGATAGGAGGTGCCACTGTACTTTTCAAAGCATGGGGGTTTGAATTTGTGGGGAATTCTCACGCCATCTACAAGGCCCATGTCCATTACATCGAAGCCCACAGAATTCTAGGATTCTAAAGATCTTAAATTTTCAGCAAACTCATCCAATCTCCTGTCATATACCTCATCTCCAGCTCCTATGACAGTGAACTGTTCTTCCTAGGGATCCTCCTGCAGGATTCTGCCCCCAGTAGTGTTACCTTGAACATTTCTCGGGATATTAACTTCTGGATCCAGATGAGGTCCATACACTGGGGGGTCAATACGAGGCTGGCCCCGTTCATTGTTGCTAGTTCCTCCTGTTCAAAGATGAGGTTCCTCAGGAGTTTGTCTTTCCACCAGTTCTCTCAACCTTTCCTGACTCTGGGCTAAGCCAGTCATTACTGCCATAAATTGAGACATCTGATTTCTCATCTCCACTCTCTCGTTGGCCATCTGGTTTCTGACCTCAGTCAGATCCTACTGTACTTGCTCCATTTGAATGCCGGGAAGGTTGTTACGAGTCGGGTACCGGTGCGCGCGGTTGACAGGGAACACTCGGCGACGAGCAATGTTTCCTGAGATCACAACAAAGTTAGAAACAATAATAATAACGAAACCTACAAAACAAAAACAAAGTTAGTATGCAATGCAGTATGTTTATTTGTTTTCCAAGGTATCCGGTTTGGTTCTTGGTTTTGACCTTTCCAGACCTCGAGGAAGATGCTTGATGTTGTTGAGAGAAAGTCCGAATAAAAACAAACCAAAATATATTACAAATGATGGAGCAATACATAGTCTGTTTTACAATACATGCCTTTGAAGGGTCAAAATACATCAAAAGGAAAAAAGTACATCAAATGGAAACAAACAACAAGCAAAGAATCAGACATCTAGCCCAAACTCATCCTCTCTGACCTCCTTTAGGAGGGCCTCAGTCACTGGACCAGCTGGGTGCTCCGTAATGGTCCTAATGAGGAGGTTCCTTGTGGCAATAGCAGTAGTCAGCTTCTTATACCTGTCTTGGTCTTTTGATCTCTACAATCCTGCTCTGAGCTTCAACTCTTATATCTCTTTCTGGGCTGCCAACAAAGCTTCCTGCTGCTTCTTCTCATTGGCCTCTAGTCGTTCAATCTTGGCTTGAGTCTTCTGGTCTTCTTGTGTACGGGCTTCAGTGATCCTGACCCACCTAGCCTGACTCTCTTGCAGATAGTGCTCAGCCCTAGCTTTCTGAATTTTGGCCTCCTTACAGGCATTCTTCAATATCTGTTCTCCAGCCCTTGCTTTCCTTATGTAGTCTTTTGTCCTTCCAATTTTGGTCAGATGCTCAACCTTGAGTTTCTCCAATCTCTCAATGTCCAGACGACCATCACTCCTCTCCCAAAGAGTTTTCTTTAAAGCCTCAGATAACTTCTCATTCCTTTCCTTCAGCTTCTCAAATTCTTCTAGGCTGACAGTTGCTGCTGGCTGTACAGTAGATGGTCCAGGCATGTCTTCCAAGGTGAAAGGCATCCTGGTAATCTGAGCTCTAGCACGGGACCAGTCATAATACTGAGCTGAAGCAACATTGTTACATCTGCCAAGAATAGCAACCCCTTTTGTCTGGATGTTGTCCCAAGCCCAAGACGCTTGTCTGACAACAGCTGAATTAGGTTGCACTTCACAATATAGGGTCTCAGCTAAATCTTGTCCTTTGGGAGGGTGAACTAAGGCATAACCCAGTTGTCTCTTAAACAGTAAAGGATTGTAGTTGATGCAACCCTTTACTCCTATCAGAGGCACATTTGGGTACTGTCCACAGCTGGTGATAATGTCCTTGCCTTTGGTTCTCTGGGTGCACCATCTAATATCATCTGAAGTCAAGGCAATGAGCCTCTTGGCCCAATTCTTCTGTTGGTGGGGATTCAAGAAAGTATCTGACTTAGGCAGGTGTCTGAGCAGCCAGGTGTAAAACAAAGGAGCACAACATCTTACCAACTTCCCCCTTTGTTTCTCATTCCTCTGATGGATGGAATAATAAAAATCTCCTAGCAGTGTAGGCACTGGGTTATTCAACATGAACAAGTGGATAGCATTCTTGCTGACAAATTTTGGTTCATCTGCAAACGATATAGCCCCATATATGCTGAGGGCTAACAGTGCACAGACTGCCCTCCATTCTCCCAAAGAAGCTTTCAGGATGGCCTGAGAAATCAAGAAGTCTAAGTGCAAACCAGGAATCCCAACTTTTGTTGTCATACTCTGCTCAATAAGGGCAGGCTCCAAGTACAGTGCCTATTTTATCTCTTCATTTCTGGGATCAATCATCTCTGGGTTGAAAGGGATCCCACCCCTGATAGGTACTCCAATCAATGAAGAAAATTCTTCCAGCAGATGTCCTAGCTGAAAGTCTGGGAAGGTGAAGCATCTCAAAGGAGGGTCATAAAACTGTAAGCAGGTGTGGATCATGCTCCTCTGAGAAGGGTCAAGGTCCATAACCATATCCAGGATTCCTCCATAATGCTCTCTAAACAAAGGGATGTAATCAGGTGTGATGAGTGACTGGACCTGCCTGATACCAGTCAACACAGGCTCAAAAAAGTGGTAGGATATGTTGCTCTTCCTGGGAGTAGCCATGAGTGCTGCTGAAGAAACTGAAGACAAATGATGGTGAGAATCACAGGCTGATGCTGAAAGTGAGCCACTAACAGACTGATGCAGATAACTGATGAAGACAGCTGAAGCAGAGGTCTATGCAGAAGAAGGGGTCAAAACCAAAACCAAGATATAATGAGGTGGATACCCTGAAAAGCAAATAAACAAATGTTAAATGATGCAATGATGATATATGCAAATGATATGCAAGGGTTTGTGATTAAGCTTGATCTGATTATCTGTCTTGATATAAGGCCCATGTATGTTCAAAAGTCCAGATGGAGGTTCAGAAATCCAGTAACCAGGGTGGGGGGACTCAAATAAAGAGTCACATGTCCAGGGTTAATCACAAGAACTGTCCAAAGTGGAGTACTCTTAAACAAAACAGTAACAGGGTATGATGTGGCCAAGGGCTCCTGCAAACCTGTAAACAGCCCAACCCCCTCACAGGTAGTGTTCTAGAACAAGGATCCTCAGACATGGATCAGTTATGAGAAGTGTAAACACTTCTAACCCGAAGGTACAGTGTTTACAATAACCATAAAATATCCTCCTCTAATTCACCTCAGCTTCTGAAGGTTATAATAAAGGTCATCCAGACTTAACAGGCTTCCCAGATAGCCCTAGCACTACAGGAAATCTGTAGCACAGAGTTCTCAAGAAGAAACCCATATCTGAACCGTGTTTCATATTCCCGCACTAGACCGAAATGGAATGATAAAGAACATGAACCACTCTAGCCTAGGTGTCACTCAGGTCCCAGGTATAGGACCTTAAACTCTCAATGGAACCCCACCCATCAAAACAACAAACCAGATCCAGCAATGACAGTATGACAGTATGATGCATAAAACAGTAACTAAAGCAGTAAATAAGGTTGTACATCAAACAATAAAGCAAATACATAGACACAATTAGCACATAATACCCCAGTAAACACAAATCAAACAAGCGCTAGGAGGAACCCACAAAAAGAACCAGAAGCCCTGGTTACAATATAAGGGTCCCCAGCAGAGTTGCCAAGCTGTCGCTCCCACTAAAATGACACATAAGTCAAATAGGGTACAGACGCGAACGGTCGGTGAAAGAGAAGAAATGAATAGAGTTGCCAGCTAGGCATTTTTATCCCTAAGGAAAAGTAATGCTGCATGAACCTAAGAAAGGATGGATAAGACGGTCGCGAACCAGAGAGACTGAGAAAGGGGGTTGGTTACAACCTAGGAAGGTATTAGCACCCAGATTGTCCGTCGTACTCGACGGGATCCACGCTTAAAAGATTTGTGTTTAAAGGGGTATTGTCAGTGCTTATTTTGTGTACAGAAGCTAGAAAGAATGCAAGTGTCAGTGCTGGAAAAAGGTGAAATGAAATATGTGAAGTGTCAGTGTAAGAACAGGAATGCAAAGCTCAAGACAATGAGGCTAAAGAATAATGTTGAAAGAGGGGGAATAGACAGAGACTTTTGTTCGATAACCGTTAAGTTATGCCTACGTATCCTCTCGTGCAATGAGGAAGTCAGAACACCGTAGTTCGACTCAAAGAGACTGAAAGATAAATTGACTTGATGAACTGCTTACTAGTTTATGCTCAAGTGTATGACCTGTCTGGCTCAGGTGCAAACTGTCTTGCATTAGACGGAAGAAGCGAGTTCTCGTTTATGAGAGAATGAGGTGAGAAAAGAATCCCGGAGGAGACGATTATTATTTGTTTTTGGTGTTTTCAATCTTTTATTGCTTTTGGATTTGTCATAAGTTAATGAGCTTAAGCCTAAACTAAGGGTTAGTAAACTCATCACATCTTCCCTCTAATTAGGGGTAATGAGAATACTTTAAGTATGAAGTAAGCACCTCACACTTAATCACCATGATGTAGGATTAAGATCATTAACCTACTTGTGATTATTTAGATGTTTTTGGAGTTTTTTGTTTAGTGTTAAGTAATGAGTTTAAGCCATAATCAAGGATTTAATGGACCCATTACACCATCCTAATAAAAGGATAATAGATGAGAATATTTAAGCTGAGGAAGGCTCCTCAACTTAATCCATGATTAGGGATTAACCTCATGACAAAACAAAACCTTTATTAAAGTGGATTTTAGTTAATGGTAAGATTAAGAGGTGGATTTTATGGTTTGTAAGACAACTTGAGGGGGACTTGTCCATTAACACTAGGGTTAGTCCTTCTTAACCAATTAAGGAAGAATTAGAACCCTAATGCAAGGCCCAAGTTACAAGCTTGATGTCTTAGTGATTATTAGATGGGTTGATTAAATGATTTAAACACATTAAGGGTTTAACACTTAGGATTAAAGTCATACACTCCATCCTAATAGAAGGATACAGGCATAACCCTAATCACAAAGCCTTAAAGCCTTAAGGGTTTAGTCCTTGATTAAGAGATGAGAAGAGAAGACACAAAGATGACACAAAGGAAAAACTAATAGGGGACTAATCAAACCCTAATTGTGATCTTTCTTGGATGTTCCTAGGGTTTATGAGGCTTGCAAAAGATCTTTAAGGAAAAGCCACCATGGAAGAAGCAGGATGAAGGAAGGAGAAGCAAGAAGCAGCAAGACAACTTACTTCACTTAAGAAGATAAGTTGCTTGAAGAAAGAGAGAGAGGAGGGAGCATGAATGAACAAGCTCACTCTAATCCACAAATAAAATGCAGCAATGAATGCATAAGAGAGATGAGAAGAGATTATGAGATGTGAAGGCAAATTCACTTCTCAAACACTTACCACCTGAAAAGTTAGCAACAAAGGAATGAAGTGAAATGAAAATGAGATGAGATGCAAGGATGCCAACCAAAATCAGAAGCATATCATAAGGCCAATGATGCTATGGGATGGCATGAAAGCATGTCATGTGATGTGGATGATTATACAAGCAAGGAGGATGCAAATTGTAGATGTTTAAGAATTGGCAGAATTTTTGACCAAACAAGAAATGTTAAATTCAGTTCAGAATGTCCTATCAGATGTTGGGACATTATCAAACAGAGTATGTGAATTTATTTCAGGATGTCTCATCAGATATTGGGACATTGTGTGAATAAATTAAGTTCAGTTTTTCAGGATGTCCCAACAGATGTTGAGACATCTCAGATCTGCTATCAGAATTAATTAATGATTAACTGATCAGAGATATTTAAGGAGAAGTATCTGGAATTAATTAATGATGGATAAAAACAGAACAAGGCGCATCTGTAGGGAGTTTTAAATTGAAGATTCAGATTAAAACAGAAGACCTAATGCACCTAGAATATAGGAGGTAACAAACCCTAAATTCAAGGTGACAGTTGCTGCACATTAGGGCTGGATCATTCTACAGAAAGCCCAAAATTCAGATACCTATTTAAACAACAGAAACTCATAGAATTGAGTACGAATTTCAGAAGACTAAATAGGGTGTCTAGTGTTTTAATAGCAAGTTGTTTTTATGTACCACTTTATGAGCTTTTAAGCAAAAGTGCATTTGTGACTTGATTGAAACTGTTAAGTAAGATCAAGCTGTTTTGTTTGAAGGATGTCTTCAATTTCAGTAAACTTGTAAACTTGATCACTGGGTGATTGAGGGGGAGTGAGTAGGGTACTCTTATCTAAGTGAGTCTTAGGTAGAAATTGCATTGGGTAAGTATTAAGTGATAGATTAAACAGGGTGGTTTAAGTCTAGAATTAATATTACTAATAATGGATTTCCTCCTGGCTTGGTAGCCTCCAGATGTAGGTGTGGTTATACACTGAACTGGGTTAACAAACTTCTGTGTTGTTTACTTTTCTTGCTGTTTAAGTTTTGGTTAAATCTGTCAAATGTCCTATTAAGTGTTGGGACATCTCTTAGGACATCTCATACCTGATCACAGAATTTCAATTGGCATCAGAGCAGGCACCCTGCCTGTTTATACTGGGTGAGATCTAGGGAAAACAAATTCTGTAACATGGACAGAGATATAGGGTCAGTAAATAGACCACCTATTCTGGATGGATCTAATTATGACTACTGGAAGCCAAGAATGATTGCATTCTTAAAATCTCTTGACAACAGGGCATGGAGAGCAGTAAATGTTGGATGGAAACATCCTGTCCAAGACACCAAAGATGGATCAAAAGTTCTGAAACCTGAAGAAGAATGGAGTAAAGAGGAAGAAGATTCAGAACTAGGCAACTCAAAAGCCCTAAATGCTTTATTCAATGGCATTGATAGAAATATTTTCAGACTGGTGCATCATTGTGAGCTGGCCAAAGATGTGTGGGATACCCTCAAGACAACTCATGAAGGAACATCAAAAGTAAAAATGTCAAGACTTCAACTTCTCACCACCAAGTTTGAAAACTTGAGAATGAAGGAAGATGAATCAATTCATGAGTTCTACATGAACATCTTGGATATAGCCAATACTTCTGGAGCCTTGGGAGAAAAGATGACTGATGAAAAGCTTGTAAGGAAGATTCTCAGATCTTTGCCAAAAAGATTTGACATGAAAGTCACAGCAATAGAAGAAGCTCAAGACATTTGTTCCATGAAAGCTGAAGAACTCATTGGTTCCCTTCAAACTTTTGAGATGGGAATGAATGACACACATGTTAAAAAGAACAAAAGCATAGCATTGGTGTCAAATACTGATGAAGAAGAAGATAATGAACCAGAAAATGATAAGAGCCTGTCAGACAACATTGCTATGCTTGCAAGACAGTTCAAACAGATTCTCAGAGGTATGGAAGGTAAATCAAATTCCAGTGGAAGATTCACAAACTCTTCTGAAAACAAGAGAACCTATGATGCTAACAGAAGATCAAATCTTGCTGAAAAGACCAGTCAAGAAAAAGGAATCAAGTGCCATGAATGTGAAGGATATGGACACATCAAGAAGGAATGTCCTAACTTCTTAAAAAGACAAAAGAAGGGACTATCTATAACCTGGTCTGATGAAGACTCAGGAGGAGATTCAGAAGAAGAATCAGCTAAGCATATTACTGCTTTAGCTGGACTGTGTGAATATGATAGTGATTCCAGTTATGGAGAGCTTACTTATGAACAACTTGAGCAAGCATTCAAAGATCTATACAAAAGAAGCTCTGAAATATGTAGTGAAGTTATAAAGCTAAAGAAGCAGAATGAAGTACTAGAAGAGGAAAAAGCAAGTGATCAAGTAATCATTGATACCTTGAAAAGTGAAGTAACTCTTCTCAATTCTAAGCTGGAACATATGTCCAAATCTGTTAGAATGATGAACAGCAGCTCAAATACACTGGATGTTATTCTCTGCAATAATAAACATTCAGGGGACAAAAGTGGACTGGGATATAACAGAGATGAAGCCAGCTCTAGCAAAGCTACTTCAAAAATTACACAGTCAAACAAGATGTCCCAACAAATGCTTCAACATCAGAACACAAAGACAAACATAATGTTCCAACAGATGTCTCAACATTCTGGAAAGAACAAAATGAAGAAGAAGTATCAAAGATGGAGATGCCATCACTGTGGAAGATTTGGGCATATCAAACCTCACTGTTATAAGCTACATGGATATCCAAATCAAATGTGTCAGCAACCTTCCAAGCAGAAAGTAGAAGGTACCAAGAAAATGCTGCATAGAAATCAGCAACCTCCTAAGCAAAAGACAGAAGTCATCAAGAAAGTTTGGAGACCAAAAGATGACATTCAGACTGATCAAAGCCACATACTCAAGAACCAGATCAACAATCAAGCTTGGAGATCAGCTGAACAACACACAGGGCAGAGGCATCAAAAGAAATCTCAACTCATTTGGTCAAAGAAAAATACTGCATACATAGCACATACATCTCTGAGAGTATCAGCTAAAGAAGACTGGTACTTTGACAGTGGATGTTCAAGACACATGACTGGATTGAAGAATTTGTTAGTAAACTTAAAATCACATTCATCCAGGTATGTAACTTTTGGAGATGGAGCTAAAGGAGAGGTCAAAGGAGTTGGAACCTTGGACTGTCAAGATGTTCCAAGACTAGATGATGTATTGCTAGTTAAAGGGTTAACTGCTAACCTGATCAGTATAAGTCAACTATGTGATCAAGGTTACAGTGTAAACTTTACAAAAACTGAATGCATAGTGACTAACCAAGAGCAAGAAGTTGTCATGAAAGGTGCAAGGTCTAAAGACAACTGTTACATGTGGGAGCCACTAGACTTCAGTCCCACTTCAACTTGTTCTCTAGCTAGAGAAGAAGAAGTAAAACTATGGCACCAAAGGCTAGGTCATCTTCATTTCAGAGGCATAAAGAAGATCATATCTATGGATGCTGTAAGAGGTATCCCTAAACTGAAGATTGATGATGGCAAAATCTGTGGTGAATGTCAAATAGGCAAACAAACCAAGATGTCCCATTCAAAGCTCCAACATCTGACAACTTCCAAAGTTTTGGAATTGTTACATATGGATCTCATGGGACCTATGCAAGTTGAAAGCCTTGGTGGTAAGAGGTATGCATATGCTGTGGTTGATGATTTTTCAAGATATACATGGATAAACTTCATCAAAGAAAAGTCAGATGTATTTGATGTATTCAAAGAATTATGTCAAAGATTGCAAAGGGAAAAATCCAGCTGTGTGATCAGAATAAGAAGTGATCATGGAAAAGAATTTGAGAATCAAAAGTTCTTAGATTTCTGCTCTTCAGAAGGAATCAATCATGAGTATTCTTCTCCTATCACTCCTCAACAGAATGGGATTGTTGAAAGGAAGAATAGAACTATTCAAGAATCAGCAAGAGCTATGATCCATGCTAAAAAGTTACCTCTGTATTTCTGGGCTGAAGCTATGAACACTGTCTGTTACATCCATAACAGAGTTACTTTAAGGAAAGGAACTTTGTCCACAATATATGAAGTCTGGAAGGGCAGAAAACCCACTGTGAAGTACTTTCATGTGTTTGGAAGTAAATGCTATATTCTGGTAGATAGGGAGCAAAGGAGAAAAATGGATCCTAAAAGTGATGAAGGGATTTTCCTTGGATACTCTATAAACAGCAGAGCATATAGAGTATTTAATTACAGAACAAAGGTTATCATGGAGTCCATAAATGTGATAATTGATGATGCTTCTACAGATGTCCCAGAAGATGTTGGAACATCTGCTGATATCAAGATTGAAGCTGAAGAAAAGAATGATCAATATAACTTCACTCAAAATGATACAAGGTCAGAAGATTCAAGCAAACCTCCCTCCATCAGAATACAGAAGGATCATCCCAAAGACTTAATAATTGGTGATCTCAACAGAGGTGTAAGCACTAGATCAAGAGAAGTGATTTCAGGTTCTTGTTTTGTTTCCAAAATAGAACCTAAAAATGTCAAGGAAGCTCTCACTGATGAATACTGGATTTGTGCTATGCAAGAGGAATTAGGTCAATTCACAAGGAATGAAGTGTGGAATCTTGTTCCTAGACCTGATGACATAAATGTGATTGGTACAAAATGGGTGTATAAGAACAAGTCAAATGAACAAGGAGTTGTTACAAAGAACAAAGCTAGACTTGTGGCTCAAGGATACACTCAAATTGAAGGGGTAGACTTTGATGAAACCTTTGCACCAGTAGCAAGGCTTGAATCAATAAGACTACTGTTGGGAATTGCTTGTATCTTAAAGTTCAAGCTATTTCAAATGGATGTGACAAGTGCCTTTCTTAATGGTTATCTTAATGAAGAGGTATATGTAGAACAGCCTAAAGGATTTGTTGATCCAAGCTGTCCAAATCATGTATACAAATTAAAGAAAGTACTTTATGGTCTGAAGCAAGCTCCAAGGGCATGGTATGAAAGACTGACCACATTTCTTATCAAGCAAGGATACAGAAAAGGTGGGATTGATAAAACCCTGTTTGTTAAAGATGAAGAAGGAAATGTCATGATTGTGCAAATATATGTTGATGACATTGTGTTTGGTGGGATGTCTGATAAGATGGTCAAACATTTTGTCAAGCAGATGGAATCTGAATTTGAAATGAGTCTAGTAGGTGAATTAACCTACTTTCTTGGTCTGCAAGTAAAGCAAATGGAAGACTCAATGTTTATTTCCCAAAGTAAGTACTCCAAGAACATAGTGAAGAAATTTGGAATGGAAAATGCTTCTCATAAAAGAACTCCTGCTCCCACACATTTAAAGCTGACTAAAGATGAAAAGGGTGAGAATGTAGATCAAAGTTTATATAGAAGCATGATTGGAAGCTTGTTATACTTGACTGCTAGCAGACCAGACATTGCATTTGCAGTAGGAGTTTGTGCAAGATATCAAGCTGATCCAAAAGTCAGTCATCTCAATCAAGTCAAGAGAATCCTTAAATATGTTAATGGAAGTGCTGATGACAGAAAAAGCACTTCAGGAGGATGCTTCTTTCTAGGAAACAATCTGATTTCTTGGTTCAGTAAGAAACAGAATTGTGTATCTTTATCTACAGCTGAAGCTGAGTATATAGCAGCAGGTAGCAGTTGTTCTCAGTTGGTTTGGATGAAGCAGATGCTCACTGAGTACAATGTCCCACAAGATGTCATGACATTGTACTGTGACAATTTAAGTGCAATCAACATATCAAAGAATCCTATCCAACATAGCAGGACCAAGCATATTGATATCAGACATCATTTCATCAGAGATCTTGTAGAAGAAAAGGTGATTTCATTGGAGCATGTAGCTACAGATCTGCAGTTAGCTGATATCTTTACCAAAGCATTGGATGCTACACAATTTGAGAACTTAAGGGGCAAACTTGGAATCTGTTTGTGTGATATTTAGCAGTTAATGAGATGTGCCAACATGTCATATGACATTGTATGGCATAAGTTCCAGATGGCAAAACCAGTCTGGACAAGTTCCTTGGGAATTTCATTCCTAATCATGGACACTGCTGCAGAACAAGATGTCCCAACATATGTTGGAACATCTGAAGATAAGAAAAAGAACTCATCTGATGTTGATTTGGAACAAACTGAGGACCAGAATAAAGCCTCAAATAAAAATGATGAAGAAGTCTCTGAAGAACAGGCTAAAGCCTCAAATGAAGATCAAATCCCTGCTGATCAACCAGCTGAAGAGGAGGCTGCTAAATCTCCTCCAGTGGTCAACCAGGAGCAGGACTCTGATGCAGAAATCATAGCATCTGTTAAACCCAGCATAGCCAAAAGGCTCAGGTCCATGAAAGGAAAGATGCAAGCTGAAGCAGCAATTCCTGAGAAGAAGAAAGCCTCCCCAAAGAAAGGCAAAGCTAAAGCTACTTTTGGGCCAACAAAATCATGGAGTAAAGTTCAAACCCAGAAGAGAAAAGCTGTCACATCATCAGATTCAGATGTTGGATCAGATGTCCCAACATCTCCTCCCAAGAAGAGACCAGCAACATCCAGAGCTTCAACTGCTGTACCAGAAGCTCCCTTGGACAACATATCATTCCATCTTGTCTCTAGTGTTAACAGATGGAAGTATGTGTACCAAAGAAGGGTTGCCCTGGAAAGAGAACTGAGCAGCAATGCACTTGAGTGCACTGAACTGATTGATCTCATCTCTGCTGCAGGACTATTCAAAACAGTCTCAGACCTCTCTCCCTGCTATGAACTTCTTGTCAAAGAGTTCATTGTGAATCTTCAGGAAGATTGTTCACATGGTAAGTCCTCTGAATTCCAAACAGTTTTTGTTAGAGGTAAATGTGTAGAGTTTTCCCCTCAAATCATCAATCAGTACCTAGGAAGAGAAACAGATGAACCAAATGAGCTAGGTAAGACAGATAATCAAGTCTGTAAGGTGATCACTGCAAACCAGGTCAAGGCATGGCCTGTGAAGGGAAAGTTCTCAGTGAGCATGCTTACTAGAAAATATGCCATGCTGAACAGAATTGGTACTGCTAACTGGGTGCCTACCAACCACACCTCTTCAATCTCAACTGGTCTGGCCAGATTCATCTATGCTGTGGGAACTCAAACCAAGATGGACTATGGAGCTTTTATCTTTGATCAAACCATGAAGCATGCCAGCTCCTCAGCAACAAAGCTTCCAATAGCCTTTCCATCATTGCTGTGTGGTATAGTGCTCAATCAATTCCCTGGCATTCTCACTGACAAGGATACAGCATGCAAGAGAGAGAGCCCCCTGGCTTTTCACTACAAATTATTCCTCAGTCATCATGCAGCAGATGTTGAAGCACCTTCTGGGACATCTGTAGGTCCTTCAACTGATAAGAATCCAATCTCCAAGAAGGCTTTAATTGCTGAACTCAAAAGCACCTGCAAAGAGCTTGAAGCTAGAAAGCAGAAGCTTGAGGAAATCATTCAAAGGTTGGAGAGTGAAGAAGACCAGAAAGCTGCCTCTGATGAAGAAACAGAAGCTGAGGAAGAAACTGAGAGTGATGAATCTGAGTGATCAATGTATGTGAGGCAAATGTAATGACAGCAATGTATTTCTTTGGCCCCTAATTTTGTGTCTACCAAGGGGGAGAACAACAACAAATTTGTACTGCTGTTTAATTTTTGAATGAAATCTGTTTGTTTCTGTCTGAACTGAATCAGTGTGTATTTCTGTTGAAACGAGACTGGACACATATTTGTTTGAGGGGGAGTAATCTCAAATAAGAATCAACAGAAAAAGTAATGCTATACTCTGATAAAAAGAACTTCTGCTGCACTCTGAAATCCAGAAAAGATGTTAGCCAAAAATTAGCCAAAGGGGGAGTTTGTAGATGTTTAAGAATTGGCAGAATTTTTGACCAAACAAGAAATGTTAAATTCAGTTCAGAATGTCCTATCAGATGTTGGGACATTATCAAACAGAGTATGTGAATTTATTTCAGGATGTCTCATCAGATATTGGGACATTGTGTGAATAAATTAAGTTCAGTTTTTCAGGATGTCCCAACAGATGTTGAGACATCTCAGATCTGCTATCAGAATTAATTAATGATTAACTGATCAGAGATATTTAAGGAGAAGTATCTGGAATTAATTAATGATGGATAAAAACAGAACAAGGCGCATCTGTAGGGAGTTTTAAATTGAAGATTCAGATTAAAACAGAAGACCTAATGCACCTAGAATATAGGAGGTAACAAACCCTAAATTCAAGGTGACAGTTGCTGCACATTAGGGCTGGATCATTCTACAGAAAGCCCAAAATTCAGATACCTATTTAAACAACAGAAACTCATAGAATTGAGTACGAATTTCAGAAGACTAAATAGGGTGTCTAGTGTTTTAATAGCAAGTTGTTTTTATGTACCACTTTATGAGCTTTTAAGCAAAAGTGCATTTGTGACTTGATTGAAACTGTTAAGTAAGATCAAGCTGTTTTGTTTGAAGGATGTCTTCAATTTCAGTAAACTTGTAAACTTGATCACTGGGTGATTGAGGGGGAGTGAGTAGGGTACTCTTATCTAAGTGAGTCTTAGGTAGAAATTGCATTGGGTAAGTATTAAGTGATAGATTAAACAGGGTGGTTTAAGTCTAGAATTAATATTACTAATAGTGGATTTCCTCCTGGCTTGGTAGCCTCCAGATGTAGGTGTGGTTATACACTGAACTGGGTTAACAAACTTCTGTGTTGTTTACTTTTCTTGCTGTTTAAGTTTTGGTTAAATCTGTCAAATGTCCTATTAAGTGTTGGGACATCTCTTAGGACATCTCATACCTGATCACAGAATTTCACAAATGAAACATGTAAGAACCATGAAAGTACATGAATGCATATGACATGAAATGAAAGCAAAAGCATGGAAAATGGATGATGCAATGATCAAACATGATTTCAATATGTCTTAAGATGTCTTGTATGTCATGTGGATGCACAAAATGTCATGGTAAGTTCATGTATGCAAGCATATGAGAAATGAATGCAAAGGAAGATGTAAATTAGGGTTTATGCACAAGATACAAAGCAAAATTCAAAACCAGAAGCAAATGACAAGATAAAAAATTGAAAATGGGATCAAAGGTACCCTAAACCTATACAAGTTCACTGCCCAAAAGGGAAGACCTAACTCTTAACCCTAAAGAAGTTATGATTTTCTCAAGTATGCTAGGGTTTTAAGATACCTCTCAATGATAAATGCAAAACAAGTTGAAAATAAAGAATAAATTCAAACCAATTTTATCCTAGAAACTACATGACATGAGGGATGCAATGCAAAAAGAACCAACATCAAACTCTTCATGGTTAGGCAGAAAGGATTTTTCTAAGTTAGGGTAAAAATATTGACTTTTAAGAACCCTAAATCCAAAGAAAAATGTCAAAATAGGTCAAGAACCAAAAAGAAATTTGTGTGAAGGGTTTTATAATGTTTCTAAATGTTTTAAAAAGTTCTCTGAATTTTTTTGGAATTTTTAAATACCTAAACGTATTTTTTATTAATTAATCCTCATTAACTAATTAAAAATAATCATTTAAATGATTTAAAATAATTTTTAATGCAAAAAATAAAAATAAAAATATTTTTGGTTTCTGAAAATAAATAAAAGCTTGGTTTAAAATTTCCAAAATTTTTTGATGTCATTTGCTATTTTTTAAAATTCGCTCAAATAAATAGAAAACAAATGAAATAATTATTAAATAAAATGAGAAAATGAGAAAGTCAGCCAATCCAAAGGCCCAGGTTCAAACTCAAGATGGAGGGAATTGACTTCGTGCGCTATCCAAGGGCCAGAATTCAAACTAAGCTAATTATGATTAAAACCCTAATCTGAGCCCCAATCACTTTCAGGTGACCGGAACAGTGTTCCGGTCATCTTCTCCGGCTATCCTCTCATCCAATCTCCCTCAATACGCAACCCTAAGCCCTTAAACTCTCCAGAAATGATCCCCGCCCCATTCAAAACAAGAATCAGCCATCAAACAGAATATATTTCACATGAACAGAGAGATTCGAAGCAAAACGAAAAATTTCTCAGAAATTTCAGAAGCTTCACACTTGCTTAAAACTGGATCATTTTCAAAACCAAAAGGTGCAGTGTGATCAGTGAAGCAAAGAGAACAATCTAAGAACTTAAGAAATAATTTCTGGAAAAAATGTTCTTGATGATACCTGAACTGAAGCTTTGGAAAATGGCATTGGTTGGCTGCTTCTTTGCTTCAAATCAACTCCAATGATCCTCCTGAAGAGTTTGTGATGCTTGGTTGGAGTTTAAATGGTCTCTAAATGAAGTTGGCAGAAATTCAGTTCAAGCAATGTCAAAATCGTGTTTTTGATTCAGGGTGTTTTAGGGGAAAATGAAGGGTGGGAAATGATCAGCAATGGATATGGAGTTGAATGATGGAATTTGTTTTGAGGTTTGATGGCTGAGTTATGAATTTCAAAGGCTTTTGCATAAGAGGGAGTTTTTGTGATTGCTGAGTTCTTGGAGGTTTCAGCTTGTGTTATGTTATGGAATGGCTTGCTTTTGGTACACATATCATGCTGGGATAGGTCAGAGGGTGGGTGATGGCCTATGTTGATTGGTATGGGAAAAAATGCACAAAGTCAAGAGTTGGTCTACTTGGGGTATGGGCAAGTGGCAGGCTGAGACAGGGGCATGGCTATGCGCAACAAGGATCAAGGAATGCTATGAGATCAGATTTGATGAGTTGTGGCAAGTGGATGAAAGGTTTTGATCCATTTTGCAAATTCATGAAGTTTTGGCCCCTTTTGGATTTTGTAAAGTTCAAGGCATGAAACATGGAATTTCTTTGGGAAATTCTGAATTTTATGTCATGTATGATGTTTTTGTAATGGTTAAAAGTCAAATTGAGGTCACAAATTGCTTTGGCAAGTGTTTTTGCAAACTTCCCTCTTTGGTGCATAAGTGAAATTTTGTGATTTTTCCCAACTTTGCAAGGCCATAACTTGAGTTATATGATGAATTAGATCAAGTTCTTGTACTTTTTGAAAAGGGAATGATCCAATTTACAACTTTAATGACCAAGAATTTTTCATTTGAAGCATTTTTGAATCAAAAAGAGGAGGTTGAAAAACTTTCCCAAAATGACAATTTTGCATTACAAGTCACTTTCCCAAAATGGCAACTTTGCAAATGGCTTGAAATTCTTTAATTTTGTGAACTTATAACTTCTTCTAAGATCAAATAAATATCATATACACCCAAAATTATGGAGAAGACCCTTTGGTTGGGTGATTGGGAGCCTCAGATGCCCTGATTTTGCACTGACTTGTTCAAGAAGTCATTTGTTGATCAGATGCCTTCCCCATTGAATTTCTTCATGAAAATTGGTGTGTATGATCCTTATAACACATAGAGACCAATAGAAACAAGAATGACCAAAAAATTTGTAGTTATGGCCTCTGAAACCAAAACCCTAATTTTAGGTCATCTGTGCAGTTAAGCTTGGCTCTGCTTCCATGCCTTTCTCAGTTCTTGTGATTTTCTGACTTTCTTGATCTTGGGAGGATATAATATGATGCTTGAACATACATGGACCCCCTTGAGATGATTGAATACTCTTGAAGTGGTTCAGATAGCTTAGAGATGGCTCAGGTCACAAACCCTAGATGCAGATGACTTTGAACTAATGCAGTGAAGCAAAAATGTAATATGAAATGATATGATTGAACTTATGCAAATGAAAAGAATCACAAGCCATGGTGAAATGAGTGAGGGAAATTTTGGGGTGTTTACACCAGGTATAGGACCTTAATCACTCAATGAACCCCACCCACCAAAACAGACAAGAGATCCAGCACAATGACAATGACAGTATGAAATGCATAAAATTGTAAATGAAAAGCAATAAATAAAGCTGTACAGAAAGCAATAAATAAAGCAATAAATAAGCACAAGTAGCACATAACACCCCCATAAACACAAATCAAACAAGCGCTAGGAGGAACCCACAAAAATAACCAGAAGCCCTGGTTGCAGTATAAGGCTCCCCAGCAGAATCGCCAAGTTGTCGCTCCCGAAGATTTGCATCTCGGTACAAGCGCGAACGGTCGGCGGAGGGAGAGGAATGAAGATGAAGTGAAATAGAGTCTCCAGCTAGGCTTTTTTATCCCGAAGGAAAGGTAATGCTGCATAAACCTGGAAAGAAATGGATAAGACGGTCGCGAACCAGAGAAACTGAGAAAGGGGGTTGGTTACAACCTGAGAACGTATTAGCACCCAGATTGTCCGTCGTACTCGACGGGATCCACGCTTGAAAGTTTGTGTTTAAAGGGGTAGTATTTGTGCTATTTGTGTGCAAAAGCTGGAAAAGAATGTACAGGTGTCAGTGCAAAAGTGAAGTGAAATGCTCAAGAATGAGGCTTAAAAGGGAAGACTAGAAGAGGGGGGAAGAGACAGAGACTTTTGTTCGATAACAGTTAAGTTATGTCTACGTATCCTCTCATGCAATGAGGAAGTCGGAACACCGTAGTTCAACTCAAAGAGACTGAAAATGAATTGACTGATGAAATGCCTGTTTGTCTATGCTCAAGTGTATGACTCGTCTGGCTCGAGTACTAAATGTCTTGCATTAGACGAAAGAAGCAAGTTCTCGTTTGTGAGTGAAAATGATGAGAAAAGAATCCCGAAGGAAATGATTATTTTTTGTTTTTTGTGTTTTCAATCTTTTATTGCTTTTTGTGTTTGTCATAATTTAATGAGCTTAAGCCTAAACCAAAGGTTAGTGTCGTACCTCGAAAAATACGATCCTAAAACAAACAACAGAGTCGCCACCTAATTCTATTTATTCTACTAGAGAAAAGGTAGATATAGATACAACCTAATAAAGGATAAGAAATGGTTTACGAAACCAAATTCTATGTTCGGGAGTCGGTTACGCAAGGGGAAGGTATTAGCACCCCTCACGTCCGTTGTACTCAACGGGAACCTCTTAGCTAATTATGCGATTAAATGTTTGACCTAATTCTTTGTCTTCTAAATGGCTATTAATATGTTTGTTAAAAGGAAAGTTAAAGTTTTAAATTATTATTATTAAGACGGAGAAAAGATTAAAGTTTTTTATTATTGTGCTTCAAACGGAAAAATAATTAAATTTTTTTATTAGGGTGCTCGCGAAGGATTAAAATCCCCGTGCCTACGTATTATCTTGTGCAATGGGAAAGTCAGAGCTTCGTAGTTCGTGCTACTACAATTTGTGGTTTTTTTTAATTGAACGATTGTTTAAAATGCATTCTACTTCTAAGCGTTGGCTTATACTCGCGGTGGAGGCTGAAGCGCTAGCTTGTTCGAGAAATAGAATGATTTAGACAATGTTCGCTTTGAGAAAAGTATTTGACTTTGGTTAAGATATTTTAAACAAAAGGGCGAATGAACCACGTCACGTGGGGCTAGCCCAGGAGCGTTTCAATCCAAAACGTGCGGAGTGCTAGACTCAGGAGTTCCGTCATTCGCTGATTAATTATGAAAATAATTTAAATTGGTCGGTAAGTTTTAAGTTGTTTTTAAGATATAAAAGAGAGAATGAACCACGTTGCGTGGGGCTAGCCCAGATGCAGTCCATTCTTAGAACGTGCGGAGTGCTAGACTCCGGAGTTCCATTTCCATATTTAAATTTGTAAAAAGATTTGAATATTTTGATATACGAACGGTGATTGAACACATTGCGTGGGGCTAGCCCAGTTGCGGTCCAATCCAGAATGTGCGGAATGCTAGACTCCGGAGTTCTGTTTTCATACGATTAAATTATGCGATTATTTATTCGAAATACGGAAGGCGAATGGGCCACGTTGCGTGGGGCTAGCCCAGCTGCAGTCCATTCTTAGAACGTGCGGAGTGCTGGACTCCGGAGTTCCGTTTCCATATTTATTTTAATTAAATAAGTTGAATAATTGTTTTTTTTTTCTTTTAGGCGTTTCTTAAAATTGACGTAAATAATAACAAAGGAGTGAACGAAACGATACGCGTGGGGCTAGCCCAGTTGTAGTTCATTCTAGAACGTGCGGAGTGTTAGACTCCGGGGCTCTATTCCTTGTTAAATTAGTTAAGATACGCGAAAACGTGCAGACGGCGATCACATAGTGATCGACTTACGTGTGTGCCAATGTCGGCGTATGAATTTACTTGGTGTTGGACCAATAAATTAATTATTTTTGAAATGATCTATTTTACGGTGATCGGCTTTTTACTTGATAAATTATGGTAGAAATGTGAGAAATAAACACAAAACTGTAAGTAAAATTATAATCGATATTCAAACAGATGACAAGCAATCATCAAATAAATACTCACAAACTCTAAATGATAAAATAAAATAAAATCAACACGATAAGTAGGAAAAAAAGTCAGTTATGGGACCAATAGCCAAGTAAAAAAAATGTCATCCTAGCATAGATTAGAGAGCACTATTAATCGAACCATAAAATACTTTTCATACAAAACAAAAAAAATAGAGAAAAAGTATTCTCTTTGATGTCTTAACTAAGACTAAAAAAATGAAACGTAACAAAAGAAAAAAACCAAAACATGAAACAAGGTCATCAACCTCTTAGTACAACTTGTCTCATAATACAAGTGGGACCATTGTGACTGGTCCATCTAGGAATCAATTTGTGTGGTTATGTATGAAAAAAAAAAGAAAAAGAAGCTAGCCTTATGCGGTTCATCGGTCCATGCAAAAAAACCAAAGAAAAAGTGATGTGAACAAGTAGCACACATAGCCTCCGAAAGAAGACACATGTGTCTTGGGCAGTGAGTTTCTGATAAACATGACATGTATTATTTTTCAAGTAAAGCTATCATGAAAAGGTGAAACTAGGAAACTTAATCTAATTAAAGCAAATTTCCATCATAGGCTAAAAGTACACATGAATACTATAGGATGCTAACCGAGTTATTGAATTAAGGTGGTATAAATTAAGCATAAATCAGAAATAACACACTAAACAAATTGAACCTTCAAACTATTATTTCAAAACAAGTATTACAGGAGCAACCTAAACAAATGATGGAAACAAATATAAGCATGACTTGACTTGACACCAAGAAAAATGGTCTTTAAGAAAACTCATCACCCTTTTCGTTTCTCTCCCAATTCATTCATACATATTCGGCCATCACATTTTTTAAGAAAAATAAAGGCAATCTCATCGAACCCACTATACCCATTAGCACTCAAACCAAACACGCAGCAAGAGACAAATCCCAAATCTAAACCCTAGCCTTGTTACAATCGGACGAAAGCAAGTACTTAGGAGAAGGTTTGAAACCTAGTTAGACAATGAGGGCGAGAATCATAGCTAAATGAAAGTACCCATACCTGAATCGGAAGGAGTCTGATTTCGAATTTTCTCCGTGAAAGGTAACTTCTTGCTCCGGCTCTTTCTTTTCAATCTCCTAGTCGCTGACTCTGTTTTTTTCTTCTATTTCATGCTATGGTGGGTGAGCATGGTTACGCTATCGTGTTGCTTAATGTGGTTGAAGGGTTTATGTAGTATGGCTGGGTTTCTAGGAAGTTCCCGCAGGGTGGTTTTCGGAATGGGTTTGGTTTTAATGGTGATTGATGAAGAAGAGTGAGTTTCTGGTTTTTTTTGCTTCTGATTTTGTTTCTGTTTTTGTTTGGAAGGGCCGAAGAAAAGGCTATGGGAGAAGGTGAAATGAATTGAAGTTGGAAATTTGAAGCGGTGAGTTTTTTTTTTTAATTTCTCTGCTTCTGCTTTTTCTAAACAGATTTTATCACTCGGTTCTTTGGTGTGTCGTTCAGTTCTTTGAGTTATTTCTCATGTTGTGGCTACTGGTGTTTTTAGTCAAGTCCCCTGATTTTCGTTTTCAGCCCCCTCTTTATACTGATATGAATAAGCTTTTTTTGCTGGATTTCTTGGACTAAATTGCTGAAAAAAGTCAGAACCTTTTTTGTTTGTATTTGATGTGTGGTCACTATCCAATGCAGGTTTTGTTCCTAGGAGGGAGTTTTAACATATTCTGGTGTAAACTGGGGGCTGCAGGCTTTTCTTGAGATGTTGTTCTGAGTTTCCTTGATTTTTTCCTATTCATCTCCCTCTTCCTCATCTGATATCCTCCCTCTTTTTAAACTCATAGAATCAAAGTCATCTCCTCTTTTCAACTGATAACTTGTTTGACTGAGTTTACAAAGTCAGAAACTTTGTCCTGTACTGATGTCCTGTCCCTTTCCAATGCAGGTCCAGCTTGTGGAGGAATGGACTTTACATGTTTTGGTGTAAGGAGATGTGGATGCTTTTTGTTGTCATAGACTCCCAAGCCTCATTTCCGTGTTTACTGTGAAACCAGTTTAAGAAAATAGAAAACAGACTGTGAATTTGCTGTGAAACCAGTTTGAGAACCTTTTTGAACTTTATCTGTTATGAGAAAAATATGAAATTGTGGTCCTGTTTGTTTTTCTATTTGCTGTCCCTTGGCCTAATATAACATTTTGCAACATTGTGCATGAATATTATGTACAAATTTGATTTGAAAATGAAACGAAAAAAAATATGTTTGAACTTGATGGATTTAAATGGATGAACTGATTTTGCAGGTATCTTTTGGATGCTTGAATGATGACACGGACGCCATGAAGGGGGTGATGCTCAATTCATGTTTAAACTCCTGGATGTCTTAACTGTGAACCGTGACATGAAGCTTGGCAAACCTTAGGATTTTGGTCTTGTATTGACATAGGGACTTAGTTTTAGGACTAGACAGGACTTTGTAAATCTTAGGATTTTGGTCTTGTATTGAGTAACTCTTATTGATTTTTTTTTAGATAACTTTTATAGTTTGTAAACTTGGCATTGCCTTAAGAGTTTTACTCGACCGAAATTGTTGCTTGGAGTAAATTGAATATCAATTGGATACAAAATGAGGTTTGAGAAGAATTGGAACCTTGGGATTAAATCCTGTTTGGAGTTGCAGTGACCAATTTAATAGAATTTGGAGTCTTGACAAGAATAAAACTTAAATTTGAAATGTGGGATATGAACTTTGAGATTATCACTTGAAAATGAACTGAATATTAGAAACTATATTTTTTTAGAAATAAAACTTACCATAGAATTAAAATTAGAAGCATAAAAAATATATTTAGAAATAATATATAAAACATGAGGTGAAAATTAACATAGACATAAAGTTGTCTTTAGAAATAAAATTTTGAAAATAAAAATGGAAAAAACTTAAGTTTTGGAGTTAAAAAGTGAATTAAGAATTAGAAGTAGTAATGGAAACAAGAAATTATAATTAAAACTTAGAAGAAAATAAATAGAAATTAGGAATAGAGAGAACATGAAAACTAATTAATAGAAATGGGAAATAGAATAAAAATAAAACTTGGAAGTAAAAGGAAATTAAGCTTAAGTTAAAAATAAAATTTGAAAGCGGGTTAAGAAAAACAGAGAAATAAATCTGTGAATTACTACCGAATGAGATGAATGTATGATGCAAAAAGTTAGGGGTGAAATTTGGGGTGCGACAGTTGCCCCTATTTAAATGAACTTTACCAGATGACATGAGGAATGTTAATCCTCATAAAATCGGAGTAAAAGTTATTTAAATATAGAAATAACCGAAAATTTTGCCCCTAAGTGCAATGACATGCTATCAACTTATGAGGGACTCCTTATGCTGGGGATATGACATGCAGAATGCAATGAAACCTAACATGCTGATTTTATGATGAATATGCTGAACATGGTATGATGAGGACAAATGCAAACAGTAATCCACATAAACGAAAACGAGGGTGAAGACTCACTGGGGATAACAATATGTTGGGGATGACAAGACGAAAACGGGATGTATTCCAAGTGATAAATCAGCAGGTTCAAGTGTAACTGCTGGCACTAAGAATGACATAAGACGGAAAACAAAACGTAAGATTAAAGACAGACTATCTGAAGTGATGAGTTAGCAAGTTCAAGGTGGTTACTGGGGATTCTAATGCAACGATTCGGTGATTTAGAAAAAATGGAAAAGACTTCGACTCGGCAGTCGGGAGAACAAAATAGCAGACATTGACACGGCGGTCGGGGATAAACAAACATCGACATGGTGATCGGGAAATGAAATAACAGACGTCGACTCGGTGGTCAGGAAATAAAAATAGGCGTCAACACGGTGGTCAGGAAAAAAAATGACAGGTATCGACACGGTGGTCTGGAAATAAAATGACAGGCACCGACACGGTGGTCGGGGAATAAAATAATAAGCGTTGACACGGTGGTCGTGAAATAAAATAACAGACATTGACGCGGTGGTTAGGAAAATAAAAGATAGGCATTGACACGGTGGTCAGGAAATAAAAGACAGGCGTCGACACGGTGGTCGGGAAATAAAATAACAGGAATTGACGCGGTGGTCAGGAAATAAAAGACAGGCGTCGACACAGTGGTCGGGAAATAAAATAAAGACATCGACACGGTGGTCTAGAAATAAAATAAAGACATTGACACGGCGGTTGGAGAAATAAATAACTGTCATAAATCCAAAATAGTAAATCAACAGGTTCAAGTGTAACTGTTGAAACCAAGGATTGGAAAATGAAAATAGTATTCAGGCAGTGGCTCTGTGCATACTCACTGACACTGGGAGTAGCATGCGAAGCGTTTAAAGATACATCAAATGGCTCTAAGCGACCAAGCTGGAAAATAAGAATAAATGTTGGGGTTTTCAGCGAGATAAACGACCAACCTCAGGAAATTCTTAAAATGAAGGACTTTTTAGAAGAACTTTTAGGAACTATCAGGGAAAAACAGATGCATTTGAATTAGATAGTTCTAAGTTTTAAGCAAACAGCTTAAAGGATTCATGCCAATGATAATTGGGCTTAAAAAGAAGTATTGGTTGTATTAAGGTACATCAATAAGGGCCTCTGCAGGGGATACTAGTGTTGCTGGGAAAAGAAATCTTGGTCAACCACACTGCGGGGTACCAACAACAGCGGACTTTAAAATAACAAAAGACAGTAATCCTGACTTGGAGTTAGACAGACGACGACTGGGGGAGACAAATGATTATGCCAAATGCGTATGATTGAACATGATGCGAATGATCATGATATGCAAATGCTGACTCTATAGAGACAGAGAGTTTTGATAAAGCAGGAAAAGTAGGATCTCAGCGCAAATACTCAGATGAGCGATAAGAAAGATGCTGGGGAGATGTCTTCAAACTGGGAAATCGGTGTCTGGTCCAAGGATTCATCCAAGAGTGCTACTAGCTTTTAATTCTCTGTGGGGATTTTTGTAATAATTGCATGGGAGTGTTACTGCAAGCCAGAGGGCCTTTTTAGAAGACAGAAAATCTTTTAAATTTTTCTAAAGTCAAAGAAATTTGAATGTTTTCCAGTATGTTTTCAAAAACTGTTTTTAAAATTTTTTGTCATTTTCAGAGTTAAATTGCAATTCAGTAAAGACATTTAGCATAACAAAGAAGATAAGAAGCCGAAAGACAAAGTTTAAAGGCAAAGGTTGTATTTCATTCAAGAATGGTAGCTTGCCAATAGAAAAAGCTCCATGGGAAATTACAAACTGAAAATGGCAATGGGGAAAGGTCTACATTGAATCCAACGACCACTATAATCCCTAATAACTAAAACCGCCCAACACCTTGCTTCTGACAAGAGCGACTAGATTGGTCTTCAAGTAATGATCTTCAGTAATGATAAACACCATCTGATACAGTCAAATGCCTTTGTCCCTAATTTTTGCCTGGACCGCCCTTTCGGGTTTTCAATCCACCGGGACGCTCTTTTTTGCCTAAGCCGCCCTTTCGGGTTTTCAACTTAGCAAGCTCTATTTTTTTTATTTTTATCCCTAACTTTTGCCTTGATCTCCTTCATAGGTTATGATCCACCGGGATACCCTTTTTTGCCTAGGTCGCCATTTCTGGTTTTCGACCTAGCGGGCTTTGTTTAGGCATAATATTTTTTGACTGCATCAGAATTTACCGGGTGCTTCAGTTGTTCACCATCCATAGTTGTGAGGATTAGGGAACCTCCGGAGAATGTCGCCTTCAAAACGTATGGACCTTCATAGTTAGGGCTCCATTTTCCACGCATGTCTTTGTAGACTGGCAAGATTTTCTTGAGTACAAGGTCTCCTTCTTTGAATTCTCGGAGATGGACTTTCTTGTCAAAAGCTCTTTTGATGTGCTTCTGGTATAACTGACCATGGCACATGGCAGTCATTCTCTTCTCATCAATGAGGTTCAGTTGGTCATATCTGCTCTGGACCCACTCAGCTTCTTCCAGTTTGGTTTCCATCAAGATCCTCAAAGATGGTATCTCTACTTCGATAGGGAGAACTGCATCCATCTCATACACCAAAGAGAAAGGGGTTGCCCCTGTTGAAGTGCGAACTGATGTTCTGTATCCGTGTAAGGCATACGGTAACATCTCGTGCCAGTCTTTGTAAGTCTGCACCATCTTCTGCAAGATCTTTTTGATGTTCTTGTTTGCAGCTTCAACAGCTCCGTTCATCTTCAGACGATACGGAGAAGAGTTATGATGTTCAATTTTGAAAGTATCGCACAACTCTTTCATTGTCTTGTTGTTCAAATTAGTCCTATTATCTGTGATGATTCGGCTTGGGATCCCATAGCGACAGATAATTTGGTTTTTGAGGAAACGGGTGACCACCTGCTTTGTCACATTGGCGTATGAAGCTGCTTCTACCCACTTGGTAAAGTAATCAATCGCAACCAAGATAAATCGGTGACCATTGGAAGCTTTGGGCTCAATTGCCCCTATCATGTCAATGCCCCACATTGAGAAAGGCCACAGCGACGACAGAACATTCAAAAGGGTCGGAGGTACGTGTACCTTGTCGGTATAAATCTGGCATTTATGACACTTCCTGGCGTATTTGAAACAATCTGATTCCATGGTCAACCAGAAGTATCCAGCTCTCAAAATCTTCCTGGACATGGCATGTCCATTGGCATGTGTTCCAAATGATCCTTCTTGGATTTCCCTGATCAATAAGTTTGCTTCGCGCTTGTCCACACATCTAAGCAGAACCATATCGTGATTTCTCTTGTAAGCACATTGTTGTTGAGGAAAAACTTGGACGCCAATCTTCTCAGAGTCTTCTTGTCTAAAGCTGTTGCATCCGCTGGGTACTCCTGATTTTGCAAGTAGTTCTTGATGTCATAAAACCATGGTTTCTCATCAGTTTCTTCTTCGACCAGTAGACTGTAGGCTGGTGTAGTTTTTCGCTCGATTGTAATGAGTGGAGCTTCATTAAGAAATCTGACTTGAAACATAGAGGCCAACATTGCCAAAGCGTCTGCAATTTGATTCTCTGCCCTCGAAACATGATGGAAAGTGACTTCATCAAAATATTTAATTAGTTCCACAATGTGGGAACGTTAAGGGATCAATTTCTCATCACGGGTTTCCCATTCGCCTTTGACTTGGTAGATTACTAAGGCTGAGTCTCCGTATACTTCAAGGACCTTAATTCTGGTATCTATTGCAGCTTCGATACCCAAAACACATGCTTCATACTCAACGATGTTGTTTGTACATTCAAAACATAATCTGGCCGTGAAGGGCGTATAACCACCATCAGGGTTCATCAAAACAGCCCCCACACCATGCCCCATGTAATTAGAGGAACCATCAAACATCATATTCCAACGAGAACCTGGCTCGGGACCTTTATCTGGACCTGGAACTTCACAGTCCTTTATCAACAGAATGTCCTCGTCCGGGAAATCGAATTTCAAAGGTTCGTAATCCACAACAGGGTGATCAGCAAGGTATTCAGACAAAACGCTGCCTTTAATAGACTTCTGGGTTACATACTGGATGTCATATTCGGATAACAACATGTGCCAATGGGCGAGTCTTCCTGTCAAGGCAGGCTTCTCAAAAATGTACTTTATTGGATCCATTTTCGAGATCAATAAAGTAGTGTGACAAATCATGTACTGCCTGAGGCGTCTAGCCGCCCATGCCAAAGCACAGCAAGTCTTCTCTAAAAGTGAATATCTGCTTTCACAATCTGTGAACTTCTTGCTTAAGTAATAAATGGCATGCTCCTTGCGACCGGTTTCATCCTGCTGGCCTAATACGCAACCCATAGATCCCTCGAGTACAGTCAGGTACATAAAGAGAGGCTTCCCTGGAGTGGGTGGGATTAAGATAGGAGGTTCCTGTAGATAAACCTTAATCTTCTCAAAAGCCAGTTGACAATCAGGACTCCACTCAATTGCTTGATTCTTCCGGAGCAACTTGTATAAAGGTTCACAAGTAGCAGTCATGTTGGAGATAAATCTGGAGATGTAGTTCAGTCTTCCAAGGAAGCCTCTAACTTGCTTTTCTATTTTTGGAGCTGGCATCTCTTGAATTGCTCTGACCTTATCTGGATCTACTTCAATTCCTTGCTGACTAACAATAAAACCAAGTAGCTTTCCTGATCGGACACCAAAGGTACACTTAGCTGGATTCAGACGCAGTTAGAACTTTCTGAGACGCTCAAATAACTTCAGGAGATGATTCAAATGATCCTCCTCACTCTGTGATTTGGCAATCATATCATCCACGTAAACTTCTATTTCCTTATGCATCATATCATGGAAAAGGGTGACCATTTCCCTTTGATAAGTGGCTCCTGCATTTCTAAGACCGAATGGCATAACTTTGTAACAATAAGTGCCCCATGGTGTGATGAAAATGGTCTTTTCCATATCCTCAGGATCCATCTTAATATGGTTATATCCTGAAAATCCGTCCATGAAAGAGAAAACAGCAAACTTAACAGTGTTGTCAACCAATGTATCAATATGCGAAAGAGGGAAATCATCCTTTGGACTGGCTTTGTTCAAATCTCTATAGTCCACGCACATTCTAACCTTGCCATCCTTTTTGGGGACTGGCACGATGTTAGCTACCCACTCAGGGTACTTTGCAACTGCGAGGAATCCAGCGTCAAACTGTCTTTTGACCTCTTCTCGAATCTTCAGAGCCATGTCTGGCCTTGTTCTTCGGAGCTTTTGCTTTACTGGCAGACAATCTGGTCGAAGAGGCAACTTGTGGACCACTATGTGTGTGTCTAAACCGGGCATATCCTGATATGACCATGTCTGGCCTTGACCAATCTTTCTCTGATGTCTGCCCCAAGTGTTGTACCAATCTTGACTTCCTTCTTATCTTCATCGGTGCCAAGGTTGATGGTCTCAACCTGCTCCTTATGTGGCTGAAGATCTGTGTGCTCATCCTCAACTAATCTTGCCAGTTCTTCGGGAATGTCACAATCTTCCTCACTTTCATCTTCCGCTTGGTAGATGGGCGAATCGAAGTTAGGAGAGAATATAGAGTTATTGGATTCAACAGGGTTTTCATTTGTTCTGCATATGGGAATGATTTGCTTTTATTAAAAGTGAAAATAGAGGGATGCAAGAAAAACTTTTTATTAGCTTTGAAAGATTGCCATTTTCTTGTAAAAGTGAAAAGAGAAAAACAGTAAATAAAACAAAGTAAGAATTTAACAAAATGCCTTCATTGATTGAATAACTTGAAAATGAGAAGGGCCCTACAAAATGATCCCATAGCCTTGGGCAGAGCTAGGGAACTTTGAAAACACTTAAAGAAAAACAATAAATTACTTTGACAATGGAAAAAATTTTGGGATCTCAACTGCCTCCCAATTGCCCAAAGCTGCTTCACACTGATAAACCAAATGATCCATATCTTCATCTTCAGCATCCTCATTATTTGCATTGATATGATAGCCGGCACTGGAAAACACCTCTTGAATGGTCTTTGGACGTCTTTTGACGGAGGTTGATGCTCCTTCCTTCACATGAGCTGGTTTGTAACCCAACCTGTATCGATCTAGCTTATGCTTGACTTCAATGAAATCACCCCAACCTTCATGGCTTCCTTCTTCGATAGTGGAAATGGTACTCTTCAATGATGCAAAAGATGGAATACCCTTCCCCTTTGACTCTTCTACTTCCATAAGGACGACATTGGCTATCTCTAGAGCTTGGAAAGCAGTTTCCAAAGCATCTTCATCAGCCTCAATGTAGCTAAAGGAGGAAAGGTTGCTGACCATGAGATCTTCTTCACCAGACACAGTTACCAGTTTATTATCGACCACAAACTTCATCTTCTGGTGTAAGGTAGAAGTGACTGCCCCAGTAGCATGGATCCAAGGTCTTCCCAGCAAACAACTGTAATTAGGGTTAATGTCCATAACTTGGAAAGTGATTTTGAATACTTGTGGCCCAGCAAAATTGGCAAGTCGACTTCCCCAATAACGGTCCTCCTCGACCCATCAAAAGCTTTTACAATCAGTGCACTGGGCCTCATCTCTGCCCCTTGATAAGATAACTTGGCAAGCGTTCTTTTCGGCAAAACATTCAATGAAGATCTTGTATCCATAAGAACTCTTGCTAAAGTATCCTCCTGACATTTTACAGATATGTGGAGAGCACGGTTGTGGTCCAAGCCATCATTTGGAAGATCCTTCATACTGAAGCTGAGATTGTTACATGCGGTGATATTGGCAATGACTCCATCAAACTGATTTATAGTTATATCATGTGTAACATGAGCTTGGGCTAGTAATTTCTGGAGAGCACCTCGATGGGCCGGTGAATGCATAAGAAGTGATAAGATAGATATTTTGGAAGGTGTTTGATGTAGATGATCAATAACCTTATAATCACTCTTCTTAATGATTCTGAGAAACTCTGCATCCTCTTCTTCCAAGACCACCCCTTTATCCTGGTTGACAATAGTGGGAATTACTTCTTTAGATGGAACTGTATTGGCTTGCTGAGTATAATCACGACCACTGTGAGTTAAACGACCTGCACCTACTATGTCAACACTTGCCACTTTTAAAACCTCTTTCTGACTAGCCTGTTCAAACTTCTGATGAACTTTCCCTGTATCATACTTCCACGGAACTGCTTTAGTGTCTTCATAAAGGAAAGGGTTACTCCTTTGCTCAAACCTCGATTCAGGTATATTGAAAATGGACATCATAGGTTCTGGTATATTAAAGATGGGTTGAACTCTTGAGGACCCAGGAAGGTTAAACACTGGCACCAAGGTAGTATCAGACTCAGGCAAGTTGAAAATGGGCTCAATCATTGCCACTTCATTCCTTTTCGCACGACCGCTCACTTGTAAAACACCCAGATTAATCAAACTTTGAACATCTCTCAAAACCAGTTCACATCCCTTTGGATTATTCGCACAAACTTCACAATTCTTATGACAGTTCTTCAGCATACCCACTTCTACCAACTTCGCATGGAAGTCTCTAAGCGGGGTTTTGATTTTGTGGCGTTGAAAATCAAATTTTTGTCAGACTCATCAACAATGGCATTTATGGACCCATGCTTAGGCAAAGGATTATCTTTAACATTCGGACCAGTATCTCCAAATGACAAAATGTTCTTATCCATTAGATCCTTCCCAACATACCTCAAAGCAATACAATTTTCCAAATCGTGCCCCGGAGCACCTTCATGGAACAAACAGTGGGCACTTGAGTTGTAACCTGGTGGGAGTGGATCCGGTGGAGGACCCAAAGGCCTTGGAGTAACCAAGCCTTTCTTTAGTAGTGAGGGATACAATTTAGTATAGGTCATAGGGATCCAAGGATGAGGAGGCCTTCCTCCTGGTCTTCTATTCTGAAAGTTGGAATTCGGATGAGGAGTTGGAGTCCTTTGCTGGTAGGATGAAACATTGGGCGCTCGTTGATAGCCTGGATTGTTGAGCATTGGTTGATAGGCCGCTTGCTGATACATCGGTACTGCTTGAGTTGGCCGATACATTGGGACTTGTGGATTGTATGAGGGTTGAACTGCCGCCACATAAGGATGTTGAACATAATGTGGTGGGTAGACATATTGGGGTTAAGCCACAGGTGGAGGCCTCTTCCATAGCTGATTCATAATTTGACTCGTCATTATTGCATTCGTATCGCCCTCTTTCTTCTTGTGGAAATTGCTGGTAAATTTCTTGACATTATTTCCACTACCATTGCTGGAGCTGCTAGACGCACCACTCGTCTTTCCACTTTTCAGTCCAAGTTCAACCTTGATTCCCACGGCTACAAGGTCAGAGAAGCTAGCAGTTACGCTTCCCACCATTCTCTCGAAGAATTCTGGTCGCACCGTGTCAACAAACCAATCAGCTAACTCCTTTTCAGACAACGGGGGATCTACCTGAGAAGCGGTCCCTCTCCACCTCTGAGCATATTCTTTAAATGATTCGGAATCCTTCTGTGACATACTCAACAGAAGTACTGCTGAGCATATTGTATTTGTACTGCTGGATGAAAGCATCTGTCAAGTCTTGAAAACTGCGAATCTTTGACTGGTCTAGCGTTAAATACCACTTGGAGGAAATTCCCTTCAGACTGTCCTGGAAGCAGTGGATCATTAATTTGTCATTGTCCACCTGCGCAGACATTCTTCGATAATACATCAAGAGGTGGTTCTTAGGACACGTTGCGCCCTCGTACATGTCAAAAGTGGGTATCTTGAACTTTGGAGGAATTACCAATCCAGACACCAGACACATCTCTCTAGCAGCAGCCCCAAAGATCCGGTCGCCTTCAATTGCTCTTAACCTTTTCTCAAGGGTATCAAAGTTCTCTTTCATCTTCTCATGTTTCTCATTCCCATTCTCAGACATATCTGGCACATCGTACACCTGAGGGTCATTGAAGTATGGTTGGGCATGGGTGTGCATAATGTCTGGTGTAAAATTAGCAACCACATGGTTCTCTTTGCTAGTCACAGGAATGTTCTGCTGAGCAGCAAATCCTTGAGGGGGGGTGGGGGGTACAAAACCTTGGGAAGGAAATGCAAGGCCCTGAGAAGGAGGTGCGAAACTTTGAGAAGCGAACCCTTGGGAAGGAGGGAATAAAACTTTGAGAAGCAAAACCCTGAGGAGGAGGTACAAATCCATGGGGAAGCCCAAAAGAAGGCCAGGTCACAGGAGGAGTGACTGATGGCGTAGGCTCAGTCGTTGCAGTGACAATTTCTGACACTACAGTCTGTTGGGTATCTAATTTTTCTCGGATGACCTGCAGCATTTCCATCATCTGACCCATATTTCCCCGAAGATCAGAAAGCTCTTCATTAACTTTGTCCATTTCGGGGTCCCTGTCAACCATCTTCTTCTTGGCCTGGGCTCGGGTTGAATACTTGCGTGAGATCCTCAGCGTGACAGCTGGAAAGGAGTTGACGAGAATGAGTTTTGACAGAATGCAGATGCGGAGATGCAAACATGAGTAAAAAAAAGTAAATGCTTCAAGAGACTTGAGAAGTTATTGCAAAATACCAAAATGGTTAAAGTTTTCTTATTATTTTCTAAGATTTAATAAACCGAAGTCCATCATGGTAAAACATATCATGTTTGCAAAAAAAATCTCTTCGTTTCTTGAAGCATTTACTAAAATGATGCATATGATGCTAAGATGCAAGGATGCAAGGATGTAAGGGTGCAAGGTGTCACAGGTAAATTCGGAACCTTCCTAACAGGTGGGATGTAAGAGGGTTGTTCTACGTTTTACTACCCATAAATCCCATTCACGGGAGGGTTTCTACAGTGATGGTTTAAGGAAACCCAAGGTCACAGACGTTTATCGTATTAACGTTCCGCCGCAGGCTAGCTGCATTGTGACGATAATAACGATAAGGTCCACCTTGGTGGAGTTCTCATGCTAGGCGTGCAAGGAGCGAGTCCTCGGAGCCTAACATTACACAACTACCAAAATTGAAACAGGTCCTAGGGGGTCCCAGAATCACAGCCCTTTCGTGAATCAGGTCATGCGACAGGCTAGCTTCATTGCGACAAGATCTACGAAAAGTCTAACTATCTGGGGGAGCTTTCATGCTAGGCGTGCAAGGAGCGAGTCCTTGGAGACTAACACTACTAACATCCAATTCTAAACTTAGGTGTTCCCTCTGCTTTTTCCACCACTCAAATTTACTTGTAAAGTGACCCCAGTATCCCACAGACAAGTAATATAATGAGCGATAAATGGAAAGTGGTAAAAGAACAAATAAACAAACATAAATAATAAACATAGAGAAGACAAGAAGAGATAAGATCAAACAAATAAACACACCAAGCTAAGTTAGGCTCGACTCTCTCTAGCATGGAGCTTTCCCCAGCAGAGTCGCCAACTGTCGTACCTCGAAAAATACGATCCTAAAACAAACAACAGAGTCGCCACCTAATTCTATTTATTCTACTAGAGAAAAGGGAGATATAGATACAACCTAATAAAGGATAAGAAATGGTTTACGAAACCAAATTCTAAGTTCGGGAGTCGGTTACGCAAGGGGAAGGTATTAGCACCCCTCACGTCCGTTGTACTCAACGAGAACCTCTTAGCTAATTATGCGATTAAATGTTTGATCTAATTCTTTGTCTTCTAAATGGCTATTAATATGTTTGTTAAAAGGGAAGTTAAATGTAGATGTCTTGAATTGGCAGAATTTTTGACCAACAAGAAATATTGAATTCAGTTCAGAATGTCCTATCAAATGTTGGGACATTATTAAACAGAGCATATGAACTTATTTCAGGATGTCTTATCAGATGTTGGGACATTGTGTTAATGACTTAAGTTCAGTTTTTCAGGATGTCCCAACAGATGTTGAGACATCTCAAACCTGCTACCAGAATTAATTATTGACTAACTAATCAGAGATATTTAAGGAGAGTTATCTGGGATTAATTAATGATGGATAAAAACAGAACAAGGCGCATCTGTAGGGAGTTTTATATTGAAGATTCAGATTAAAACAGAAGACCTAAATCACCTAGAATCTAGGAGGTAACAAACCCTAAATTCAAGGTGGAAGCTGCATGCGCATTAGGGCTGGATCATCCTACAGAAAGCCCAAATTACTGATACCTATTTAAGCAACAGAAACTCATAGAATTGAGTACGATTTTCAGAAGACCAAATAGGGTGTCTAGAATTTAATAGCAGGTTGTTTTTAGTGTACCACTTTATGAGCTTTTAAGCAAAAGTGCATTTGTGACTTGATTGAAACTGTGAAGTAAGATCAAGCTGTATTGTTTGAAGAATGTCTTCAATTTCATTAAACTTGTAAACTTGATCACTGTGTGATTGAGGGGGAGTGAGTAGGGTACTCTTATCTAAGGTGTGTCTTAGGTAGAAATTGCATTGGGTAGTTATTAAGTGATAGATTAAACAGGGTGGTTTAAGTCTAGAATTAATATTACTTATAGTGGATTTCCTCCTGGCTTGGTAGCCTCCAGATGTAGGTGTGGTTATACACTGAACTGGGTTAACAAACTTATGTGTTGTTTACTTTTCTTGTTATTTAAGTTTTGGTTAAATTTGTCAAGTGTCCTATCAAGTGTTGGGACATCTCTTAGGACATCTCATACCTGATCACAGAATTTCAATTGGCATCAGAGCAGGCACCCTGCCTGTTTATACTGGGTGAGATCTAGGGAAAACAAATTCTGTAACATGGACAGAGATATAGGGTCAGTAAATAGACCACCTATACTGGATGGATCTAATTATGACTACTGGAAGCCAAGAATGATTGCATTCTTAAGATCACTTGACAACAGGGCATGGAGAGCAGTAAATGTTGGATGGGATCATCCTGTCCAAGACACCAAAGATGGATCAAAAGTGATGAAACCTGAAGAAGAATGGAGTAAGGAGGAAGAAGATTCAACACTAGGCAACTCAAAAGCCTTAAATGCCTTATTCAATGGCATTGATAGGAACATTTTCAGACTTGTGCATCATTGTGAGCTGGCCAAAGATGTTTGGGACACTCTCAAAACAACTCATGAAGGAACATCAAAAGTAAAAATGTCAAGACTTCAACTTCTCACCACCAAGTTTGAAAACTTGAGATTGAAGGAAGATGAATCAATTCATGAGTTCTACATGAACATCTTGGATATAGCCAATACTTCTGGAGCTTTGGGAGAAAAGATGACTGATGAAAAGCTTGTAAGAAAGATTCTCAGATCTTTGCCAAAAAGATTTGACATGAAAGTCACAGTAATAGAAGAAGCTCAAGACATTTGCTCTATGAAAGTTGAAGAACTCATTGGTTCCCTTCAAACTTTTGAGATGGGAATGAATGACACAAATGTTAAGAAGAACAAAAGCATAGCCTTGGTGACAAATACTGATGAAGAAGAAGATGATGAACCAGAAAATGGTAAAAGCTTATCAGACAACCTAGCTATGCTTGGAAGACAATTCAAACAGATTCTCAGAGGAATGGATGGCAAATCCAAACCCAGTGGAAAATACACAAACTCTTCTGAGAACAGGAGACCTTATGATGCTAACAAAAGGTCAAATTATGCTTAAAAGACCAGTCAAGAAAAAGGAGTCAAATGCCATGGATGTGAAGGATATCGACACATCAGGAATGAATGTCCTACCTACTTAAAAAGGCAAAAGAAAGGACTCTCTGTGACCTGGTCTGATGAAGACTCAGGAGGTGATTCAGAAGAAGAATCAGCTAAGCATATCACTGCTTTAGCTGGACTATGTGAATCTGAAAGTGATTCCAGTGATGGGGAGCTTACTTATGAAGAACTTGAGCAAGCATTCAAAGATCTATACAAAAGAAGCTCTGAAATATGCAGTGAGGTTATAAAGCTAAAGAAGCAGAATGAGACATTAGAAGATGAAAAAGCAAGTGATCAAGAGATCATTGACACCTTGAAAAGTGAAGTAAGTCTTCTCAACTCCAAGTTGGAACATATGTCCAAATCTGTTAGAATGTTGAACAGCAGCTCAAATACACTGGATGTTATTCTCAACAACAATAAGCACTCAGGGGATAAAAGTGGATTGGGATTTAACAGAGTTCATAAAGATGAAGCCAGCTCTAGCAAAACAACTTCAAAATCCATACAGTCAAACAAGATGTCCCAACAGATGCTTCAACATCAAGAAAAGAACACAAAGTCAAACATAATGTTCCAACAGATGTCTCAACATTCTGGAAAGAACAAAATGAAGAAAAAGTATCAAAGATGGAGATGCCATCACTGTGGAAGATTTGGACATATCAAACCTCATTGTTATAAGCTGCATGGATATCCAAATCAGATGTATCAGCAACCTTCCAAGAAGAAAATAGAAGTTACCAAGAAAGTGCTGCATAAACATCAAAGAAATCAGCCACCTCCTAAGCAGAAGACAGAAGTCATCAAGAAGGTATGGAGACCAAAAGCTAGCATTCAGGCTATTCAAAGCCACATACCCAAGAACAAGATCAACAATCAATCTTGGAGATCCAATGATGAACAACACACAGGGCAGAGGCAACAAAAGGAATCTCAACTAAAATGGTCAAAGAAGAATGCTGCATATATAGCACATACATCACTAAGAGTATCAGCCAAAGAAGACTGGTACTTTGACAGTGGATGTTCAAGACACATGACTGGATTGAAGAATCTGCTAGTAGACTTAAAGTCTCATTCATCCAGATATGTAACCTTTGGAGATGGAGCTAAAGGAGAAATCAAGGGAGTTGGGACCCTGGACTGTCAAGATGTACCAAGACTAGATGATGTGCTGCTAGTTAAAGGTTTAACTGCTAACCTGATCAGCATAAGTCAATTATGTGATCAAGGGTACAGTGTAAACTTCTCCAAAACTGAATGCATAGTGACTAACAAAGAACAAGAGGTTGTCATGAGAGGAGCTAGATCTAAAGACAACTGTTACATGTGGGAATCTCAGAACCTAAGTCTCACTTCAACTTGTTCTTTAGCTAAAGAAGAAGAAGTGAAACTATGGCACCAAAGACTAGGTCATCTTCATTTCAGAGGCATAAAGAAGATAATATCTATGGATGCTGTAAGAGGTATTCCTAAACTGAAGATTGATGATGGCAAAATATGTGGTGAATGTCAAATAGGCAAGCAAACCAAGATGTCCCATCCAAAGCTCCAACATCTGACAACTTCCAAAGTTTTGGAACTTTTGCATATGGATCTGATGGGACCTATGCAGGTTGAAAGCCTTGGTGGAAAGAGGTATGCCTATGTTGTGGTTGATGACTTTTCAAGATATACATGGATAAATTTCATCAAAGAAAAGTCTGATGTATTTGATGTATTCAAAGAATTATGTCAAAGATTACAAAGGGAAAAATCCAGCTGTGTGATCAGAATAAGAAGTGATCATGGAAAAGAATTTGAGAACCAAAAATTCTTAGATTTCTGCTCTTCAGAAGGAATCAATCATGAATATTCTTCACCAATCACTCCTCAACAGAATGGGATTGTTGAAAGGAAGAATAGAACTATTCAAGAATCAGCAAGAGCTATGATCCATGCTAAAAAGTTACCTCTGTACTTCTGGGCTGAAGCTATGAACACTGCCTGTTAAATTCATAACAGAGTTACTTTAAGAAAAGGAACTTTGTCCACAATATATGAAGTCTGGAAGGGCAGAAAACCCACAGTTAAGTACTTCCATGTATTTGGAAGTAACTGTTATATTCTGGCAGATAGGGAGCAAAGAAGAAAAATGGATCCTAAAAGTGATGAAGGGATTTTCCTTGGATACTCCATAAACAGCAGAGCATATAGAGTATTTAATTCTAGAACCAAAGTTATCATGGAGTCCATAAATGTGATAATTGATGATGCTCCTACAGATGTCCCAGAAGATGTTGGAACATCTGCTGATATCAAGATTGAAGCTGAAGAAAAGAATGATCAATATAACTTCACTCAAACTGATACAAGGACAGAAGAATCCAGCAAACCTCCCTCCATCAGAATACAGAAGGATCATCCCAAAGATTTGATAATTGGTGATCCCAACAGAGGTGTGAGCACTAGATCAAGAGAAGTGATTTCAGGTTCTTGTTTTGTTTCCAAAATAGAACCTAAAAACATCAAGGAAGCTCTCACTGATGAATACTGGATTTGTGCTATGCAAGAGGAATTAGGTCAATTCACAAGGAATGAAGTGTGGAATCTTGTTCCTAGACCTGATGACATAAATGTGATTGGTACAAAATGGGTGTATAAGAACAAGTCAAATGAACAAGGAGTTGTTACAAAGAACAAAGCTAGACTTGTAGCTCAAGAATACACTCAAATTGAAGGAGTAGACTTTGATGAAACCTTTGCACCAGTAGCAAGTCTTGAATCAATTAGACTACTTTTGGGAATTGCTTGTATCTTGAAATTCAAGCTATTTCAAATGGATGTGAAAAGTGCCTTTTTAAATGGCTACCTTAATGAAGAAGTATATGTAGAACAGCCTAAAGGATTTGTTGATCCAAGCTGTCCAAATCATGTATACAAACTAAAGAAGGCACTTTATGGTTTGAAGCAAGCTCCAAGGGCATGGTATGAAAGACTGACCACATTTCTTATCAAGCAAGGATTCAGAAAAGGTGGAATTGACAAAACCCTGTTTGTTAAAGATGAAGAAGGGAATGTCATGATTGCTCAAATATATGTTAATGATATTGTCTTTGGTGGGATGTCTGAAAGGATGGTCAAACATTTTGTCAAGCAGATGGAATCTGAATTTGAAATGAGCCTAGTAGGAGAGTTAACCTACTTTCTTGGTCTGCAAATAAAGCAAATGGAAGACTCAATGTTCATCTCCCAAAGCAAGTATACCAAGAACATAGTCAAGAAATTTGGAATGGAAAATGCTACTCATAAGAGAACTCCTGCCCCCACACATTTAAAGCTTACTAAAGATGAAAAGGGTGAGAATGTAGATCAAAGCTTATACAGAAGCATGATTGGAAGCTTGTTATACTTGACTGCCAGCAGACCTGACATAGCATTTGCAGTAGGTGTATGTGCAAGATATCAAGCTGATCCAAAAGTCAGTCATCTCAATCAAGTCAAGAGAATCCTTAAATATGTTAATGGTACTTGTGACTATGGCATAATGTACTTTCATGGATGTAAACCAATTCTTACTGGCTTCTGTGATGCTGATTGGGCTGGAAGTGCTGATGACAGAAAAAGCACCTCAGGAGGATGCTTCTTTCTAGGAAACAATTTGATTTCTTGGTTCAGTAAGAAACAAAATTGTGTATCCTTATCTACAGCTGAAGCTGAATATATAGCAGCTGGAAGCAGTTGTTCTCAGTTGGTTTGGATGAAGCAAATGCTCACTGAGTACAATGTCCCACAGGATGTCATGACATTGTACTGTGACAACTTAAGTGCAATCAACATATCAAAGAATCCTATCCAACATAGCAGGACCAAGCATATTGATATCAGACATCATTTCATCAGAGATCTTGTAGAAGAAAAGGTGATTTCATTGGAGCATGTAGCTACAAATCTGCAGTTAGCTGATATCTTTACCAAAGCATTGGATGCTACACAATTTGAGAACTTAAGGGGCAAACTTGGAATCTGTTTATGTGATATTTAGCAGTTAATGAGATGTGCCAACATGTCATATGACATTGTATGGCATAAGTTCCAGATGGCAAAACTAGTCTGGACAAGATCCTTGGGAATTCCATTCCTAATAATTTGCAATGTAACGGCTACTTATTTAGTAACTGTTTATAATCAGCTATCAAGATTCTCATCATTCTATCACAAGCGAATCTCATTAACTAGCTATTCTTCAGAAATCATCAACCCTAAAGCTCTTCATCCATATTCCTTAACAATGTCTCAAAACCCTAACACTCCTGAAGAAGTTCTCAACAAAGAAGACGTAGTTCATGCAACTCCAATCTCTGTAGTTCCAATGAAATCAACTCCATTGGACGAACTCAGAGGAAGTGCTTCTCACACTAAAAAGCCAAGAACTCCAAAGAGAGCTAAAGATCAAGTCAGCAGCAAAGCCAAAGGAGGCATTCCCTCTCCTGCTAACATGCCCCCAAAATCTTCAAAATATGTGGATGATTCCATCAAGGAGATTGTCAACCAAATTCTTTTTGAACAAAGAGTGGTGAGTGGGATCTCTGTTCCTCTGAACACCATGCCTGCACCTCAAGAAGAACAAGCTCAAGCTGCAGAGGACACTCCTGCAGAACAAGATGTCCCAATAGATGTTGGAACATCTGAAGATAAGAAAAAGAACTCATCTGATGCTGAGGACCAGAATAAGGCCTCAAATGAAAATGATGAAGAAGTCTCTGAGGATCAGACCAAAGCCTCAAATGAAGATCAAATCCCTGCTGATCAACCAGCTGAAGAGGAGACTGCTCAATCTCCTCCAGTGGTCAACCTGGAGCAGGACTCTGATATAGAGATCATAGCCTCTGTTAGACCTAGCATAGCCAAAAGGCTCAGGTCCAGGAAAGGAAAGATGCAAGCTGAAGCTGAAATTCCTGAGAAGAAGAAAGCTTCCCCAAAGAAAGGCAAAGCTAAAGTTACTTTTGGGCCAACAAAACAATGGAGTAAAGTTCAAACTCAGAAAAGAAAAGCTGTCACCCCATCAGACTCAGATGTTGAATCAGATGTCCCAACATCTCCTCCCAAAAAGAAACCAGCACCATATAGGGCTTCATCTGCTGTTCCAGAAGCCCCCTTGGACAACATATCATTCCATCATGTCTCTAGTGTCAACAGATGGAAGTTTGTGTACCAAAGAAGGGTTGCCCTAGAAAGAGAACTGAGCAGCAATGCACTTGAGTGCACTGAACTGATTGACCTCATCTCTGCTGCAGGACTATTCAGAACAGTCTCAGATCTCTCTCCCTGCTATGAACTTCTTGTCAAAGAGTTCATTGTTAATCTTCAGGAGGATTGTTCAAATGGTAAGTCCTCTGAGTTTAGAAAAGTTTTTGTTAGAGGTAAATGTGTAGAGTTTTCTCCTCAAATCATCAATCAGTATCTAGGAAGAGAAACAGATGGACCCAATGAGCTAGGTAAGACAGATAACCAAGTCTGCAAGGTTATTACTGCAAACCAGGTCAAGGCATGGCCTGTGAAAGGAAAGCTCTCAGTGAGCATGCTTACCAGAAAATATGCCATGCTGAACAGGATTGGTACAGCTAACTGGGTGCCTACCAACCACACTTCTTCAATCTCCACTGGTCTGGCCAGGTTTATCTATGCTGTGGGAACTCAAACCAAGATGGACTATGGAGCTTACATTTTTGATCAGACCTTGAAGCATGCCAGCTCTTCTGCAACAAAGCTGCCAATAGCTTTTCCATCATTGCTGTGTGGTATAGTGCTCAATCAATACCCTGGAATTCTCACTGACAAGGATACAGCCTGCAAAAGAGAAAGCCCCCTGGCTTTTCACTACAAGTTATTCCTCAGTCATCATGCTGCAGATGTTGAAGCACCTTCTGGGACATCTGCAGGTTCTTCAACTGCTAAGACTCCAATCTCCAAGAAGGCCATAATTGCTGAGCTTAAAAGCACATGCAAAGAACTTGAAGCAAGAAAGCTGAAACTTGAAGAAATCATCCAAAGGCTGGAGAGTGAAGAAGATCAGAAAGCTGCCTCTGATGAAGAAAGTGAAGCTGATGAAGCAACTGAAGTTAAGGAAGAAACTGAGAGTGATGAATCTGAGTGATCATTGTATGTGAGGACAATTGTAATGACATCATTGTATTTCTGGATTAGTATCTTTGGCCCCATAATTTGTGTCTAACAAGGGGGAGAACAACAACAAATTGTAATGCTGTTTGATTATGAATGAATTCTGCTTGTTTCTGAACTGAATAAGTTTTTTCTGTTGCAACAAGACTGGACACATATATGTTTGAGGGGGAGTAATCTCAAATATGAATCAACAGAAAATTAGGATTATACTCTGATAAAAGAACTTCTGCTGCACTCTGAAAACCAGAAAAGATGTTAGCCAAAAATTAGCCAAAGGGGGAGTTTGTAGATGTCTTGAATTGGCAGAATTTTTGACCAACAAGAAATATTGAATTCAGTTCAGAATGTCCTATCAAATGTTGGGACATTATTAAACAGAGCATATGAACTTATTTCAGGATGTCTTATCAGATGTTGGGACATTGTGTTAATGACTTAAGTTCAGTTTTTCAGGATGTCCCAACAGATGTTGAGACATCTCAAACCTGCTACCAGAATTAATTATTGACTAACTAATCAGAGATATTTAAGGAGAGTTATCTGGGATTAATTAATGATGGATAAAAACAGAACAAGGCGCATCTGTAGGGAGTTTTATATTGAAGATTCAGATTAAAACAGAAGACCTAAATCACCTAGAATCTAGGAGGTAACAAACCCTAAATTCAAGGTGGAAGCTGCATGCGCATTAGGGCTGGATCATCCTACAGAAAGCCCAAATTACTGATACCTATTTAAGCAACAGAAACTCATAGAATTGAGTACGATTTTCAGAAGACCAAATAGGGTGTCTAGAATTTAATAGCAGGTTGTTTTTAGTGTACCACTTTATGAGCTTTTAAGCAAAAGTGCATTTGTGACTTGATTGAAACTGTGAAGTAAGATCAAGCTGTATTGTTTGAAGAATGTCTTCAATTTCATTAAACTTGTAAACTTGATCACTGTGTGATTGAGGGGGAGTGAGTAGGGTACTCTTATCTAAGGTGTGTCTTAGGTAGAAATTGCATTGGGTAGTTATTAAGTGATAGATTAAACAGGGTGGTTTAAGTCTAGAATTAATATTACTTATAGTGGATTTCCTCCTGGCTTGGTAGCCTCCAGATGTAGGTGTGGTTATACACTGAACTGGGTTAACAAACTTCTGTGTTGTTTACTTTTCTTGCTATTTAAGTTTTGGTTAAATTTGTCAAGTGTCCTATCAAGTGTTGGGACATCTCTTAGGACATCTCATACCTGATCACAGAATTTCATTAAAGTTTTAAATTATTATTATTAATACGGAGAAAAGATTAAAGTTTTTTATTATTGTGCTTCAAACGGAAAAATAATTAAATTATTTTATTAGGGTGCTCGCAAAGGATTAAAATCCTCGTGCCTACGTATTCCCTTGTGCAATGGGAAAGTCAGAGCTTCGTAGTTCGTGCTACTACGATTTGTGGTTTTTTTTAATTGAACGATTGTTTAAAACACATTCTACTGCTAAGCGTTGGCTTATACTCGCGGTGGAGGCTGAAGCGCTAGCTTGTTCGAGAGATAGAATGATTTAGACAATGTTCGCTTTGAGAAAAGTATTTGACTTTGGTTAAGATATTTTAAACAAAAGGGAGAATGAACCACGTCGCGTGGGGCTAGCCCAGGAGCGTTTCAATCCAAAACGTGCGGAGTGCTAGACTCCGGAGTTCCGTCTTTCGCTGATTAATTATGAAAATAATTTAAATTGGTCGGTAAGTTTTAAGTTGTTTTTAAGATATAAAAGAGCGAATGGACCACGTTGCGTGGGGCTAGCCCAGTTGCAGTCCATTCTTAGAACGTGCGAAGTGCTAGACTCCGGAGTTCCGTTTCCATATTTAAATTTGTAAAAAGATTTGAATATTTTGATATACGAACGGTGATTGAACACATCGCGTGGGGCTAGCCCAGTTGCGGTCCAATCCAGAATGTGCGGAATGCTAGACTCTAGAGTTTTGTTTTCGTACGATTAAATTATGCGATTATTTATTCGAAATACGGAAGGCGAATGGGCCACGTTGCGTGGGGCTAGCCCAGCTGCAGTACATTCTTTGAACGTGCGGAGTGCTGGACTCCGGAGTTCCGTTTCCATATTTATTTTAATTAAATAAGTTGAATAATTGTTTTTTTTCTTTTAGGCGTTTCTTATAATTGACATAAATAATAACAAAGGAGTGAACGAAACGATACGCGTGGGGCTAGCCCAGTTGTAGTTCGTTCTAGAACGTGCGGAGTGCTAGACTTCGGGGCTCTATTACTTGTTAAATTAGTTAAGATACACGAAAACGTGCAGACGGGGATTACATAGTGATCGACTTACGTGTGTGCCAATGTCGGCGTATGAATTTACTTGGTGTTGGACCAATAAATTAATTATTTTTGAAATGATCTATTTTACGGTGATCGGCTTTTTACTTGATAAATTATGGTAGAAATGTGAGAAATAAACACATAACTGTAAGTAAAATTATAATCCATATTCAAACAGATGACAAGCAATCATCAAATAAATACTCACAAACTCTAAATGATAAAATAAAATAAAATCAACACGATAAGTAGGAAAAAAAATCAGTTATGGGACCAATAGCCAAGTAAAAAAAATGTCATCCTAGCATAGATTAGAGAGCACTATTAATCGAACCATAAAATACTTTACATACAAAACAAAAAAAAAATAGAGAAAAAGTATTCTCTTTGATGTCTTAACTAAGACTAAAAAAATTGAAACGTAACAAAAGAAAAAAACCAAAACGTGAAACAAGGTCATCAACCTCTTAGTACAACTTGTCTCATAATACAAGTGGGACCATTGTGACTGGTCCATCTAGGAATCAATTTGTGTGGTTATGTATGAAAAAAAAAAGAAAAAGAAGCTAGCCTTATGCGGTTCATCGGTCCATGCAAAAAAACCAAAGAAAAAGTGACGTGAACAAGTAGCATACATAGCCTCCGAAAGAAGACACATGTGTCTTGGGCAGTGAGTTTCTGATAAACATGACATGTATTATTTTTCAAGTAAAGCTATCATGAAAAGGTGAAACTAGGAAACTTAATCTAATTAAAGCAAATTTCCATCATAGGCTAAAAGTACACATGAATACTATAGGATGCTAACCGAGTTATTGAATTAAGGTGGTATAAATTAAGCATAAACCAGAAATAACACACTAAACAAATTGAACCTTCAAACTATTATTTCAAAACAAGTATTACAGGAGCAACCTAAACAAATGATGGAAACAAATATAAGCATGACTTGACTTGACACCAAGAAAAATGGTCTTTAAGAAAACTCATCACCCTTTTCGTTTCTCTCCCTATTCATTCATACATATTCGGCCATCACATTTTTTAAGAAAAACAAAGGCAATCTCATCGAACCCACTATACCCATTAGCACTCAAACCAAACACGCAACAAGAGACAAATCCCAAATCTAAACCTTAGCCTTGTTACAATCAGACGGAAGCAAGTACTTAGGAGAAGGTTTGAAATCTAATTAGACAATGAGGGCGATAATCATAGCTAAATGAAAGTACCCATACCTGAATCGGAAGGAGTTTGATTTCGAATTTTCTCCGTGAAAGGTAACTTCTTGCTCCGGCTCTTTCTTTTCAATCTCCTAGTCGCTGACTCTGTTTTTTTCTTCTATGTCATGCTATGGTGGGTGAGCATGGTTACGCTGTCGTATTGCTTAATGTGGTTGAAGGGTTTATGAAGTATGGTTGGGTTTCTAGGAAGTTCTTGCAGGGTGGTTTTTGGAATGGGTTTGGTTTTAATGGTGATTGATGAAGAAGAGTGAGTTTCTGGTTTTTCTTGCTTCTGTTTTTGTTTTTGTTTTTGTTTGGAAGGGCCGAAGAAAAGGCTATGGGGGAAGGTGAAATGAATTGAAGTTGGAAATTTGAAACGGTGAGTTTTTTTGAATTTCTCTGCTTTTGCTTTTTCTTAATAGATTTTATCACTCGGTTCTTTGGTGTGCCAATCAGTTCTTTGAGTTATTTCTCAGGTTGTGGCTACTGGTTTTTTTAGTTAAGTCCCCTGAATTTCGTTTTCAGCCCCCTCTTTATACTGATATGAATAAGCTTTTTTTGCTGGAATTCTTGGACTAAATTGCTGAAAAAAGTTAGAACCTTTTTTGTTTGTATTTGATGTGTGGTCGCTATCCAATGCAGGTCTTGTTCCTAGGAGGGAGTTTTAACATATTCTGGTGTAAATTGGGGGCTGTAGGCTTTTCTTGAGATGTTGTTCTGAGTTTCATTGATTTTTTTCTATTCATCTCCCTCTTCCTCATCTGATATCCTCCCTCTTTTTAAACTCATAGAATCAAAGTCATCTCCTCTTTTCAACTGATAACTTGTTTGACTGAGTTTACAAAGTCAGAAACTTTGTCATGTACTGATGTCCTGTCCCTTTCCAATGCAGGTCCAGCTTGTGGAGGAATGGACTTTACATGTTTTGGTGTAAGGAGATGTGGATGCTTTTTGTTGTCATAGACTCCCAGGCCTCATTTCCGTGTTTGCTGTGAAACCAGTTTAAGAAAATAGAAAACAGACTGTGAATTTGCTGTGAAACCAGTTTGAGAACCTTTTTGAACTTTATCTGTTATGAGAAAAATATGAAATTGTGGTCCTGTTTGTTTTTCTATTTGCTGTCCCTTGGCCTAATATAACATTGTGCATGAATATTATGTACAAATTTGATTTGGCAATGAAACGAAAAAAATATGTTTGAACTTGATGGATTTAAATGGATGAACTGATTTTGCAGGTATCTTTTGGATGCTTGAATGATGACACGGACGCCATGAAGGGGGTGATGCTCAATTCATGTTTAAACTCCTGGATGTCTTAACTGTGAACCGTGACATGAAGCTTGTCAAACCTTAGGATTTTGGTCTTGTATTGACATAGGGACTTAGTTTTAGGACTAGACAGGACTTTGTAAATCTTAGGATTTTGGTCTTGTATTGAGCAACTCTTATTGATTTTTTTTGAGATAACTTTTATAGTTTGTAAACTTGGCATTGCCTTAAGAGTTTTACTCGACCGAAATTGTTGCTTGGAGTAAATTGAATATCAATTGGATACAAAATGAGGTTTGAGAAGAATTGGAACCTTGGGATTAAATCCTGTTTGGAGTTGCAGTGACCAATTTAATAGAATTTGGAGTCTTGACAAGAATAAAACTTAAATTTGAAATGTGGGATATGAACTTTGAGATTATCACTTGAAAATGAACTGAATATCAGAAACTATATTTATTTAGAAATAAAACTTACCATAGAATTAAAATTAGAAGCATAAAAAATATATTTAGAAATAATATATAAAACATGAGGTGAAAATTAACATAGACATAAAGTTCTCTTTAGAAATAAAATTTTGAAAATAAAAATGGAAAAAACTTAAGTTTTGGAGTTAAAAAGTGAATTAAGAATTATAAGTAGTAATGGAAACAAGAAATTATAATTAAAACTTAGAAGAAAATAAATAGAAATTAGGAAGATAGAGAACATGAAAACTAATTAATAGAAATGGGAAATAGAATAAAAATAAAACTTGGAAGTAAAAGGAAATTAAGCTTAAGTTAAAAATAAAATTTGAAAGCGGGTTAAGAAAAACAGAGAAATAAATCCGTGAATTACTACCAAATGAGATGAATGTATGATGCAAAAAGTTAGGGGTGAAATTTGGGGTGTGACAGTTAGTAAACTCATCATATCCTCCATTTGATTTGGGATAATGAGAATACCTTAAGTATGAGGTAAACACCTCAAACTTAATTACCATGATGTAGGATTAAGATCATTAACCTACTTGTGATTATTTAGATGTTTTTGGTATTTTTGTTTAGTGTTAAGTAATGAGTTTAAGCCATAATTAAGGATTAGTGAACCCATTACACCATCCTAATAGAAGGATAATAGATGAGAATACTTAAGCTGAGGAAGATACCTCAACTTAATCCATGATTAGGGATTGACCTCATGACAAAACAAAGCCTTTATTAAAGTGGATTTTAATTAATGGTAAGATTAAGAAGTGAATTTTATGGTTTGTAAGACAACTTGAGGGGGACTTGTCCATTAACACTAGGGTTAGTCCTTCTTAACCAATAAAGGAAGAATTAGAACCCTAATGCAAGGCCCAAGTTACAAGCTATTGTCTTAGTGATTATTAAGATGGATTGATTAAGGGGTTTAAACAAATTAAGGGTTTAACACTTAGGATTAAAGTTATACAGTCCATCTTAAGAGAAGGATGCAGGCATAACCCTAATCACAAAGTCTTAAAACCTTAAAGGTTTAGTCTCTGATTATGAGATGAGAAGAGAGACACAAAGAAGACTTAAAGGTAAAACTAAAAGGGGATTAATCAAAATCCTAATTATTGTCATGCTTGGATGTTCCTATGGTTTGTAAGGCTTGCAAGAGATCTTCAGAGAAGCCACCAATGTAAGAAGCAGAAGAAAGGAGGAGAAGAAGAAGAAACAAGTTACTTACTTCACTAAAGAAGATAAGTAACTTGGAGAAAGAAAGTGAATGATGAACATGAATGAGCAAGCTCACTCTAAAGCAAATGAAAATGCAACAAGGATGCATAAGAGGAATGAGAAGAGAAATGAGAAGTGAAGGCAAATTCACTTCTCAAGTTACTTACCACCTTAAAATGTTAGCATAAAGGAAAGAAATGAAATGAAAATGAGGCAAATGCAAAGGTAAAGACAAAACCAGAAGCAAACACATGATGAAAATGATGCTATGATATGATGCAAAGACATATCAAGTGTTATGAATTTTCATACAAGAGATGAGAATGCAAATGAAGCATGTAGGAAGCATGAAAGCACATGAAAGTTCATGGAATAAAATGAATGCAAATCATGGCAAATGAATGAAGAAATGATCAAGCATGATTCTAATGTGTCCTTTGATGTCTAAAATGACATTTTAATGCATGAAATGTCATGGAAAGTTCATGAATGGATGCATATGCAAGATGTATGCAAATGAACATGAGAAATTAGGGTTTTAAAGAAACATGAGATGCAAAAGTCAAAAACAGAAGCAAAACATAAGATAAAAAATTGCAAATGAACTCAAAGGAACGCTAACCCCATATGATGTCACACCCCAAAGAAGGAGGTCTAACTCTTAACCTAGAGGAATTTGTGATTTTTCTAAGTTATCTAGGGTTTTAAGGTACCTTAAGAGGAAAAATGCAAATAAAATCAAAAATGCAAGATAAATTTGTGACAAAAATATGCTAGATACTACATGATATATAAAGATCAATGCAAAAAGAACCAATGTCAAGCCCTTCATGGTTAGGCAGAAAAAAATTCTTGAAGTTAGGGTTCAAAAAGAGGATTTTTATGAACCCTAAATTCAAGAAAAATGTCAAAGAGTGTTCAAAACCAAAAAGAAATTTGTATGAATGGTTTGACAATGTCTCTAAATGTCCTAAGATGCAATGTGAATTTTTTTGGAATTTTTAGCGACCTAAATGATATTTTAATTAATTAATTTCCATTAATTAATTAAAATAAACATTTAAATATTTTTAAACTGGTTTTTTAATGCAAAAAATAAAAATAAAAATGTTTTTGGGTGGAGAAAAATATTTGAATTTAAAATGCCGAAGGAAAATATTTTTGGAAATTTTTAAGTATTTTAAATAAATTATGCAAGAAAAATGATAATAAATGAAATAAAAATCAAAATAAATGAAAGTATGATGATCTGATGGACAAGATTCAAACTGGAGAAGGAAGTGTTGACCAGCGCGCAAATGAGTTGCTGGGATTCACTCTGAGTTAATTTTATTTAATTAATTCTAATTAACTAATTAAATGTGAATTAGGGTTTAATGAGGCAATCTGAGTCATCCAAACACGCGGGTAACAAAGATCCAATGGCTGATATTTAAACTAACCCTAAACCCTAATTAACCTCTTAATGACTTTCAGGTGGCCGGAGAAGACCTCCGGTCATCTTCTCCGGCCAGCTCCTCACCCTAACTTCCACCCTAGGCCACCCCAGACCCCCTAACTCTCCAGAATCACTCAACTAACAACCCTAAACACGAATCAAGCAACAAAATCCATTTATTTTCACTCAAGATCATGAATCAAAGGCAAACGGAAAAATACGCAGAAATTTCAGAAGTTCAATACATGCTCAATACTTGATCATTTTCAAAACTAAACACATCAGGATCATCAGTGAATCATGAAGAATCATTTAGGAACTTAAAAACGCATTTCTGGAAAAAAAAAGTTCTTGAGGTTACCTGAGATGAAGCTTTGTTATCTGGAGCTTTCTGGCCACTTCTCTTGTGCAAAACCACTCCTCTTGACCTCCTGATGAAGCTTTGATGCTTGGAAGAAGTTTGTAATGGCTGAAATGAGAGCTTGAACTCTTGCTGGCCAGAAATCGTGTTTTGGTTTTGGGGGGGGTTTTGGTTGCAATGAAGGGTGGGAAATGATCCTTTGATGAAGCTGAGTTGATTGATGAAAAGAGTTTTAAGTTTGAGTGAGTGTGTTGTGAGTTTCGAATGCTTTTGCAAATGGGGTTATTTTTGAGAGCTTGGGCAATCTGAAGTGTTAGGCTTGTGTATGTTATCAAATGAGCTCCTTGAGGCATGCTTGTAAAGTCCTGATAGGCCAAAGAGTGGGTGGTGGCCTGTGGTGATTGGTATGGGCTCTCTTGCAAAAGTCAACAAAACTTGTACTTGAGGTATGGGCTCTCTTGCAGCTGGCTTTTTGGCTTGTCCTGGTTCAGCAAAGATCAAGGAGAGCCATGGAATGCATTTTGTGGTGATTCAGCAAATGGAAGTATGGTTGTGTATCATTTTGCAATTTTCATGAAGTTTGGCCCTTTTGTGATTTCTTGATGGGAAAGGCATGAAATGAGATGATTCTTGGGCCAATTCTGACTTTTAGGCAATGCACTATGTTGGTATGATACATAGAAGTATATTAGATGTCACAAAATGGTTTGGCAAGTGGTTTTGCAAAAATCCCTCTTTGGTGTATTCTTGAAAATTATGTGATTTTTGCCAACTTTAAAAGGCCATAACTTGAGTTCCATAATGAATTAGAACTTGTCCTTGTACTTTTTGAAAAGGGAATGATCCAATCTACAACTTTCATGACCAACAATTTTCCATTTGAAGCATTTTTGGTTGAGAAAGAGGAGGTTGAAATACTTTCCCAAAATGGAAAGTTTACATTACAAGACATTTCCATTTTTGGCAACTTTTGATTTAGCTCAATTTTCTTCAATTTTGTGAACTTCCAAGTACTTCAATGATCAAATAAAGATTATATAACTTCAATTTGATGAAAATCAACTTTGATTCCATTGTTGGGGGCCTCAGATGCCCTGATTTTGCTCTGACTTGCTCAAGAAGTTACCTAGTGAACAAATGACTTCCACAATGAATTTCTTCATCAAACTTTGTACACATGATCCTTATAACATATTGAGACTATTAGAAACAAGAATGACCAAAAAAATTGGAGTTATTGCCTCTGAAACCAAAACCCTAATTTCAGGTCATCTGTGTAGTGAAACCCTAGCTCTGCTTCCATGCTTTCCAAGTTCTTGTGATTTTTTGACTTCCTTGATCTTTGAGGGACATAAAATGATGATAGAAAATACATGGACCCTCTTGGAATTATTGGAGGCCTTTGGAGTGGCTCAGATGGATCCTTGGATTGCTCAAATCACAAACCCTAGATGCAGATGAACTTGAACTATGCAGATGAAACAAAAATGCAATATGAGATGATATGCTTGAACTAATGCAAAGATGAAAGATCACAAGCCAATGGTGGGAAATGAGTGAGGGCAAATTTGGGGTGTTTACAGCTGCCCCTATTCAAGCATGAGTTAGTTGTGCAGGATGTAAGCGCCTGGCTTAACAGACAAACAAGATAACTTGTGGTTGAATACCAAAGACAGTCCGAAATTTGCACTCACTAGGGAGAAGAAGAAAAGGGATATAAATTGTAAAAGAAAGTATAGCATGATTATAAAGTACGGGCGATGGAGGACGACCATCGAGCAGAGTGTAAACACCCCAAATTTGCCCTCACCCATTCACACCATGGCTTATGATCTTTTCATATGCATAAGTTCAATCATAGCATCTCATATTGCATTTTTGCTTCACTGCATTGATTCAAAGTCATCTGCATCTAGGGTTTGTGATATAAGCAATCCAAGAGCCATTTGAGCTACTCCAAGGGTCATCAACCACTTCAAAGGGGTCCATGAATGTTCAAGCATCATATTATATCCCCACAAAGTCAAGAAAGTCAAAGAATCACAAGAACTGAGAAAGGCATGGAAGCAGAGCCAGGTTTAACTACACAGATGACCTAGAATTAGGGTTTTGGTTTCAAAGGCCATAACTCCAAATTTTTTGGTCATTCTTGTTTCTATTGGTCTCTATATGTCATAGGGATCATGCATATCAATTTTCATGAAGAAATTCCATAGGGAAGGCATCTGATCAAGAGTTGACTTCTTGAGCAAGTCAGTGCAAAATCAGGGCTTCTGAGGCCCCCAATGATCCAACCAAAGGGTGTTCTTCCTCATTTTGAATGTGTATGATCTTTATTTGATCATAGAAGGTGTTAGAAGTTCACAAAATTGAAGAATTTCAAGCCATTTGCAAAATTGCCTTTTTGGGAAAGTGACTTGTAATATAAACTTGCCATTTTGGGAAAGTTTTTCAACCTCCTCAAATTGATTCAAAAATGCTTCAAATGAGAAAACTTTGGTCATGAAAGTTGTAGAATGGATCATTCCCTTTTCAAAAAGTACAAGAACTCATTCTAATTCATTTTGGATCAAAAGTTATGGCTTGTCAAAGTTGGGAAAAATCACATAATTTCAAGTCTTGCACCAAAGAGGCAAAGTTGCAAAACCCCTTGCCAAGGAAAAATGTGACTTCACATGGACTTCTAACCTTTGCACAAACATAAACCAATGCCTAAAAATCAGAATGCATCAAAGATTTGTCCATTTTCATGACTTATGCTTCAAGTAATCACAAAAGGGCCAAAAGATCACAAAGTTGCAAAACATCTCACAAACCCTAATCCACTTGCTAATTGTCCTCAAGACTGATTCTATGGTTCTCCTCAATCCTTGTTGCGCAGGACACCCCTTTGTCCTTGGTCTGCCATTGACCCATACCTCTCTTACACAAAACATTGACTTTATGCAAAATGGCCCATACCAATCAGCATAGGCCACACCAACTCCTCTGACCTATCCAAGTGTGATACATGTACCAAATGAGACTCAACACATAACACAACTAAGCCTGAAACATCTCACAAGCCAGCATTCTCAAAACTCACCTCTTATGCACTTTCCTTCGAATCTCAGCACACAAGCATCAAACATCAAAACAAACTCCATAGAATCACTCAACATGTTCCCCTGATCATTTCCCAACCTTCATTTGTCCCTGAAACCACCTCAATCAGAAACACGATTCTCACCCCTCACTGAACAAAACTTCATCAAACTCACAAACCAGCCACTTTAAACTCTAACCAAGCTTCAAAACTTCATCAAGAGGATCATTGGAGCCATTTTGAAGCAAAAAAGCAGGCAAAAAGCTCCTGGATTGAAAGCTCAACCTCAGGTAACATGATGAACAAATTTTCCAGAACCCTGATTTCTTGTTAGAATATTGTTCTATGTGTTGCCCTGGTCATGAGGATCTATTTATTTTTGAAAATGAGCCAGAAATGAGCATTTTGTGTTGCTCTGAAACTTTTGCCCTAGAATTTGTTTTCTTCGATTCTCACTGTGTGGTTAATATAAATTGTTTTTGGCCCTGGATTCTTGTTACCCAGTGTTGGGGGATTGATTCTGGAGATTTGGAGGTCTTGGGGATGCGTTTTGGGTGATTCAGGTGAGAGAGATGGCCGGAGAAGACGACCAGAGCTTATCTCCGTTCGCCTGAGGTTAATTAGGGCTAAGTGTGATTAATTAGCAACTTTAAATTTAGGCCCTTGGATCTGCTTTCCCGCGCGTGAATGAGTGGGCTGGATCTTGTCATTAAGCCCTAATCAGTGTTTTATTAGATTAACCTAGGATTAATTAATTATAAAATAGAATTAGCCAGGTTTGAACTTGGGCCGTAGGATTGCGCGCCAAGTCAACCCCTCCTAGCCCAGACTCAATCTGATCCCTTCATTTTGCATACTTCTCAATAATTCAATTTTTATTCATTTATTTTATAATTAACTTGTACGAATTATTTAAAATAGCAAAAATCATTTAAAAATTATGAAAAATTTTGTCAAAGATTTCATTAATTTTTAGAACCCAAAAATATTTTTATTTTTATTTTTTGCATTAAAAATTATTTTTAAATTATTTAAATGTTTATTTTTAATTAGTTAATGAAAATTAGTTAATTAAAAATACATTTAGGTATTTAAAAATCACAAAAAAATTCACATTGCATTTAGAAACATTTAGAAACATTATCAAACTCTCAAACCAAATTTCTTTTTTGTTCTTGATGCCTTTTGACCATTTTCATTGGAATTAAATTCATTTTTAGGCAATATTTTTGTGCAAACTTTGAAAAATCCATTCTGCCTAACCTTTGAGAGTTTGATGATGATTCTTCTTGCATTGCATCCTTAATAGCATGTAGTTTATGGGATAAAATTGGTTTGAATTGATCTTCCATTTTCATTTTGTTTTGCATTTTTCTTGATAAGGTACCTTAAAACCCTAGTAATCTTAGGAAATTCATAACTTACACTAGGTTAAGAGTTGGATCCCCTCCTTTGGGCAGTGAGCTTGTATAGGTTTAGGGTATCTTTGATTGCATTTTCAATTTTTTATCATGTCATTTGCTTCTGGTTTTGGATTTTTGCATTGCATGATGCATGTAACCCTAATTTGTGCCTTCCTTTGCATCCATTTCTCATTTGCTTGCATCCAATGACTTGCCATGACATTTTGTGCATCCACGTGATTCATAATACATCTTAGGACAAACTAGAATCATGTTTGATCATTGCATCTTTCATTTGCCATGTTATATGTCCATTGCATTTCATAACTTTTCATGTACATTCATGGTTCAAAGCATGCTTCATCTGCATCCATGTCCTTGTATGATCATTCTCATGTCTTGCCTCATGTTTGTATCATCTCTTAGCATCATTAACATCATGTGAATGCTTCTGACTTTGGTTTTCATCATGACATTTCATCTCATTTGCATTGCATTTCATTTCTTTTGGCTAACTTTTCAGGTGGTAAGTTGTTTTGAGAAGTGAATTTGCCTTCACTTCTCACAATCTCTTTTCATCTCTCTTATGCATCATTCCTGCATTTTATCTTGCCTTTGCGTGAGCTTGTTCATTCATGTTCATCTCTTACTTTCTTTCTTCAAGCAACTTGTCTTCTTAAGTGAAGCAAGTTGTTTGGCTTCTCTTTGCTTCTTGCTCCTTTCATCTGCTTCCTTCCTGGTGGTTTCTCTGAAGATCTTCTTGCAAACCTCATTAACCCTAGGAACAACCAAGCATGATAATAATTAGGGTTTGATTAGTCCCCCATTTAGCTTTCACCTTTGTGTCATCTTTGAGTCTTCTCTTCTCATCTCATAATCAGGGACTAAACCCTAAAGGCTTTAAGGCTTTGTGATTAAGCTTATGCCTGCATCCTTCTATTAGGATGGAGTGTATAACTTTAATCCTAAGTGTTAAACCCTTAATGTGTTTAAATCCTTTAATCAATCCAACTAATAACCACTAAGACATTAAGCTTGTAACTTGGGCCTTGCATTAGGGTTCTAATTCTTCCTTAATTGGTTAAGAAGGACTAACCCTAGTGTTAATGGACAAGTCCCCCTCAAGTTGTCTTACAAATCATAAAAATCACTTCTTCACCTTATCATTAACTAAAATCCATTTAATAAAGGCTTTGTTTTGTCATGAGGTTAATCCCTAATCATGGATTAAGTTGAGGAGTCTTTCTCAGCTTAAATGTTCTCATCTGTTATCCTTCTATTAGGATGGTGTAATTAGTCCATTAAATCCCTGATTATGGCTTAAACTCATTACTTAACACTAGACAAAAACAACAAAAACAACTAAATAATCACAAGTAGGTTAATGATCTTAATCCTACATCATGGTGATTAAGTGTGAGGTGCTTACTTCATACTTAAGGTATTCTCATTACCCCTAATCTGAGGGAGGATGTGATGAGTTTACTAACCCTTGGTTTAGGCTTAAGCTCATTTTCTTATGACAAACTTCAAAAGCAATAAAAGACTGAAAACACAAAAACAAACAATAATCGTCTCTTTCGGGATTCTTTTCTCATCTCATTCATTCACAAACGAGAACTTGCTTCTTCCGTCTAATGCAAGACAGTTTGCACCTGAGCCAGACAGGTCATACACTTGAGCATAGACAAGCAAGAAGTTCACAAGTCAATTTATCTTTCAGTCTCTTTGGGTCGAACTACGGTGTTCTGACTTCCTCATTGCACGAGAGGATACGTAGGCATAACTTAACAGTTATCGAACAAAAGTCTCTGTATATTCCCCCTTTCTCAGCATCATTCTTTAAGCCTCATAGTCTTGAGCATTTCATTCTTGTTCTTACACTGGCACTTCTCTTATACACTTCACTTTTCCTTTACACTGACACTTGCATTCTTTCCAGCTTTGATACACAGATTGCACTGACACTACCTCTTTAAAACACAAATCTTTTAAGCGTGGATCCCGTCGAGTACGACGGACAATCTGGGTGCTAATACCTTCCCAGGTTGTAACCAACCCCCTTTCTCAGTCTCTCTGGTTCGCAACCGTCTTATCCATATTCTTTTCTAGGTCTATGCAGCATTACCTTTCCTCCGGGATAAAAATACCTAGCTGGCGACTCTATTCATTTCTTTATCTTTCGCCGACCGTTCGCGTCTGTACCCCTCTTGACCCCGTGTCATCAGGTGGGAGCGACACAGAGGACGACTGCTGAGGATAAAGCAATAACGGGGACGGCCGACATTCTGGGGAAATAAAGAGATCATGATGGGGACGGCCATCAGGCAAAGTAACAAGGTTCTCTGGGGATTAACGTAAAGGCAATGATGGGACGGCCATCAAACTTGCAAAGTAAGGTAAACAACGATGGGGATGGCCATCGGTTCAAAGAATAAATGAAATAATGATGAGGGACGGTCATTAGAGGTGAAGGACGATCACCTAGAAGGGACGGCTGCACTTTATCACGATATAGGACGAATGTCGGATAGAAAAAGGTCGACGATGGGGACGGCCATCGGATAAGCATGATGAAGGACGATCATCAAGAGGTGAAGGACGATCACCTAGCAGGGTACAGATGCTCTCAGGGTTTATCATGACACAAGACGAATGTCAGATAACAAGATCAACGATGGGGACGGCCATCGGATAAAATGATGAAGGACGATCATCAAAAAGGTGAAGGACGATCACCTAGCAGGGGACGGCTGCTAAATATCATGACATAGGAAGAATGTCGGATAGAAAAGGGTTCCAATAATGGAGACTCCGCTGGGGAAACGGATTAGGGACGGTCATCCGTAGGTGAAGGACGATCACCTGGCAGGGTACGACTGCCGAAAGTATCATGACATAGGACGAATGTCAGATAGAAAAGAGTTACTTTTACTGGGGAACGGTAAACACGGACGAGTGCTTACTCTTAAGGAATAAAAGGTATAAGTGTTTAACGCTGTGTATGGATTAAAGATGAAGACGAGCATCCTTAAGACCATGATACAGACGAGTATCGGTAGAAACAAACACTGACGCGTGTTCAGAGATAATGATACAGACAAGTACCAACTGGTTAACAAAGAACACGGACGAGTGTCGAATCTGTGGGGAGTGATATATATACAAGATACGGACGAGTATTTCTATAAGTATGAGCATTGTTGGTGAAGTATGAGCAAGACACAGACGAGTGTTCAACTTGCTGGGGAAAAGTGACACGGACGAGTGTCAGAAGAGAAAGTGTATAAGTTATGAGTGTAAAAGGTGTTCTGGAAACCTGTGGGGATAGGATGACACGAACGCGTGTCAATAAGGGTGTACTATAACAAGTGTTTGGTTTGCGACAAGTGTTGAGGCAACCATTTTGGGGAGTGATGACACGGACGGGTGACAAGAGAGTGAAGGTATTTGTATTCAAAGAGGATGTTTGTGGCTTATATCTGCAGGGGAATGATATGACATGGACAAGTGTCGGAAGAGTATATATGAACATGTATTTGTTGGAGAGTGAAAAGGGGACGCTTTGGCTTTCTGTTGGGGAAATTGAGATGACACGGACGAGTGTCGAGAAAAACATGTTATGGACAAGTATTCGTGCTTGCGAGTGCAAAAGGGACGCTTTGGCTTTTATGTGCAAGGGATGTATTTTGTATATTGATGATGAAGTACCAATGGTATTTACAGGTGACTGGTTCGAACCTGACTTGTGATCATGCCAATGTTTGATTTTTGCCGTAATGCTCCGTATTAGACGGAATGCTACGCTTTGTGGGAAAAATGATGTGAATGCTATGATTATGCAAAAGAAATCGATCTGAGATTCGGATCTCGCTGCAGTGAAGATTTCTGGCTGATCTGCTTGGAAGGATATCCCAGCTGGGGATGAGATCATTGGTAGATCTGATAAGATGTATGGCTCTGCTTGGGGGACTAGATCACTGATAGATCTATCCGGTAAGGAGATAACCCAGCTGGGGATGAGAAAACTTTCGTTACTTTGTTGTGTGAGGGCTTCAGGCATTGCCCTTCTGGGGAGAGGCTGGAACTCTAAGGGGAGATGGTTCCCTTGTCTTTTAGAGTCTTGGCACTCTGTTTGGGAGAGGAAAGATCACTGAAAGATCTTCCTAGAAACTTCTATGGGGATCCTGGCTGAGGATGAGGATGCTTTGACAACTCTGTTGGGAGAAGCATTTCAGATGCTGCTTGGAGAGAATGTGTTGGGGAAATGGTGCAGGCATGCCCCACGTTTGAATGCCTGCAACCTGTTAAGACAAAGAAACGCATGAGTATCCCGAGGTATCCCTTACCGGATTCCGTCATAGGAGTTAGATATTCCTGAGAGTAAATACATTTCCTGCAAGCATTCAATTAGAAAGGCACATCTGTTTTATGCAAATATTATATCATGGGTATTGGACATTTTGTAAACGAAACAAAAATGTACGAAACAAGGTGTGACTGAAAGTCTGATTTTATTAATCTAGGTGCCCTGAATTGGCAAATACAGTCAAAGAAACGGATCCCCTGGAATGAGGAGATTGTTGCAAATTGAAAAAGTAACAGTGCTAGCAATGTTGACGACGCTCCGTTGAGCTTCCTTTGTTATGACCCGTATGACCTTGACATTCTTCTCATCTTGCTTTCTGAAGAAGGTTGATTCTGACCGATGATTTATCCTTCCGAAACTTGTCGTGTTGTTGAGATACAGACGAGTTCAGAATGCAGTTGTTCGCTTATTCCCTAATTTTACATGGATCGCCCTTTCGGGTTTTCAATCCACCGGGATACCCATTTTTGCCTGAGTTGTCCAATGCGGCTTTTCAACTCAGCGGGTGTACTTTTTTTTTAAATTTTCCCTTATTTTTGCCCGAGTCTTTTATTCTGTTTTTGACTCGCCGGGATGCCCTATTTTTTCCTGGACTTACATTCTGTTTTTATGTCCAGCGGGTCATTTTATGCGAAGTATTTTTTAACTGCATCTGAATTCACAGGGGATAATAAACCTTCACCATCCATAGTAGTGAGCATCAGTGCTCCACCAGAGAAAACCTTCTTTGCTATGAATGGACCGTCGTAGTTTGGAGTCCACTTGCCCTTGTGGTCTATATGAGGAGGAAGAAGTCTCTTCAGCACAAGATCTTCCACTTGGTATTCCCGAAGCCTAACTTTCTGATCAAAGGCATTCTTCATCCTTTTCTGATATAACTACCCATGACAGATAACAGCTAATCTCTTTTCTTCGATCAGATCCAGTTGATTGTACTAAGAACGGACCCATTCTGCTTCATTCAGCTTTACATCCATCAGTACCAATAAGGAGGGTAATTCGACTTCAACAGGTAGGACTACCTCCATACCATACACAAGCTGATACGGTGTTGCCCCAGTGGATGTTCTGATCGAGGTACGATACCCATGTAGGGCAAATGGTAGAATTTCATGCCAATCTTTGTATGTAACCACCATCTTTTGCACAATCTTCTTGGTGTATTTGTTAGCTGCCTCAACAGCGTCGTTCATCTTTGGCTTGTAAGGAGAAGAGTTGTGATGTTGAATTTTGAAGTCCCGGCATAGTTTTGCCAACATTTTGTTGTTCAAGTTGGAACCATTATTAGTAATGATTCGCTCGGGAACTCCATATCGACAGATGATGTCTCTTTTCAGAAATCTGGCTACCACTTGTCTGGTGATGTTTGCATATGACGCTGCTTCGACCCATTTGGTGAAATAGTCAATGGCTACCAGGATGAATCTGTGGCCATTTGAAGTAGTTGGTTCAATCTTTCCAATCATGTCAATGCCCCACATGGCAAAGGGCCAAGGTGAAGACATCACGTTCAAAGGATTTGGAGGCACATGCACCTTATCTGCATAAATCTGGCATTTGTGACACTTCCTGGCATAAGCATAACAATCTGCATCCATTGTTGATCCAGTAGTAGCCTGATCTCAACAACGTTTTAGCCATAGCATGCCCTCCAGCATGGGTACTTTGTCTGCATAAATTTGGCATTTATGACACTTCCTGGCATAGGCACAATAGTCTGCATCCATTGTGATCCAGTAGTAACCTGATCTTAACAATTTCTTAGCCATTGCATGTCCTCCAGCATGGGTACCGAAAGATCCTTCATGCACCTCGTGCATCAGCAAGTCTGCTTCTTTCTTATCGACACATCTGAGAAGAACCATGTCAAAGTTTCGTTTGTATAATGAACCATCGGCATTAAGGAAGAAACTACCAGCCAACCTTCTTAATGTCTTCTTATCATTAGATGATGCCCCATGTGGGTATGCTTGATCCTCTAAGAAACATTTGATGTCATGGAACCAAGGCTTGTCGTCTTTAGCAATGTCCACGAGAATACGTATGCTGGTCGGTCTAATCTGGATACCGAAATCTGAGGCACATAATTGGCAGTCTGAACCTTGATCATGGAGGAAATGGTAGCCAAAGCATCTGCGAACTGATTTTCGTCTCGAGGGATATACTCAAGTTTGACTGTTGTGAAGAAAGTCAATAATCTCCTCGTATAATCATGGTATGGAATTAGATGCTCTTTGTGAGTGTACCATTTTCTGTTGGTCTGATTGATTACCAAAGTTGAATCTCCGAATACAATTAATGTCTTGATCCTGAGGTCAATGGCTTCCTCAAGACCCATGATGCAGGCTTTGTATTCAGCTTCGTTGTTAGTGCATGCAAAGGTAAGTTTTGCCGAAAAAGGTATATGAACTCCTTTAGGTGTAATGAGCACTGCACCAACTCCACGACCATTCATGTTAACAGCCCCATCAAACATCATTGTCCATTCTTCTTCTGGGTCAGGCCCTTCAGTGTGAATAGGCTCTTCATGATCCTTTGCTTTTAGGAACATGATATCTTCATCAGGGAAGTCAAATCTCATTAGTTGGTAATCATCAATGGGTTGCTCAGCTAGATAATCAGACAGTACAATGCCTTTGATGGCCTTTTGAGATGTGTACTGAATGTCATACTCTGTCAGAATCATTTTCCATCTTGCAACCCTTCCGATAAGTGTTGGCTTCTCAAATATGTACTTGACTGGATCCATTTTTGAGATCAACAAGGTAGTGTGAGTCAACATATACTGTCTTAGTCGGCGAGCAGCCCACGCTAAAGCACAACAAGTTTTCTCGAGCAGTGAATAACGTTGTTCACAGTCGGTAAACTTTTTGCTCAGGTAGTCTATTGCATACTCTTTCCGACCAGACTCGTCATGCTGGCCCAACACACACCCCATTGATCCTTCTAATACTGTCAGGTACATTATCATAGGTCTTCCTTCAACGGGAGGCATAAGGATTGGAGGTTCTTGCAAGTACTCCTTATTTTGTCAAAAGCCTTCTGACAAGCTTTGTTCCAACGGACTGTTTGTTCCTTTCTTAACAGTTTGAACAGGGGCTCACAGGTTGCAGTAAGGTGAGATATGAACCTTGATATGTAGTTCAATCTACCTAAGAACCCTCGAACTTCCTTTTCAGTCCTAGGTGTAGGCATCTCCTGAATGACTTTGACTTTGTCAGGATCAACTTCAATCTCCTTTTCACTTACAATGAATCCCAGCAGTTTACCGGAACGTACCCCGAATGTGCATTTGTTGGGGCTTAGCTTCAACTGATACTTTCTCAGACGCTTGAACAACTTCAGCAGATTTACCAGATGGTCTTCTTCAGTGAGGGACTTGGCAATCATATCATCCACATAGCACTTGATTTCTTTGTGGATCATGTCGTGGAATAATGTTACCATAGCCCGTTGATAAGTTGCCCCGGCATTCTTCAGTCCAAAAGGCATTACCTTGTAACAGAATGTGCCCCAAGGTGTGATGAAAGTAGTCTTCCTCATGTCTTCGGGTGACATTCTGATCTGATTATATCCGGAAAATCCGTCCATGAAGGAAAACACCGAGAACTGAGATGTGTTGTCGACCAATACATCAATGTGAGGTAAAGGGAAATCATCCTTCGGGCTAGCTCTATTCAGATCTCGGTAATCCACACACATCTGTACTTCGCCATCCTTCTTAGGCACTAGTACAATATTAGCAACCCACGGCGGGTAACTAGTTACAGCAAGGAAACCGGCGTCCCACTGTTTTTGTACTTCTTCCTTAATCTTCATGGCCATATCTGGACGAGTACGGAGTAGCTTTTGTTTCACTGGAGGACAATCTTCTTTCAAAGGCATCTTGTGCATAACAATGTCCGTATCTAGACCTGGCATGTCTTGATAGGACCAAGCAAAGACGTCGACGTATTCTCGAAGCATGTCAATAAGTTGTTCCTTCACTGAATCTTGCAGACTGGCCCCAATCTTCACTTCTTTTAAGTCTTCTTCGGTACCGAGATTAACTGTCTCAACTTCTTCCTGATGAGGAGTAATCACTTTCTCTTCTTGCCTTAACAATCTGGCTAACTCTTCAGGTAACTCATAGTCTTCTTCAACCCCTTCATCAGCTTGATTAATTGGATTGTCGAAGTCATACAAGGTCATAGCACTGCTGTTGTCGATGCAATCTGGAGGATAATCTCTGCAAGGGTTGAGATTGGTTCATTTTAGTGACCAGTTTTAATCATGTTTAGAAAAAGTGAAAATGAAGTTATTTATTTCGAAAACATTGCCATTTTATTGTTTTGTACAAAAGTGAAAAATGAAAAAGACAGTGAGCGAAAAAGAGACTCGTTTGCAAAAGATTTCTGATATTCATTGATTAATCCATTTGCACAAAATTACAATATGGCCCTATTACATAATGAGTCCTGACACCTTGGGCAGGATGCAGGACTTGATGCATGCTAAAAAAAGACATGAAATAATAATTACTCTGCAGGAGTAACCCTTATAATTTCCTGGGAAGACCAGTTAAGGACTTGGTTCCCCAGGATCCTTGGATGTATCCAGCTCTCCAGGTTGCGGTCGCTTTCCTCCTCGTCTTCCAGATTATTAACAGCATCTGGGGTGAGCATCCCCCCACTGACAAATTTGGGCTCTTTTGCAGCCTCTGATTGATCTTGTCGGAATGGTCTGTAATCCAAACCGAATCTATCTTCTTTCTTTTCCACTGGCAGCAGCTTGCCCCAGCCTTGAGCAGTACCTTCTTCAACAACCTTTCGGGCTTGCTGATAAGAGATGATTAAAGTACCCATCTTGTCCTCTTGGGATGCAGCCAATACTCCAGTAGCCTCATTAACATTCAAGGCCTCAAACCCTTGGCTCATTGTCTCATGGATTTCACCATCCATCTCAATATATTTGTAAGTAGCCAGCTGGCTAACAAATATGTCTTCCTCACCACAGATGGTGATAACCTGTCCTTCCCATTTGTACTTCAGTTTCTGGTGAAGGGTCGACGTTACTGCGCCCGCGGCGTGAATCCAGGGTCGACCTAGTAAACAGCTATATGCCGGTTGTATGTCCATCACATAGAAAATGGTCTTAAAGACATGTGGACCGATTATCACTGGCAACTCCACCTCTCCCAGAACAGATCTTTTGGAGCCATCAAAAGCCCTGACAACAAGATTACTTGGCCGGAGAGCTATCCCATCATACTCAAACTTGACAAGAGCCTTCTTTGGTAAGACATTGAGTGAGGACCCAGTGTCCACAAGAACATGAGATAAGACAGCTCATTCGGACTCCAGAGTTATACGCAAGGCTTTATTGTGGAGACGTCCTTCTGAAGTTAAATCAGCATCAGTGAACCCTAGCCCATGGCTAGTATTGACATTCGATACCACTGTTTCCAACTGATTTACAGTGATCTCTTCTGGCACGTAGGCAGCGCGCAGAACTTTGAGAAGTGCATCTCGATGGGCTTCGGAACACAACAACAGTGATAGGATTGAGATCTTTGAAGGAGTCTGGTGGAGCTGGTCCGCAACTTTATAGTCACTTCTTTTGATGATTCTCATAAACTCATCCACATCTTGATCGAAGGATGATTTGTGAGTTTCTTTTGGTGCAGATTCTTCCGGTATCACACTTTTCCCCTTGGCTTTGGCAACAGCCTCTGCCTCAGAGATGGTTCTAGGGACTTGTGATGCAAAGAGACGTCCGCTTCGGGTGAAGCCTCCGCCTCCCCCAACATTATCCACTTGGGGAGTGAGAACTGGAGAATCAAGAAGGACTTTCTCTCCATTGCAGTATAGATCAGCACCATAATGCCATGGTATAGCACTGTCTTTTTCATATGGGATTGGCCCCGGCACCATGATAGTGACTGGGCTTACTGCAGCTGTTGTTGGGACTACAATAGTGTGGATCATAAAAGATTGTTACAGGACCTCTGGTGGATGTAGGTGCAGGTGGATTGAAGCTTTGTTGAGAATGTTGTTGAGGTTGAAAGTTGTTGGAACTCGGGACCGTTGTCGGGTCATAATAAATTGTGACAGTGGAAACATCATTATTGGTTGTTGAATTTGTAGTAGCTGGTGCAAATGAATTTTTGTGTGTTGAAGTGACAGATGGAATGATTGCTGAAGTTGTAGTTGAATTAGTTGGAACAATGGTTGTTGCATTTGTAGAAGGTTCACTTGTTGTTGACAAAAGGGTTGTTGGTGTTGTAGAAGTTGTGGTTGTAATTTGCAGAATGCCTTCTTTAATCAAGTCATTGATGCCTTTCCTCAAGCTGGCAGACCCATTCTCAGAAAGTTTGCATGATTCACAACAGGCCTCACAACCTGGAAACACTTGGCACTTTAAAAGCTGGGCTTTAACCTCTGCCAGAGGTGTTTGAATACATGTAATGTCCTCTATTAAACTCATGGGTGAACTATCCTCTACAACATTAATCCTTGGCCCAATGTGGCTTGGCATAGGATTCTTCATTACACTGGGAGGAGGTGCAAAGTTCAGGGCTTTTGAATCTACCAGATCCTGAACCTTCATATGTAGAGCTCTGCATTTTTCCGTAGAATGGCCAGTGTAAACACCCCAAATTTGCCCTCACTAAGTCCACACCATGTCTTGTGATCTTTCATATTTGCATTAGTTTAAACATATCATCTCATATTGCATTTTTGTTTCACTGCATTAGTTCAAGATCATCTGCATCTAGGGTTTGTGATCTGAGCAATCCAAGGATTCATCTGAGCCACTCCAAAGGATTCCAATCATTCCAAGAGGGGCCATGTATGTTCTACCATCATTTTATATCCCTCAAAGATCAAGGAAGTCAAAAAAATCACAAGAACTTGGAAAGCATGGAAGCAGAGCTAGGGTTTCACTACACAGATGACCTGAAATTAGGGTTTTGGTTTCAGAGGCCATAACTCCAAATTTTCGGGTAATTCTTGTTTCTAATGGTCTCAATATGTTGTAAGGATCATGTGTACCAAGTTCGATGAAGAAATTCATTGTGGAAGTCATTTGTTCACTAGGTAACTTCTTGAGCAAGTCAGAGCAAAATCAGGGCATCTGAGGCCCCCAACAATGGAACCAAAGTGGATTTTTCATCAAATTGAAGTTGTATGATCTTTATTTGATCATTTAAGTGCTTGGAAGTTCACAAAATTGAAGAAAAGTGGGCTAAACCAAAAGTTGCCAAAAATGGAAATGACTTGTAATGTAAACTTTCCATTTTGGGAAAGTTTTTTCAACCTCCTCTTTCTCAACCAAAAATGCTTCAAATGGAAAATTGTTGGTCATGAAAGATGTAGATTGGATCATTCCCTTTTCAAAAAGTACAAGAACAAGTTCTAATTCATTATGGAACTCAAGTTATGGCCTTTCAAAGTTGGCAAAAATCACATAATTTTTAAGAATACACCAAAGAGGGATTTTTGCAAAACCACTTGCCAAGCTATTTTGTGACTTCAAATACACTTCTATGCATCATACCAACATAGCACATTGCCTAAAAGTCAGAATTGGCTCAAGAATCTCAAGTTTTCATGCCTTGGCCATGAAGAAATCACAAAAGGGCCAAACTTCATAGAATTTGCAAAAGAGCACATAACTCACAAACTTGCTGCAGCATCTCAATTTCAATTCTATAGCTCTCCTTGATCAAAGCTGAGGCCAGACATGCCCTTGTACCTCCTCTGAACCATCCCATACCTCAAGTACAAACTTTATTGACTTTGTACAAAAACACCCATACCAATCACCATAGGCCACAACCACTTCTCTGACCTATCACAACTTGTTATGTGGATCAAACCCAAGCCATAACACACAACATTGCAGCCTGAAACCTCAGAATCCTCAAGTTCCCAAAATCACTCCATTTTGTAAAAGCATTCGAAACTCTCTGCTCACTCACTCAAACTCCAAACAAATTTCACCATTCATCTCAAAATCATCTATAGAACACAAAGCAACCATTAAAACAGCCAAAAACACCCCACAAGTGAAACACGATTCTGGTGCAACAAGGCTTCATTCTCTCAAACCAGCTCATTTCAGCTTGTTCTAGGCATTACAACATCACTAGGGGGATCATTGGAGACTTTTTTGCACCAAAGAGAAGTCTTGAAAGCTCAGAACCAGGAAGCTTCACTTCAGGTAACCTCAAGAACAAATTTTCCAGAAATCTCTTTTTAAGTTATAGAAATGTTCCCCATGTTCCCCTGATCACACTGCACTTGTTATTTTTGAAAATGATGAAGAAACGACATTGAACTGAATCTCTGAAATTTTTGACCTAAAAGAAGTTTGATTCGATTCATGCTTGTTTCTGAAAATAAATGAATTTCGTGCCTGGATTCTTGTTTGTTGTTGTTCACTGATCAATTCTTGAGAGTTTGAGGGTCTGGGGTGGTGTTTTGGGGTTGCTCAGGGAGGAGCTGGTCGGAGAAGATGACCGGAGGTATTCTCCGGCCACCTGAAAGTCATTAAATATTTAATTAGGGTTTAGGGTTAAGTTTAAACGTGAGCCCTTGGATCTTTGTTACCCGCGTGTTTGAATGGTTGGGATGTTGTCATTAAACCCTAATTCACTTAATTAAATTAATTAATTAAAATTAACTGAGTTTGAATTTCAGCCTTTAGATGTGGCGCGTGGTCAAACCAAATCCCCTCAGGTTCAATCCAGACCATCTGATCAGCATACTTCCATTTAATTCAGTTTTTAATTCATTTTTTACCATTTGTTTTGCATATTTTATTTAAAATGGCTAGAAAATTCCAAAAATATTTTCCTTTTGCATTTTTAATTCAAATGTTTTTCTTAACCAGAAAACATTTTTATTTTTATTTTTTGCATTAAAAAACCATTTTAAAAATATTTAAATGTTTATTTTAATTAATTAATGGAAATTAATTAATTAAAATACCATTTAGGTTTCTAAAAATTCCAAAAAAATTCACATTGCACCTTAGGACATTTAGAAACATTTTCATGCCATTCATACAAATTTCGTTTTGGTTTTGAATCATCTTTGACATTTTTCTTGAATTTAGGGTTCATAAAAATCCTATTTTTGAACCCTAACTTCAAGAATTCTTTTCTGCCTAACCATGAATGGTATGACAGTGATTCTTTTTGCATTGATCTTCATATAGCATGTAGTATCTAGCATAATTTTGTCACAAATTTATCTTGCATTTTTTTATTTGATTTGCATTTTTTCCCTTTGAGTGCCTTAAAACCCTAGCAAACTTAGAAAATTCACAACTTTCTTTAGGTTAAGAGTTAAGCCTCCTCCTTTGGGGTGTGATGTTATATGGGGTTAGGGTTCCTTTGAGTTCATTTGCAATTTTTTATCTTATGTTATGCTTCTATTCTTGACTTTTGCATCTCATGTTGCATTAAAACCCTAATTTCTCATGTTCATTTACATACATCTTGCATATGCATCCATTCATGAACTTGCCATGACATTTCTTGCATTCACATGACATCTAAGACATCTTAGGACACATTAGAATCATGCTTGATCATTTCTCCACCCATTTTCCATGATATGCATTCATATCATTCCATGAACTTTCATGTGCTTTCATGCTTCCTACATGCTTCATTTGCATTCTCATCTCTTGTATGATCATCCATTGCACTTGACATGTCTTTGTATCATCCCATAGTATCTTTTGCATCATGTTTATGCTTCTGGTTTTGGTTTTACCTTTGCATACATTTCATTTTTATATCATTTCTTTCTTTTATGCTAACCATTTCAGGTGGTAAGTAATTTGAGAAGTGAATTTGCCTTCACTTCTCATTTCTCTTCTCATTCTTATTTTGCATCCTTGCTGCATTTTCATTTGCTTTAGAGTGAGCTTGCTCATTCATGTTCATCTCTCACTTTATTTCTTCAAGTAACTTATCTTCTTCATTGAAGTAAGTTAACTTGTTTCTTCTGCTTCTCCTCCTTTCATCTACTTCTTCCATTGGTGGCTTCTTTGAAGATCTCTTGCAAGCCTTACAAACCATAGGAACACCTAAGTATGACAATAATTAGGGTTTTGATTAGTCCCCCTTAGTTTTACCTTTGTGTCTTCTTTATGTCTCTCTTCTTATCTCATAATCAGAGACTAAACCTTTAAAGTTTTAAGGCTTTGTGATTAGGGTTATGCCTGCATCATTCTCTTAGGATGTAGTGTATAACTTTAATCCTAAGTGTTAAACCCTTAATGTGTTTAAACCTCTTAATTAATCCATCTTAATAATCACTAAGACAATAGCTTGTAACTTGGGCCTTGCATTAGGGTTCTAATTCTTCCTTAATTGGTGAAGAAGGACTAACCCTAGTGTTAATGGACAAGTCCCCCTCAAGTTGTCTTACAAACCATAAAATTCACTTCTTAATCTTACCATTGATTAAAACCCACTTTAATAAAGGTTTGTTTTGTCATGAGGTTAATCCTTAATCATGGATTAAGTTGAGGTATCTTCCTCAGCTTAAATGTTCTCATCTATTATCCTTCTATTAGGATGGTGTAATGGGTCCATTAAATCCTTGATTATGGCTTAAACTCATTACTTAACACTAAACAAAAACACCAAAAACATCTAAATAATCACAAGTAGGTTAATGATCTTAATCCTACATCATGGTGATTAAGTGTGAGGTATTTACCTCATGCTTAAGGTATTCTCTCTATCCCTAATTAGTGGGAGGATATGATGAGTTTATTAACCCTTGGTTTAGGCTTAAGCTCATTAACTTATGACAAACACAAAAATTAATAAAAAACTGAAAACATAAAAAACAAGCAATAATCGTCTCCTCCGGGATTCTTTTCTCATCATCTTCACTCACAAACGAGAACTCGCTTCTTCCGTCTAATGCAAGACAGTTAGCACCTGAGCCAGACAGGTCATACACTTGAGCATAGACAAGCAAGAAGTTCATCAGTCAATTTATCTTTCAGTCTCTTTGAGTCGAACTACGGTGTTCTGACTTCCTCATTGCACGAGAGGATACGTAGGCATAACTTAACTGTTGTCGACCAAAAGTCTATGTCTCTTCCCCCCTCTTCCAGCATTATCCTTTAAGCCTCATTCCTGAGTACTTCACTTCACTTTCTTGCATTGACACTTGTATATTCTTTTCCAGCTTTTGCACACAGATAGCACAGACACTTACCCCTTTAAACACAAATATTTCAAGCGTGGATCCCGTCGGGTACGACGGACAATCTGGGTGCTAATACCTTCCCAGGTTGTAACCAACCCCCTTTCTCAGTTTCTCTGGTTCGCAACCGTCTTATCCATATCTTTCTAGGTTTATGCAGCATTACCTTTCCTTTGGGATAAAAATGCCTAGCTGGCGACTCTATTCATCTTTCATTTCATCTTCTCCTCTCGCCGACCGTTCGCGTCTGTACCCTATCTGACCTAGTGTCACTTAGCGGGAGCGACAACCAGGTGTGTTAGAGTGAAAAGACCACCTAGCATTTGCATCATAGTTCCTTGGAAGGTTTTGAGGATCAGGTGGAGCCAATGTCCTCAACTCAACAAGATTGAGCTTTTGGAGTTGTGGCAGCAGTGTAGCATATGGCATAGGAATGGGGTCAATTACCCGGTTGACCTGAAATGGTCGTTGTTGAAACGGCCGTTGTTGTTGATTGTTGTTGTTGAATGATCTCTGTTGAGGAAATTGTTGTTGTGGTTGTTGAGCATACTGAGGAGGTGGAGCAGGGATAGTAACAGCAGCAACTGTTCTGGGTAAGTATTGGGGTCTCCCTCTTCCCATGTGTACAGAGTTTGTCTCACCAGCTCTACGGGGCCCAGCAAATGGTTTTCTTGTACTGCTTGAACTGACACCGTTATCGTAGATTTTCCCCATCTTCAATAGGCTCTCTATTCTTTCCCCAACTATCACCACATCTGCAAAGTTGGTGGAAGAGAATGCAGCCAATTTGTCAATGTATGTTCCTTGAAGAGTATTCATGAACATGTCTGCCATTTCCCTTTCAGACATAGGGGGTTGAACTGCAGCAGCAAGTTGCCTCCACCTTTGGGCATATTCCCTGAAGCTTTCACGGGAAGATTGAGACATCCCCATCAGGAGGGTCCTATTTGGATCCATGTCCAAATTATATTGATTCTGTCGGATAAAAGCTTCAGCCAAGTCTTTCCAATTCCTTACTGTGGCCCTGGTTAAGTGGGAGTACCATTCTCGGGATGCCCCAATTAGACCATCCTCGAAGTAACACATCCACAGTTTCTCGTCCATGGTGTATGCTTTTAATCTTCCCAAGAATGATTGAAGGTGGGTGCGTGGGTAGGATGTGCCATTATACCGTTCAAAGCAAGGGGGTTTGAACTTGTGAGGAATTCTCACCCCTTCCACCAGTCCCATGTCCATCACATCAAAGCCTAAGGAATTCTGGGATTCAAGAGACCTCAGCTTCTCTGCAATTTCATCTAGCCTTCGGTCGTAAACTTCGTCCCCAGCCCCAACAACTGTAAACTGCTCTTCTTGAGGATCCTCTTGCAAGATCCTACCTCCAGCAGTGTTACCCTGAGTATTCCTTATGGCATTAACTTCTGGGTTTAGATGAGGCCCAAACTCTAGTGGATCAGTGTGAGGTTGCACGTGATCGTTGTTACCGGTACCTCCTGTACCTGGATGGTGTTCTTCAGGAGTCTACCTTTCAACCAACTCCCTCAGTCTTTCCTGGCTCTGAGCTAAGCCAGTCATTACAGTCATGAATTGGGTCATTTGATTCCTCATCTCAACCCTCTCATTAGCCATTTGGGTCCTCACTTCATTCAAGTCCTGCTGAACTTGATCCATCTGAATTCCCAGAAGGTTGTTTCTCGTCGGGTACCAGTGTATTCTATTGACAGGGAACACTCTTCTACAAGCAATGTTTCCTGAAGCCACAACAAAGTGAGAAACAGTAATAAAACAAAAACCTACAAAACAAAGAAAATGTTAGTATGCAATGCAATATGCTTATTTGTCTTCCAATGGTATCCGATTTGGTTCTTTGGTTTTGACCTTTCCAGACCTCGAGGAAATGCTGATGATGTTGATAGATAAAGCCCACCATAAATAATACAAACTGATATATTACAAAGGATGAAAATACATAGTTTGATTACAATACATGCCCATGGTGGGTCAAAATACAACAACAAAAGAAAAGTACAACAAAAGAAAGAAGTACAAGCAAAAGGATCAGACATCCAATCCAAAGTCATCCTCTATGACTTCCTTCAGGAGGGCCTCAATCACTGGACCCACTGGGTGCTCTGTAATAGTCCTGATGAGGAGGTTCCTAGTAGCAATGGCACTGGTCAACCTCTTATGCCTGTCCTGATCCTTTGACCTCTTCAACCCCGCCCGGAGTTTCAATTCAGATATCTCCTTCTGAGCTGCCAACAAAGCCTCCTGATGCTTCTTCTCACTAGCCTCCAACTGCTCTATCTTAGCCTGAGTCCTTTGGTCTTCCTGTGCACGGGCTTCAGTGATCCTGATCCACCTAGCCTGGCTTTCCTCCAGATAATGCTCTGCCCTAACCTTCTGAGTCTTTGCTTCCTTGCAAGCATTTTTCAGTACCAACTCTCCTGCTCTTGCTTTTCTGATGTAGTCGTCCGTCTTCTCAATCTTGGTCAGATGCTCAATCCTGAGTCTTTCCAATCTCTCATTATCTAAACGGCTGTCATTTCTCTCCCAGAGAGTCTTCTTCAAGGCTTCAGCTAGCTGAGTATTCCTCTCCTTCAGCTTTTCAAACTCTTCCAGACTGACAGTAGTTGCAAGTTGTACTGTAGAAGGTCCAGGTACATCTTCTAAAGTAAATGGCATCCGGGTGATCTGAGCCCTGGTACGAGACCAATCAGAATACTGTGCTGAAGCAATGTTGTTGCACTTGCCAAGGATGGTTGTCCCTTTAGTCTGGATGTTATCCCAAGCCCAGGCAGCTTGTCTGACAACAACAGAGTTGGGTTAGATTTCACAGTAAAGAGTTTCAGCCACATCTTGTCCTCTGGGAGGATGAACCAAAGCATATCCCAATTGTCTCTTAAACAGTAAAGGGTTGTAGTTGATGCAACCTTTCACTCCTATCAAAGGCACATTAGGATATTGCCCACAACTAGTAATGATGTCCTTGCCTTTGGTGTTCTGAGTGCACCATCTAATGTCTTCTGATGTCAAGGCAATGAATCTCTTAGCCCAATTCTTCTGTTGATGTGGGTTCAGGAAAGTATCTGATTTTGGCAAGTGTCTTAGCAGCCAAAAGTAATAAAGAGGAGCACAACATCTGACCAGCTTTCCTCTTTGCTTTTCATTCCTCTGGTGTACTGAGTAGTAGAAGTCTCCCAGCAATGTAGGGACTGGGTTCCTCAATAAGAACAAGTGAATGGCATTCTTGCTCACAAACTTGGGTTCATCTGCAAACAAAATAACCCCATATATACTGAGGGCTAAAAGTGCACAGACAGCCTTCCATTCTCCTACTGCAGCCTTCAGGGTGGCCTGGGAGATTAAGAAGTCTAGGTGGAGGCCTGGAACCCCAGCCTTGGTTTTCATGCTCTGATCAATGAGGGAAGACTCCAAATGCAATGCCCTAGCTATGTCTTCATTTCTGGGAGAAACCATCTCAGGGTTGAAAGGAATCCCTCTCCTGATAGGAACTCCTAACAACAAGGAAAACTCTTCTAGCAATGGTCCCAACTAGAAATCAGGGAATGTGAAGCATCTGAGTGGGGGATCATAAAATTGCAAGCAAGCATGGATCATGCTCCTCTGAGATGCATCTAGATCCATGACCATATCCAATATGCCTCCATAATTCTCTCTGAACAGTGGGATATGATCAGGGGTAATGAGGGACTGGATCTGCCTGATGCCAGCTAGGGAAGGCTCAAAAAAATGGTATGTGATGTTGCTCTTTCTTGAAGTGTCCATGGATGCTGGTGAAGAGGCTGAGAATAACTGCTGATGAAGGTCACTGAATGAGATGTTGGAGATGGGTCTCTGATGAAGATAACTGGAGAAGGAATCACTGACAAACTGGTGAAGGTGCTGAAGGAGATGACTGAAGGAGTCTGAGCAGCAGAAGGGGTCAAAACCAAACCAAAGATGATATGATGGATACCATGTAAAACTAATAAGAAAATGTTAAATGATACTAAAATGATGTATGCAAATGATATGCAGGGGTTTGTGATCAAGTGCTGGATCTGTTTATTTGTCTTGGTAAAAGTCCATGCATGTTCATAAGTCCAGATGGAGGCTTATAAATCCAGTAACCGGGTGGGGGACTCAAATAAAGAGTCACAAGTCCAGGGTAATCACAAGAACTGTCCAAATAATACAACCTTAAAAAATCTAGTAACAAAAGGTATGATGAGGTCAAGGGTCCCTGCAAACCTGTAAACATCCCAACCCCCTCACATGTAATGTTCTAGAACAAGGATCCTCAGACTTGGATCAGTTATGAGAAGTGTAAACACTTCTAACCCGGAGGTATAGTGTTTACAATAACCATAAAGGATCCTCCTCTAAATCACCTCAGATGCTGAAGGTCATAAAAAGGTCATCCAGACTTAGCAGGCTTCCCAGATAGCCCTAGTACTATAGGAAATCTTTAGCACAAAGTTCTCAAGAAGAAACCCATGTCTGAACCGTGTTTCATATTCCCGCGCCAGACCGAAATGGAATGGGAAAGAATATGAAGCCACTCTAGCCTATCTGTCACTCAGGTCCCAGGTATAGGACCTTAATCACTCAATGAACCCCACCCACCAAAACATACAAGAGATCCAGCACAATGACAATGACAGTATGAAATGCATAAAACTGTAAATGAAAAGCAATAAATAAAGTTGTACAGAAAGCAATAAATAAATCAATAAATAAGCACAAGTATCACATAACACCCCCGTAAACACAAATCAAACAAGCGCTAGGAGCAACCCACAAAAAGAACCAGAAGCCCTGGTTGCAGTATAAGGCTCCCCAGCAAAGTCACCAAGCTGTCGCTCCCGAAGATATGCATCCCGGTACAAGCGCGAACGGTCGGAAAAAGGATAGGAATGAAGATGAAGTGAAATAGAGTCGCCAACTAGGCATTTTTATCCCGAAGGAAAGGTAATGCTGCATAAACCTGGAAAGAAATGGATAAGATGATCGCGAATAAGAGAAACTGAGAAAGGGGGTTGGTTACAACCTGGGAAGGTATTACAACCCAGATTGTCCGTCGTACTCGACGGGATCCACGCTTGAAAGTTTGTGTTTAAAGGGTTAGTGTCTGTGTTATCTGTGTGCAAAAGCTGGAAACGAATGTACAGGTGTCAGTGCAAAAGTGAAGTGAAATGCTCAGGAATGAGGCTTAAAAGGGAAGACTGGAAGAGGGGGGAAGAGACAGAGACTTTTGTTCGATAACAGTTAAGTTATTCCTACGTATCCTCTCGTGCAATGAGGAAGTCAGAACACCGTAGTTCGACTCAAAGAGACTGAAAATGAATTGACTGATGAACTGCCTGCTTGTCTATGCTCGAGTGTATGACTCGTCTGGCTCGAGTGCTAACTGTCTTGTATTAGACGGAAGAAGAAAGTTCTCGTTTATGAGTGAAGATGATGAGAAAATAATCCCGAAGGAGATGATTATTGTTTGTTTTTTGTGTTTTCAATCTTTTATTGCTTTTTGTGTTTGTCATAAGTTAATGTGCTTAAGCCTAAACCAAAGGTTAGTAAACTCATCATATCCTCCCTTTGATTAGGGATAATGAGAATACCTTAAGTATGAGGTAAACACCTCAAACTTAATTACCATGATGTAGGATTAATATCATTAACCTACTTGTGATTGTTTAGATGTTTTTGGTATTTTTGTTTAGTGTTAAGTAATGAGTTTAAGCCATAATCAAGGATTAGTGAACCCATTACACCATCCTAATAGAAGGATAATAGATGAGAATACTTAAGCTGAGGAAGATACCTCAACTTAATCCATGATTAGGGATTAACCTCATGACAAAACAAAGCCTTTATTAAAGTGGATTTTAATTAATGGTAAGATTAAGAAGTCAATTTTATGGTTTGTAAGACAACTTGAGGGGGACTTGTCCATCAACACTAGGGTTAGTCCTTCTTAACCAATAAAGGAAGAATTAGAACCCTAATGCAAGGCCCAAGTTACAAGCTATTGTCTTAGTGATTATTAAGATGTATTGATTAAGAGGTTTAAACAAATTAAGGGTTTAACACTTAGGATTAAAGTTCTACACTCCATCCTAAGAGAAGGATGCGTGCATAACCCTAATCACAAAGTCTTAAAACCTTAAAGGTTTAGTCTATGATTATGAGATGAGAAGAGAGACAAAAAGAAGACTCAAAGGTAAAACTAAAGGGGGACTAATCAAAATCCTAATTATTGTCATGCTTGGATGTTCCTAAGATGCAATGTGAATTTTTTTGGAATTTTTAGAAACCTAAATGATATTTTAATTAATTAATTTCCATTAATTAATTAAAATAAACATTTAAATATTTTTAAACTGGTTTTTTAATGCAAAAAATAAAAATAAAAATGTTTTTGGGTGGAGAAAAATATTTGAATTGAAAATGCAGAAGGAAAATATTTTTGGAAATTTTTAAATATTTTAAATAAATTATGCAAGAAAAATGATAAAAAAATGAAATAAAAATCAAAATAAATGAAAGTAGGATGATCAGATGGACATGATTCAAACTGGAGAGGGAAGTGTTGACCAGCGCGCAAATGAAATGTTGGGATTCACTCTGAGTTAATTTTATTTAATTAATTCTAATTAACTAATTAAATGTGAATTAGGGTTTAATGAGGCAATCTGAGCCATCCAAACACGCGGGTAACAAAGATCCAATGGCTGATATTTAAACTAACCCTAAACCCTAATTAACCTCTTAATGACTTTCAGGTGGCCGGAGAAGACCTCCGGTCATCTTCTCCGGCCAGCTCCTCACCCTAACTTCCACCCTAGGCCACCCCAGACCCCTTAACTCTCCAGAATCACTCAACTAACAACCCTAAACACGAATCAAGTAACAAAATCCATTTATTTTCACTCAAGATCATGAATCAAAGGCAAATGGAAAAATACGCAGAAATTTCAGAAGTTCAATACATGCTCAATACTTGATCATTTTCAAAACTAAACACATCATGATCATCAGTGAATCATGAAGAATCATTTAGGAACTTAAAAACGCATTTCTGGAAAAAAAAGTTCTTGAGGTTACCTGAGATGAAGCTTTGTTATCTGGAGCTTTATGGCCACTTCTCTTGTGCAAAACCACTCCTCTTAACCTCCAGATGAAGCTTTAATGCTTGGAAGAAGTTTGTAATGGCTGAAATGAGAGCTTGAACTCTTGCTGGCCAGAAATCGTGTTTTGGTTTTGGGGGGTTTTTGGTTGCAATGAAGGGTGGGAAATGATCCTTTGATGAAGTTGAGTTGATTGATGAAAATAGTTTTAAGTTTGAGTGAGTGTGCTGTGAGTTTCGAATGCTTTTGCAAATGGGGTGATTTTTGAGAGCTTGGGCAATCTGAAGTGTTAGGCTTGTGTATGTTATCAAATGAGCTCCTTGAGGCATGCTTGTAAAGTCCTGATAGGCCAGAGAGTGGGTGGTGGCCTGTGGTGATTGGTATGGGCTCTCTTGCAACAAGTCAACAAAACTTGTACTTGAGGTATGGGCTCTCTTGCAGCTGGATTTTTGGCTTGTCCTGGTTCAACAAAGATCAAGGAGAGCCATGGACTGCATTTTTTGGTGATTCAGCAAGTGGAAGTATGGTTGTGTATCATTTTGCAATTTTCATGAAGTTTGGCCCTTTTGTTATTTCTTGATGGGCAAGGCATGAAATGAGATGATTCTTGGGCCAATTCTGACTTTTAGGCAATGCATTATGTTCGTATGATACATAGAAGTGTATTAGAGGTCACAAAATGGTTTGGCAAGTGGTTTTGCAAAAATCCCTCTTTGGTGTATTCTTTAAAATTATGTGATTTTTGCCAACTTTAAAAGGCCATAACTTGAGTTCCATAATGAATTAGAACTTGTTCTTGTACTTTTTGAAAAGGGAATGATCCAATCTACAACTTTCATGGCCAACAATTTTCCATTTGAAGCATTTTTGGTTGAGAAAGAGGAGGTTGAAATACTTTCCCAAAATGGAAAGTTTACATTACAAGTCATTTCCATTTTTGGCAACTTTTGGTTTAGCTCAATTTTCTTCAATTTTGTGAACTTCCAAGCATGTAAATGATCAAATAAAGATCATATAACTTCAATTTGATGAAAAATCCACTTTGATTCCATTGTTGGGGGCCTCAGATGCCCAGATTTTGCTCTGACTTGCTCAAGAAGTTACCCAGTGAACAAATGACTTCCACAATGAATTTCTTCATAAAACTTGGTACATATGATCCTTATAACATATTGAGACTATTAGAAACAAGAATGACCAAAAAAATTGGAGTTATGGCCTCTGAAACCAAAACCCTAATTTCAGGTCATTTGTGTAGTGAAACCCTAGCTCTGCTTCCATGCTTTCCAAGTTCTTGTGATTTTTTTGACTTCCTTGATCTTTGAGGGACATAAATGATGATATAACATACATGGACGCTCTTGGAATGATTGGAGGCCTCTGAAGTGGCTCAGATGGATCCTTGGATTGCTCAGATCACAAACCCTAGATGCAGATGAACTTGAACTATGCAGATGAAACAAAAATGTAATATGAGATGATATGCTTGAACTAATACAAAGATGAAAGATCACAAGCCAATGGTGGGAAATTAGTGAGGGAAAATTTGGGGTGTTTACACTTAGGTCACTCAACAATTTCCGACTAAATATCATATCAAAAACATAACACCCTGATGCCTTACTCTAATCCTTGTCTCTTTGATTTCAATTGAATAAGCAACTCTGGTCTTCTATCCTTCGTCCGGGGTATACTTGTCTCAATTTGAAACGTGTAGTCACATCCTTTTGTTTTCCCATCACGCTTCACCACAACTTTAGGTTCCCATAAGAAAACAATGTTCTTACTTGCAACTTCTATTCATCTGAGAGGTACTCTCGATTATCCAAGATGCCACCGCGACTTTAAAACTGAAGCGCTGGTGTAGAACCCCAAATTTGCCCTCTTAATTTTAAGCATCATAATACACCATTTTCATCATAAGCATATCATATATATAGCATTATAGAATAGAAAAATAAAGCATGACAAACATCAAGCCCTAGCATGAGGCATATGGCCATCTGGGGAGGTGTTGAAGGCCATTTAAGCCAGGACAAGGGTTCCAATGGATTTGTGAGAGGCCTATGATGAGTCTAAACTCCTTTGGCAAGGCCAAGTTCACTTGCAAAAGCTCAGAAGATTGCTTAATCATCACAAGTTTCAAGACAATGCAAGGCTCCTAAGCAGTGCAACCAAATTAGGGTTTTGGTTTCAAGGGCCTTAACCTCTTAATTTAGGCCAACTCTTTTGGGAAATGTTTTCTATATGATAATAGGTTCCTACATGTCAATTTTCATGGAAAAATTCCAAGTGGAAGTCAGTCATTGCCTCAGTTACTTGCAGATGAAGCAGAAAGTCAACTGGGCCCTGAAAAAGTCAACTGTGCCATTCCAAGGGGTCCAACCCAACTTTTTTGGCCAAATGAGGTCTATTAAATGTTATAAGATGTTTGGTTAGCTTAAAGTACAAGAATTTTGGTGGTTTGAGGGGTTTTGGCAAAAGTGCACAAAGTTGGTCATGGAAAAGTTACTATTTTTGGCCATTTTGACCTAAAACTTCACAAGGCCTTAACTTGACCAAGTGAGCATTCTAGGGAAAATTTCCAAGTGAGAATTCTAGGGCAAATTTCCAAGTTTCAAGGCCAAGCCATTTGCACAAATGCTCAAAAGTGGATAGTTTGCTATGCTATGTCCAAAGTAAGTTTACACAATCAAAATGCATCACATTTAGGTCATTTGGCTCAAAGAAAAGTGGCAAAATTCGTGCACATGAGAAAGTTCCATAAAACTTGCATTTTACACTTGAATTTTCATAAGGCATGTCCATTGTGTGATAGCTTACATCCAAGGGCTGAAATTGCTTGTTGTGAATCATGGGTGGGATGGTGAATGCACATGCAAGAGAGGCCAGCAAATCATGAGCTTGGCATGCTTATGGCACACTTTGGCCAAAATTGCATTTTCACAAAAATCAGCCCTCTCTCACGTGCATTTGTTCTAACCCTTTTGCATTGCCATATATATTCCATAACTATCAGAATTAGGGTTAGAGGCAGCCAGAATACACACTCATTCTCTCATTCTCATCTTTTATGCAAAATTGCTCATTCTCCACAAACTCTTGCTACAAGAATCCATTCACAAAACTCTTGCTGGATTCTTAATCCTCATCACTCATAGATCATTTCCATACCATTTGTTTGGATTATTCTTCAAGAATCATCCATTTCCCATTCCTTGTGCACATTTGCATTTTGTGCCATAACTCTTGATCTAGGCAAGCTTTCTTCAATCCAAGACCATATTCATACTCCTCTTACCTCAAGGATCATTAAGCACCCATGGATCTAGATTTATAGTGAAGTTTGTTCAAGTGGCCATTTGAGAAGCTTTGAAGCACAAGGAAGCACATTGCTGGATTTACAAGCTTGCAAAGCCTTAGATGCATTTATTTTGCATCCAAGGGGATAAGGAGATCATTTGCCATCATTTTACACCATTCTTGACTTCAAATTTTGGACAACATCTTAGGTACACTCAAATTTCGAATCTCATATAAATGTGTTTGGTTGTGTGTTTTAGAATCCTCATGTTGTGCTGGTTACAATGCTCTTTGTAGTTTGTGAAATGGTTGAGTATTCACAAAGTTATGGTGATTTAAAGTTTCATGGACAATTTTATTTTCATTAATATCTTGAGTTTCTTTAAGTTTTAATTCAATCCAAGCATGTATTTGTGTTTAGTGATGTTAGATTATGTATTCTGGAGAGTTTCATGGCCGACCGTGGTTTAGTTTGGATTTTCATGAAGCTAGGGTTTAGGGTTAGGGTTTTGTTCATTAATGGTGGTGAGAATTTTAGGGTTTCTTCATGAAGAATAAGGGGCTGCATATTCAGCGCTATCTGCACCCCCCCCATGCGCGGCCCATTGAATTTTCCAACTAGCATGTTTGCTCCTTGCACCCCCTTTGGCCCATTTGCTTTATTTTCATTTTTTTTCTTTACCAATTTATTCCATTTGCTTTTAATTCATTTAAAATATTTCTTTAACTCTAAAAAATCCAAAACAATTCATATACACTCCTTGATTCATCTAGTTTTTTATCATGATTTTTCCAAATTTTTATTTTTATCCCACGTGGCCAAATAAATTCAACATTGAGCATTGCTTTCTTGTGGACTCTCATAGACCAATCTGCCTTGTCCAATTTCTATTTTCCTCATCCTTTAAGCTATGAACCCCATTCTTTTGGCATTCAAATCCTAAGACACTTTACTATCTTTATGATTTATCTTGGATTTTTCACAAATTTCCTTGCTGGACTTTGCTTGAGTTACTTGTGCCTTAATTTTCAAAACCCTAAATGGTGATACCTTGCATCCTTGAGCTTCATTGACCTGGTTTGGTGCTGTATTTTTGCAAACCCTTTTGTATTCTCATTTCTTTGAGTTTGGAGAGTACTTTGATGGTTGGGTAGAATTTTTAAGTGCTTGGATCTTTTTCTTGGGTATTTTCTTCCTCACCTTGCCTTGTTTTGCATTCTTTGAGTCTTCTAGTCTCTTTTAAGTTTAGAAGGGCACTTGTGCCAACTTCTCTTCATCTTTTGGGGTCCTTTAGAGGTCTATGGTTGCTCCTGGTCTTAGGATAGGGTTTGAGTCTCCTTGAGTCTTGGTGTTTGGTCTCTTTCATGTGCTTTATTTCTTTAATTGTTAAGCATGCCTTCATTGCATTTGTTTCACTTCCAATCATCTCAATATGATCTTGTGTTGCTTTGCTTATCATCTTGTGAACTCTTTGCCATGCCTATATGCTTGTGTAGCTTCTGACTTGTTGGTTCATGCCTTGATTTTATGTTGTTACACTAACCTTGCAGGGGCTATGGTAAGTTTGAGATGTGGGAATTGAGTTCCACATCTCCATTTCTCATCTCTTCTCATTTTGTTTATATGGACTAACATATTCTTGTTGGGCTTAGGCCTTTCTCATCTCTCCTCTTATATTCTTCTTCTTCTCTTAAGATCTTTTTAGGTTAGAAATACCTCACAAACCCTAGGAACTCCATGCATGCTAACTTAGGATAGAAACTTCCCCCTAGTTTTTCCTTTTTGCTCCTTTGGTTCTCTTTCTCTTCTCATCTCATAATCATAAAAAAAACACTTTAATAACTTTGAAGAGATGCATTGATCTATAGCCTTATTCCATGAGGTATGCTTGTAGTCTTCCCATCTTGGGATAGTACAAGTTTACCTTGTGATGCACAAGTCTGATCAAGGTATCTCCTTCATAAAAGAAGAGCATAAAAAACACTTCTTCATCTGTAATTAACCAAAAACACTTAATAAGAAAACAAGTTAGTGAGCCTAAGCTCTAATCTTTGGGTTCAAGTTTTGGGGATCTTCTCCTTACTTGAGTGTGCTTGTTCTATTATTCCATCTTGGAATGTAGTGACAAGTGCACATTCCATTGATGAGAGCTTGAGTTCACTTCCTTGTGACACACTCATAAAAGCTTCATAAAAAACACAAATAAACAATAAACGTCTCTCCTTCGGGAATTCTTTTCTCATCTCATTCACTCCTTACGTGAACTTGCTCCTACTTGTCACTTTGCAAGACGGTAACGCACTCGTCGTCCGAGCCTGCAACACCTGAGCATTGACATAGGCAGTTCAAGCCTTTAATTCATGAGCAATTTTCCTTTTGGTACCCCTAGTTAGGGGAACTACGGCGTCTCTGATCCTCATTATCCTGATGAGGTACGTAGGCAGCGGGGTAGGGCCCGTTCGAGCACAATCTTTATTTTCCCTACATTTTTTCTCTTTGATTCCTTATTTCAATTCTTTTCCAGTTCCAGTTTATTTTCATTTTCATTTCTTTTGCTGCAGCTTTCATACCCTCACCCTTTGAAACAGTTTCTTTGCAAGCGTGGATCCCGTCGGGTACGGCGGACGATCTGGGTGCTAATACCTTCCCAGGTCGTAACCGACTCCCGAACTCAGTCTCTTTGGTTCACAGGACCTGTGTCCTTCCTCTTCTTTTCTTTTGGTTTGTGCATCATTACCATTCCCTTTCTTCGGGATAAAAATGCATGGCTGGCGACTCTATTCTTTTTTCCGCGCCACTTTCGTGTTTGTACCAGGATGGAAATCCGGGGAGCGACAGCTTGGCGACTCTGCTGGGGAGCGAACCCAGAATCTCTGGTTCCCCTGTGAGTCTCTCCTAGCGCTTGTGTGTTTCTGTTTCATTGGGTGATGTTTATTTGTTGTGGCTTGTTGTATTTTATTGTTGTTTATTTACAGCTTTATTTATAGTTTTCAGTCTTTATTTACTGCATCATGTATATACTGGACTGTCTGGACTGGTTTTCTTTGGTGGGATGGGTGTTACTTGTTCTTGAGAGATATGAGCCAAGTACCCGGCTCGAGTGCACCATAGGACTTATAGTGGTTCCACTTTGGCCTCATGAGATCTTGTCATGGGGGTAGTAGTGAGTTCCACACCCAGGTTGCGATTGTCTTGGAAATGTCTTGATTTGGGGATCTTCCTCTCTCATTTCATAACCCTGACAGTTATGTGCAGCTGGGGACCGATCATTGAGAACCTTGTGGAAACATCCCTCTTTAGTGATGACAGTGGCAACCCACATTTTGTGGCAAACCCATTCGCATCCGAGGGCCCACTTGGGGATCGCATAGGATGACCTTGTTTCCCGGACTCAGCTGAGGCCTCCCTGCGTAGTATATAATGCCAAACCGATTCCCTAATTTGGTCATGAGCCATTTCTCGGAGATGGTGACAGTATTATTGCTATGTGGCTTTGAGAGTCCGTGATGTCTGACCCGGAGCCTTTTACCCGTGAGATTGGGGGGGTTGTTTACAGGTGTGCAGGAACCCATGACCTCAACATACACTCATCTGTTCAGTGGTTCTTGTTATGATCTTTGGTCCTGTGATTATGATCCATGGTTCTATGATTCTATGGTTCCGAAGTTATGGTTCTGGAATTCCTGATTTCTTGATACTGTGATTCTGAGATCTTCTACCAGAGAGTTGTGATTATCAGAGGGTGTGACTCAGTAAACTTTTGGGTTTGCCAGTTATTCAGAGGGGCCCTTGTCAGTGTTCCAGTTCAGATGGTCCCAGTTGGTCATATGCTTGCATTGCATTACATTTGCATCATTCTTTACATTAACTGTTTATGTTTCCCATTTTTCAGGTCATTGCTCATATCTGTTCCCATTTCTGGTATTCTTATCTCCATGGCAGAAATCAGAAGAGATCCGAGAAAAAAGAATGTGCATTATACATTTCTTCAGCCGGAAGTTAAAAGTGTTCAGAGGTTAGCAGGTTTGATGAACGATCAAGTCTTAGGTAATTTCAAGAAAAGATATGGCCAGATACTGAAGTTTGTGGACAAGCCTACTGCAGACCAAAAGGACAGCTTGCATACTTTGTTGCAATTTTATGATCCTCTGCTGCGTTGCTTTGTTTTTCCAGGTTACATCTTAGCTCCGACATTGGAAGAGATCTCCAGCATGCTGAGTGTTCCGATCAGAGAGACATTGTCATTCTACGGGTCAGAGGTTGTGCTCAGAGATGAAGACATAGCCAAGGTTTGTAGGTTGCCAGTTGTTTCAGTCAGAAAGGCTCTGCAAGAGAGTGAAGACAGAGGTCTCCCCTGGAGTGTACTTATCCCAGAGGCTGAGAAGTATGCTACAGAGGCTAAGTGGAATGACTTTGGGGCTTTGCTTGCATTGATGGTATATGGGTCTAGCCTGTTTCCTGGAGAGAAAGAATTTGTCAGCTTAGAGGTGATCTCAATCTTTGCAAAAGGCAATCCAGTGCCTACTTTATTGGGTGACTTTTATTTTAGTGTCCATTACAGAAACGAGAAAGGTAGAGGTGGTCCAGTGGTCTGCTGTGCTCCTTTGTTTGTTGAATGGTTTGCTAGACAGTTGCCTAAGTCAGGTGCCTTCAAGGATATACGAGACGAATGGAGATGGTCCAGAAGACTGATGGGATTGACTGAAGAGGACATTGCTTGGGGTTATGACAGGGATTTGCTAGGAAAGGAGTTGATGGTTAGTTGCGGAAGGTTTGCTGGAGTACCTTTGCTAGGAAGGAAAGGTGTCATCAGTTACTACCCAACATTATCCAGAAAGCAGTTTGGCTACCCTTTGAAAGATCCTCCTCAGATGGAAATGTTTGCTGAATCTTTGTACTTTCCTGCTGATGGAAACAGAGAGTTAGTTCAACAAGCAGTCCAATCCTGGGCTCACAGGATAAAAAAGGGGAAGAAAGACTTCGGCCGAGTTGATCCCAAGACATATCCACCATATGCAGAATGGTTACAAAGACATATCGAGTCAGTTCTCATGCCTTTTTCAGTCGAGGCTCCACTTTATCCCCGAGAGGTACCAAGTCAAAGCAGTACGGTTTCCTTGGAGGAGTACAAGAAGCTAGAAGCTCAGCTGCATGAGGTCAGAGTAGAGAATATCGAGATGGTAAGCCTATACCACCAGGCCAATAGAGCCAAGAAGGAAGCTGAAGACAAGCTGCAGAAGCTCCAAGCCTCTCTAGAAGACAAAGAGAAGGATTTTGCCAGGAGAGAAGCCCATTTCCACAGATTGGCTATGATGGAAGCTCAAAGAGAAGCTAAGCGCAAGGAGACTTTAAAGACTCTCAAAAGTGCTCGTCAGTCCATTGTTTGGCTGCAAGGCCAAAGAGATGAAGAGCAAAAGAAATTCAAGGAGAAGGAAGAGTTCTTTGAAGTTCAAATGGCTTTCAAGAAGGAGGAAGTGGAGCAAGTCCATGCCATCCGGAGAGAGAAGACCCAACAGCTAGCCCAAAGCCAACTAGCTCTGGAGGAAGCAAGGAAAGAGATCGAAGAGCTCAAGCTGAGATCAGGTGTCAAGAAAAGCAGGGCAGAGGTGGCAGATCCTGGGTCCTTGGCTTAGTTGTTTATTGTTCAGGCTACCTACAGGCTTGTTGTAGGAGTCTTGCTTTTATTTCTTTTTTCTTTATGTACTGACATGTAACCCTTCGGGGAATATTTCTGGTTGTATTCTGACTTTTAGCCTACAGTGGTTTGTTCACGTTTAGTATTAATGTGCAAATTACCATTTTGAATGCGCAAGACTCGTTTGTCTGGATACTGCTAATGTCTGAACACTTATCCAAAAGAAAGTTTGAAAGCTAAGCACTGAAAGTGATTGTCCGAGATAGATGCCAGAACTGGGGGATGCCAAATGCTTAAGATTGGGAACATGAACAGTTACATTGCATTACATATAACCTGTTTGTTTATTTTGCAGGTGTTGTCTCAGTTACTAAAGTGTTTTGTGATCTCAGGAACTATAGCTCCTCGTAAAGTTCGAGGACAACCAGCAGTACACAGATATCCAACCAAGATTAACAGAGAAAGAGTCATGGACCAGTTACAAGCGGACTTGACAGATCTGAGACAAAGTATGGATAATTTTATGACACTAATGGCTAGCATGGGGCAGAACCAAGAGCGTCTGCGGGAGATGGTTGAGAATCAGAATAGGAACACTGCGGCTGCTGCTACTGCTGACAATCATACTGGTGCGGGCGCACGTCAGGTTGAACCTCCTGTTACACAGCCAGGAGTGACAATAATCAACGATGGGTTGCGTAACCTTCAGATGGACAATCATGACGACCAGTTCACTCTACTTGATGAAACTGAAGGTCAAGGAGCAGAGATGAACAAGAGGTTCGAAGAGATGGCTGAGCAAATCAAAGCTATTCAGTCCCAAAGCTCTTTGGGATTTGACATAACCGACTTGGGCTTGGTTCCGGGGGTCAGGATCCCGTATAAGTTCAAAGTTCCAACCTTTGAGAAGTATGATGGCACTACTTGCCCGAAGACCCATCTGCAATCATTTGTCGGGAGAATTGCCGCTCATATAGATGATGAGAAACTTTGGATGTATTATTTTCAGAATAGCTTGGTGGGAGCTTCTCTTGAATGGTACATGAAGCTCAATAGGGTCAGTATCAAGAGTTGGAAGGATTTAGCTGAAGCCTTTGTGAGGCAGTATCAATATAACATGGATATGGCTCCGAAACACACGCAGTTGCAGCACATGGCTCAGGCGGCAAAAGAAAGTTTCAAAGAATATGCCCAGAGGTGGCGCCAGCTAGCTGCCAGGGTGCAACCACCCCTCTTAGAGGATGAAATGGCCGACATGTTTATGGGCACTCTCCAAGGTGTTTTTCTAGAGAGGTTGGCATCTAGCTCGGCCACCAAGTTCAATGATATAGTGATTACTGGAGAGAGAGTTGAGACTCTGTTAAAGACGGGGAAGATTCAGGACCCTAATACTGCTGGTAGCTCTGGGGGAGCGAGGAAAGCCTTTGGCAGACCTCCTAGAAGAAGAGAAGGGGAAGCTAACGCAGTATATGGCCGAGGCAGAGGCAGAGGTTATAGACGAGAATACAATCAGATAGCTGCAGTCACAATTCCCACTACACCAATTCAACCAGCTCAACAGGCTCTACAACAGCCTCAGCAACAACAGCAGCACAACTATCAACAGAGATCGTATCAACAGAGGCAGTCACGCCAAGCTGATAGGGTTTTTGATGTGATCCCAATGACTTACACAGCTTTACTCCAGAGATTGTTGGAACTGAACTTAATCCAACTGAGGACCTTGGCTCCACCTACTGGAACTCTTCCTCCAGGTTACGACGCCAATGTTCGATGTGCTTTCCATTCTGGGGCACCCGGGCACTCAACGGAGAAGTGCAGGGCTTTGCACTATAAAGTTCAGGAATTGATCGACTCCAAAGCAATCAATTTTGCGCCGCCTCCGAATGTCACGAATAACCCTATCCCTAATCATGGGGGAGCCAGGGTTAATGCTATTGAGATGGAGGAGAGGTTGAACTTGGTGGAGAGGGTTGAAGAAGTGAAGACCTCCTTGTTGCTGGTCAAGGAGAGATTGTTGAAGGGTCAGGTTTTCCCGGGTTGTGGACTTGATTGCGAAGACTGTGTTGAGTCGAAGAATGGTTGTGACAAATTGAAGACTGGTTTACAGAGACTGATGGATGATGGGCTGTTATAGTTCGACAGGGTTGATAAGAGGACTGATGAAGTGTCAACGGTGACCATATACTATGATCCTGCTGAAATGCCAGCGCAAAGAGAGTCGGTTACTATTTATGTCCCGGAAGTAAGTCCCGTCACCATCATGGTGCCTGGACCTATTCTGTATTCAGATGAGAAGGCTATTCTGTGGCATTATGGATCAGAAGTGTATGTCGGAGGACAGAAAGTGGAAGATATGGCAGTAACCATGGACCCAGCTGTGGTGAATGTTGGGGGAAGTGGAGGTTTCACGAGGAGTGGTCGCTTATTCGCTCCCCAGACTTTGAGAGGAGACACTGATGCTGAGGCTTCTGCTAAAGCCAAAGGGAAGCAAATAGCAACTGACGATAATGCCACTCCCGCTCATGGTCAAAGTACTTTCGAGAAGGAAATGGAGGAGTTCATGAGGATTATTAAGAGGAGCGACTACAAGGTAGTCGAGCAGCTAAATCAAACTCCCTCCAAAATCTCTATCTTGTCGCTGCTGATGTGCTCACCAGCTCATAGAGAAGCCCTTCTGAAGGTATTGCAGATGGTGTATGTTCCTCAGGAGATTACCGTGAATCAGTTAGAAGCCGTGGTGGGAAGTGTGAATGCGAGCCATGGTCTGGGCTTTACTGATAGGGACCTTAGTACTGAAGGGAGGAATCATAACAAGGCTCTCCACATCACAATTGAATGCAAAGGGGTTGTGCTGTCTCATGTCCTGGTTGATACTGGGTCATCTCTTAATGTCTTGCCGAAGAAGGCGTTAATGAAACTCAATGTGGAAGGGGTTGTTTTGAGGCCAAGTGATTTGGTGGTGAAGACTTTCGACGGTTCTCGGAGGTCTGTCTTTGGGGAGGTTGAGTTTCCAATCAAGGTTGGGTCGCAAGTGTTTAAGAGAACGTTCTACGTGATGGACATCCAACCTGCTTATAGATGTCTACTTGGTCGACCATGGATTCATGCCGCAGGGGCTATGACGTCAACCTTGCACCAGAAGCTCAAGTACGTAGCGGATGGTCAAGTTGTGACTGTGTGCGGTGAAGAGGACATATTTGTGAGCCATCTATCTACATTCAAATACGTGGAGATGGATAGTGAAATTCATGAAACCCTGTGTCAGGCATTCGAAGCAGTGAATGTTAGTTCCCTGTCTCCTCTGAGTAAAGCTGAAGATAAAGAAGGTACGTCTATTACCTCCTACAAGCAGGCCAAGGAGGTTGTGCAATCAGGTAGTGCCCAAGGCTGGGGCAGATTACTGGAGCTGGAAAAGAAGGAAGACAAGTTTGGGCTTGGGTATCAGCCTAATGGGCTCGTCCGTTCATCAGAAAACAAGACCATTACCTTTACTAGTGCTGGATTGCTAGACCGCAACCACATCTGTGCTACCAGTGAAGACGGAGATAGCGAGTGCGATCTGGATAATTGGATCCGCCCGTGTGCACCGGGAGAGGAGCTGCCTAATTGGTCTACGGAAGACATCGTCGAAGTCACCTGGATTACAAAGTAATTGTTTATTTGTCTTTTTTTTACATATTGCATGTCAAGTCCTGTACTCTGCCCAAGGTACAAGGATCCATTGTATGGGCCTCCATGTTTTGAAAGCATTTATTTGTCATAAATAAAGGGCATTTTTCAATCAAATCGTTCCTTTTCTTTCAATTTTAATTTTTTGCACAAGTAAAGAAAATGGCAATGTGTTTTTCTTTCTTGCTTTTGGTATACGTTTTCTCTAAGCAGATTCTGAATGAGCACATCACTTGTGCAGTGTCGATCAACCGGATTCCATTGACAACTCTCCTGCTATGACTGAGCATAACTTCGACAATCCAATCTACCAAGCTGATGAAGAGGTTGCGGAAGATTATGAACTCCCTGAAGAGCTGGTCAGGTTGTTGAAGCAAGAGGAAAGAGCTATTCAGCCTCATCAGGAGGAAATCGAGGTTATCAACATCGGTACAGAAGAGGTTAAGAAGGAAATCAAGATAGGTGACGGCCTGCAGACTGAAGTTAAGAAGGGGTTGATTGAAATGTTGCGAGAATATGTTGACATCTTTGCCTGGTCATATCAGGACATGCCAGGGTTGGATACAGACATAGTTGTGCATCGACTACCGTTAAAAGAAGACTGTCTTCCTGTTAAGCAAAAACAGAGAAGAACTCGCCCTGACATGGCGATGAAGATCAAAGAGGAGGTACAGAAACAGTGGGACGTCGGGTTCCTTGCCGTGACTAGTTACCCACCTTGGGTAGCTAACATTGTTCCAGTGCCAAAGAAAGATGGCAAGGTGAGGATGTGTGTAGATTACCGGGACCTGAACAGAGCCAGCCCGAAAGATGATTTCCCTTTACCTCACATTGATGTATTGGTCGACAATACGGCTCAGTTCTCGGTGTTCTCCTTCATGGATGGATTTTCAGGATACAATCAGATCAAAATGTCACCTGAAGACATGGAGAAGACAACTTTCATCACACCCTGGGGCACATTCTGTTATAAGGTGATGCCATTCGGCCTGAAGAATGCTGGTGCTACTTATCAACGGGCTATGGTGACATTATTCCATGACATGATCCATAAAGAAATCGAATGTTATGTGGATGACATGATTGCCAAGTCCCTCACAGAAGAAGACCACCTGGTAAATCTGTTGAAGTTATTCAAGCGTCTGAGGAAGTACCAATTGAGGTTAAACCCCAATAAATGCACATTCAGGGTACGATCTGGTAAGCTGCTGGGATTTATTGTAAGTGAGAAAGGGATCAAAGTTGACCCTGTCAAAGTTAAAGCCATTCAAGAAATGCCTGCACCAAAAACTGAGAAAGAAGTTAGAGGGTTCCTAGGTAGATTGAACTACATTTCAAGGTTCATATCTCATCTTACAGCAACTTGCGAGCCCTTGTTCAAGCTATTAAGAAAAGAACAAACGGTCAGGTGGAACGAAGACTGCCAGAGGGCTTTTGACAAAATCAAGGAATACTTATAGGAGCCTCCGATCCTTATGCCTCCAGTTGAAGGAAGGCCTCTGATCATGTACTTGACGGTGTTAGAAAAGTCAATGGGGTGTGTGCTGGGCCAACATGACGAGTCCGGTCGAAAAGAGTACGCAATATACTACCTAAGCAAAAAGTTTACCGACTGTGAACAACGTTATCCACTGCTCGAGAAAACTTGATGTGCTTTAGCGTGGGCTGCTCGCCGACTAAGGCAGTATATGTTGACCCACCCTACCTTATTGATCTCAAAGATGGACCCGGTTAAATACATTTTTGAGAAGCCAACACTTACCGGACGGGTTGCAAGATGGCAAATGATTCTCACAGAGTATGATATTCAATACACTTCTCAGAAAGCTATCAAAGGCAGTGTATTGTCTGATTATCTCGCTGAGCAACCCATTGATAATTACCAGCCTATGAGATTTGACTTCCCCGATGAAGACATCATGTTCCTGAAAGCGAAAGATCATGAAGAGCCTATTCACACTGAAGGGCCTGACCCAGAAGAAGAATGGACTATGATGTTTGATGGAGCTGTTAATATGAATGGTCGTGGTGTTGGTGCAGTACTCATTACTCCTAAGGGAGTTCACATGCCTTTCTCGGCAAAACTCACCTTTAACTGCACCAACAACGAAGCTGAATACGAAGCTTGCATTATGGGTCTTGAGGAAGCCATTGACCTCAGGATCAAGACTTTGACTGTGTTCGGAGATTCAGCTCTGGTAATTAATCAAACCAATGGCAAATGGTACACGCACCAAGATCATCTGATACCTTATCGGGACTACACAAGGAGGTTGTTGACTTTCTTCACAACAGTCAAGCTTGAGTATATCCCTCGAGACGAAAATCAGTTTGCAGATGCTCTGGCTACCATTTCATCCATGATCAAAGTGCAAGCTGCTAACTTTGTGCCTCAAATTGCAGTATCCAGACTTGACAGGCCGGCATATGTGTTCTCAGCAGACATTGTCAAAGATGATAAGCCCTGGTACCATGACATCAAATTCTTCTTGGAGGATCAAACATACCCACCTGGGGCGTCTTTTAATGATAAGAAGACATTAAGAAGGCTAGCTGGTAGTTTCTTCCTGAACACTGATGGTTCCCTGTATAAGAGAAACTTTGATATGATACTTCTCAGATGCGTTGATAGGGCGGAAGTAGACATGCTGACGCACGAGGTGCACGAAGGATCCTTTGGTACCCATGCTGGAGGGCATGCAATGGCTAAAAAGTTGCTAAGATCAGGCTATTACTGGATCACAATGGATGCAGACTGTTGTGCCTATGCCAGAAAATGTCATAAATGTCAGATTTATGCGGATAAAGTGCATGTGCCTCCAAATCCTCTGAATGTGATGTCTTAACCTTGTCCCTTTGCCATGTGGGGCATTGATATGATTGGCAAGATTGAACCAACTGCTTCAAACGGCCACAGATTCATCCTGGTCGCTATTGACTATTTTACCAAGTGGGTTGAAGCTGCATCTTATGCCAATGTTACTCGCCAGGTGGTAGCAAAATTCCTGAAAAGAGATATCATATGCAGATATGGAGTGCCCGAGCGAATCATTACTTATAATGGTTCCAATCTGAACAACAAGATGATGGAAGAACTGTGCCGGGACTTCAAAATCCAGCATCACAATTCCTCTCCTTACCGACCAAAGATGAATGGTGCGGTAGAGGCAGCTAACAAGAATATCAAGAGGATTGTACAGAAAATGGTTATCACTTACAAAGACTGGCATGAGATGCTACCGTTTGCGTTACATGGGTACCGAACGTCAGTCAGGATGTCGACTGGGGAAACCCCCTTCTCTTTAGTCTACGACATGGAGGCAGTCTTGCCTGTTGAAGTGGAAATTCCTTCACTACGGGTGCTGATGGATGTCAAGCTTGATGAGGCTGAGTGGGTACGTGCTCGATACGATCAACTATGCCTAATTGAGGAAAAGAGATAAGCAGCTATCTTTCATAGCCAGCTTTATCAAAGGAGAATGAAGCGAGCCTTCGATCAACGAGTACGTACTCGGGAGTACCAAGTAGGCGAGCTTGTACTCAAGAGGATCATTCCTCCCAGTTCAGATCACAGGGGCAAGTGGACCCCAAATTATGAAGGACCACTCATAGTGAAGAAAGTATTCTCAGGCGGAGCACTGATGCTCACCACTATGGATGGCGAAGACTTCCAATACCCTGTTAACTCGGACGCAGTTAAAAAATACTTTGTCATAAAAGACCCGCTGGACACAAAAAACAGAATTATAGTCCAGGCAAAAAAAGGGCATCCCGGCGAGCTAAAAACAGAATAAAAGCTCGGGCAAAAATTAGGGAAAAATTAAAAAAAATGTACACCCACTGAGTTGAAAAGCCACATCGGACAACTCAGACAAAAAAGGGTAGCCCGGTGGATTGAAAACCCGAAAGGGCGATCCACGCAAAATCAGGGAATAAGCGAACAATTGCGTTCCGGTTTATCTGAACCACATCACCGCTTCAAACAGCTTGACCATATCAGAAGGGTAGAGATCAGCCCCCTCATTCTCTTCAAAAGGCCAAAGACGGAACGGAAAGTCTTGAGGATATGCCAGTCATAGCAGGAAGGAAACTCTTTGGAATGTCGTGCCATTGCCATTAGGATAGTTTCTTTTCTCAATTTTACAGTAGCTACCTCTTTCCAGGTGGTTACTTCCTGATGTAAAATTTTGCCTATTCAGAGGCCAATCAATAAAAAGAATATTCAGTCAAACACCGTGTTATGTTTATTTTGTTTACAAAAGTGTCCTGAATTTTTGACAAATAACATTGCATGCGAAACATGTTGCTTTTCAAACTGATAAAAATGACATTGCATAGACACTTAACATCGCTTTGAGTGTCAGGTGACAGCAGATGAATAGATCAGGCCGTACCAATCTTGGTGCATATGTGTGTATTCTGTTATTGCAGGATTTGCAGGTTATCACCGTATCCCCAAGCAGCAGAGGGTTATTCTCCAAGTAGAGGTATTTCCCCGGTAGAGCGCCTGTTTACAAGTGACTTATTCTCAGCAGGTATCTGAACACCTGCACTCCCTAGAAGTCGGGTCAATCCCCAGCAGGGGTTAGTAGAAGTCTCCCATCCACAGTGGAGTTATCAGAAGTTTATTATCCGCAACGGAATCGCTAGAAGTTCTCCTTGCTCAGCAGAGTTGCAGGTAATTTCATTTCCCCACAGAGTCATCGGGATTCTCATTCCCAAGGGATTTCCCTAGCAGAGCAAGAAGAAATTCTCCCCAGTGGAGTCAGAGCAGGATGATCAGATCCTCAGCAGATGTTCAAAGCAGTTAAACGAAGTATACCTCACGCAGAGTCGTCTTTCTTCTAGTGAAAGCTTCTTCGGCAAGCATCAGGTTGCCAACACTTCGTTTCCATCAGAGTTAAAAGCTTTGAGTCCCCAGCAGGTTGCCAGAATCTTCTCCCACAGGTCGTTAGGACTTCATTCCCCAGCCAAAGTGGAATTGTCTACTTCCCCAACATAATCAGCCTTTGTCTGTGTTGATACTTATTCAGTGTTTATTCGCACTCTTAGACACTTATCTGATGATTCAAATTTCTCATCCGTAGTCTCCAGAAGAATTAGCACCTTATGGCACTCGTCTGTGCACTATCCCCCAGTAGAGTCTATATCTACTAGCACTCGTCTGTGCTCGCATCTTTATTTGATGCTCATCCTCTTTCAGCACTCGTCCGTGCCTTTTCTTCAGCAGATTCCTCTTTATTTGAGGTATTCTCCAGCACTCGTCTGTGCTCGCATCTTTATTTGATTCTCATCCCTACAGCACTCGTCCGTGCATTTTATTTTCGATTCCTCTTTATTTGAGGTATTCCCCAGCACTCGTCCGTGCTAGTATCTTTATTTGGTGCTCGTCCGCATCCCTGCAGCACTCATCCGTGCATTTTATTTTCGATTCCTCTTTATTTGAGGTATTCCCCAGCACTCGTCCGTGCTAGTATCTTTATTTGGTGCTCGTCCGCATCCCTGTAGCACTCGTCCGTGCATTTTATTTTTTATTCCTCTTTATTTGAGGTATTCCCCAGCACTCGTCCGTGCTAGTATCTTTATTTGGTGCTCGTCCGCATCCCTGCAGCACTCGTCCGTGCATTTTATTTTCGATTCCTCTTTATTTGAGGCATATTCCCGAGAAAGTCGCTGGTACTCGTCCGTACTCGCATCTTTATTTGATGCTCGACCGCATCTCTTAGCACTCGTACGTGCTTGTTACTCCTTTGAAGATTGCTCGTCCGCATCCTTCGACACTCGCCCGTGTCTATTACTTATCTAGTGCTCGTCTGCATGCCCCGACACTCGTCCGTGTTTGGTATTTTCTTTTGAAGATCGTCTGGAATAAGCTGATACTCGTCCGTATCAATATCAGAAGCACTCGTCCGTGTTTCTTGGATCATCGTCCGATACTCGTCCGTATCGTCGACTTATGACACTCGTCTGTGTTTCTTTGATGATCATTCCAATGCTCGTCCGCATTGAAGAGGTTGAAAATCCTGACGGTGGGATTAAGACGTCAAAACAATTCCCGGAGCCTACGTAAGGGTTATCCGAAGAAGACTCATCCGTCTTATTCCACTTATCTGCGTAAGGATTCGTGAAGAGGTTGAAAACCCTGACGGTGGGATTAAAACGTCAAAACCATTTCCGGAACCTGCGTAAGGGTTATCCGAAGAAGACTCGTCCGTCTTATTCCACTTATCTGCGTAAGGATTCGTGAAGAGGATTCGTCCATCCTAGTTGCATGTCTATCCCACAGACTTATATGCATTCCCGGAGCCTGCGTAAGGGTTATCCGAAGAAGACTCGTCCGTCTTATTCCACTTATCTGCGTAAGGATTCGTGAAGAGGATTCGTCCATCCTAGTTGCATGTCTATCCCACAGACTTATATGCATTCCCGGAGCATGCATAAGGGTTATCCGAAAAAGACTCGTCCGTCTTATCCCACTTATCTGCGTAAGGATTCGTGAAGAGGATTCGTCCATCCTAGTTGCATGTCTATCCCACAGACTTATATGCATTTCCGGAACCTGCGTAAGGGTTATCCGAAGAAGACTCGTCCGTCTTATTCCACTTATCTGCGTAAGGATTAGTGAAGGAGGTTCGTCTATCTCAGGTTACTTTGGAGATTCTTAAGGGCTCGTCCGCTCTATGTACCTGGCGTCACAGGTCATTCGAAGACTCGTCCGTTTCATGATTCATCAGAACCTTTGGTTTCGTTGGAAGGAGCTCGTCTGTTCATCTCTCAGCTCAGTGGCAATGTCATTGGATTGGGTTTATTTCCCATTTCTTGTTTTCTGCATCAGAGTGCAAATTTCCATTTTTCTTGGGTATTCAACCACATTTTATCTTGAACGGCCGAAAGCGGAAGCAATCGTCCTTTTCAGATCAACAGTTGCTTGAATAGAGGCAGCTGTAGAACCCCAAATTTTCCCTCTTCATTTTAAGCATCATAATACACCATTTGCATCATAAGCATATCATATATATAGCATTATAGCATAGAAAAATAAAGCATGACAAACATCAAGCCCTAGCATGAGGCATATGGCCATCTAGGGAGGTGTTGAAGGCCATTTAAGCCAGGACAAGGGTTCCAATGGATTTGTGAGAGGCCTATGATGAGTCTAGACTCCTTTGGCAAGGCCAAGTTCACTTGCAAAAGCTCAGAAGATTGCTTAATCATCACAAGTTTCAAGACAATGCAAGGCTCCTAAGCAGTGCAACCAAATTAGGGTTTTGGTTTCAAGGGCCTTAACCTCTTAATTTGGGCCAACTCTTTTGGGCAATGTTTTCTATATGATAAGAGGTTCCTACATGTCAATTTTCATGGAAAAATTCCAAGTGGAAGTCAGTCATTGCCTCAGTTACTTGCAGATGAAGCAGAAAGTCAATTGTGCCATTCCAAGGGGTCCAACCCAACTTTTTTGGCCAAATGAGGTCTATTAAATGTTATAAGATGTTTGGTGAGCTTAAAGTACAAGAATTTTGGTGGTTTGAGGGGTTTTGGCAAAAGTGCACAAAGTTGGTCATGGAAAAGTTACTATTTTTGGCCATTTTGACCTAAAACTTCACAAGGCCTTAACTTGACCAAAAAATCTTCAAATGGACCAAAGGTAAACATGAAAGTTTGAGAGTAAGGGCTGCCATTTTTAAAAAGTACAAGAGCATTTTCTGGAGATTCCTATATTTTTCTAAAAGCCCCTCGAAAAAGTGAGCATTCTAGGGCAAATTTCCAAGTTTCAAGGCCAAGCCATTTGCACAAAGGCTCAAAAGTGGATAGTTTGCTATGCTATGTCCAAAGTAAGTTTACACAATCAAAATGCATCACATTTAGGTCATTTGTCTCAAAGAAAAGTGGCAAAATTCTTGCACATGAGAAAGTTCCATAAAACTTGCATTTTACACTTGAATTTGCATAAGGCATGTCCATTGTGTGATAGCTTACATCCAAGGGCTGAAATTGCTTGCTGTGAATCGTGGGTGGAATGGTGAATGCACATGCAATAGAGGAAATCAAATCATGAGCTTGGCATGCTTATGTCACACTTGGGCCAAAATTGCATTTTCACAAAAATCAGCCCTCTCTCACGTGCATTTGTTCTAACCCTTTTGCATTGCCATATATATTCCATAACAATCAGAATTAGGGTTAGAGGCAGCCAGAATACACACTCATTCTCTCATTCTAATCTTTTATGCAAAATTGCTCATTCTCCACAAACTCTTGCTACAAGAATCCATTCACAAAACTCTTGCTGGATTCTTAATCCTCATCACTCATAGATCATTTCCATACCATTTGTTTGGATTATTCTTCAAGAATCATCCATTTCCCATTCCTTGTGCACATTTGCATTTTGTGCCATAACTCTTGATCTAGGCAAGCTTTCTTCAATCCAAGACCATATTCATACTCCTCTTACCTCAAGGATCATTAAGCACCCATGGATCTAGATTTATAGTGAAGTTTGTTCAAGTGGCCATTTGAGAAGCTTTGAAGCACAAGGAAGCACATTGCTGGATTTACAAGCTTGCAAAGCCTTAGATGCATTTATTTTGCATCCAAGGGGATAAGGAGATCATTTGCCATCATTTTACACCATTCTTGACTTCAAATTTTGGACAACATCTTAGGTACACTCAAATTTCGAATCTCATATAAATGTGTTTGGTTGTGTGTTTTAGAATCCTCATGTTGTGCTGGTTACAATGCTCTTTGTAGTTTGTGAAATGGTTGAGTATTCACAAAGTTATGGTGATTTAAAGTTTCATGGACAATTTTATTTTCATTCATATCTTGAGTTTCTTTGAGTTTTAATTCAATCCAAGCATGTATTTGTGTTTAGTGATGTTAGATTATGTATTCTGGAGAGTTTCATGGCCGGCCGTGGTTTAGTTTGGATTTTCATGAAGCTAGGGTTTAGGGTTAGGGTTTTGTTCATTAATGGTGGTGATAATTTTAGGGTTTCTTCATGAAGAAGAAGGGGATGCATATTCAGCGCTATCTGCACCCCCCCATGCGCGGCCCATTGAATTTTCCAACTAGCATGTTTGCTCCTTGCACCCCCTTTGGCCCATTTGCTTTATTTTCATTTTTTTTCTTTACCAATTTATTCCATTTGCTTTTAATTCATTTAAAATATTTCTTTAACTCTAAAAAATCTAAAAAATTCATATACACTCCTTGATTCATCTAGTTATTTATCATGATTTTTCCAGATTTTTATTTTTATCCCACTTGGCTAAATAAATTCAACATTGAGCATTGCTTTCTTGTGGACTCTCATAGACCAATCTGCCTTGTCCAATTTCTATTTTTCTCATCCTTTAAGCTATGAACCCCATTCTCTTTGCATTCAAATCCTAAGACACTTTAATATCTTCATGATTTATCTTGGATTTTTCACAAATTTCCTTGCTGGACTTTGCTTGAGTTACTTGTGCCTTAATTTTCAAAACCCTAAATGGTGATACCTTGCATCCTTGAGCTTCATTGACCTGGTTTGGTGCTGTATTTTTGCAAACCCTTTTTGATTCTCATTTCTTTGTGTTTGGAGAGTACTTTGCTGGTTGGGTAGAATTTTTAAGTGCTTGGATCTTTTTCTTGGGTATTGTCTTCCTCACCTTGCCTTGTTTTGCATTCTTTGAGTCTTCTGGTCTCTTTTAAGTTTAGAAGGGCACTTGTGCCAACTTCTCTTCATCTTTTGGGGTCCTTTAGAGGTATATGGTTTCTCCTGGTCTTAGGATAGGGTTTGAGTCTCCTTGAGTCTTGGTGTTGGGTCTCTTTCATGTGCTTTATTTCTTTAATTGTTAAGCATGCCTTCATTGCATTTGTTTCACTTCCAATCATCTCAATATGATCTTGTGTTTCTTTGCTTATCATCTTGTGAACTCTTTGCCATGCCTATATGCTTGTGTAGCTTCTGACTTGTTGGTTCATCCCTTGATTTTATGTTGTTACACTAACCTTGCAGGGGCTATGGTAAGTTTGAGATGTGGGAATTGAGTTCCACATCTCCATTTCTCATCTCTTCTCATTTTGTTTATATGGACTAACATCTTCTTGTTGGGCTTAGGCCTTTCTCATCTCTCCTCTTATATTCTTCTTCTTCTCTTAAGATCTTTTTAGGTTAGAAAGACCTCACAAACCCTAGGAACTCCATGCATGCTAACTTAGGATAGAAACTTCCCCCTAGTTTTTCCTTTTTGCTCCTTTGGTTCTCTTTCTCTTCTCATCTCATAATCATAAAAAAAACACTTTAATAACTTTGAAGAGATGCATTGATCTATATCCTTATTCCATGAGGTATGCTTGTAGTCTTCCCATCTTGGGATAGTACAAGTTTACCTTGTGATGCACAAGTCTGATCAAGGTATCTCCTTCATAAAAGAAGAGCATAAAAAACACTTCTTCATCTGAAATTAACCAAAAACACTTAATAAGTAAACAAGTTAGTGAGCCTAAGCCCTAATCTTTGGGTTCTAGTTTTGGGGATCTTCTCCTTACTTGAGTGTGCTTGTTCTATTATTCCATCTTGGAATGTAGTGACAAGTGCACATTCCATTGATGAGAGCTTGAGTTCACTTCCTTGTGACACACTCATAAAAGCTTCATAAAAAACACAAACAAACAATAAATGTCTCTCCTTTGGGAATTCTTTTCTCATCTCATTCACTCCTTACGTGAACTTGCTCCTACTTGTCACTTTGCAAGACGGTAACGCACTCGTCGTCCGAGCCTGCAACACCTGAGCATTGACATAGGCAGTTCAAGCCTTTAATTCACGAGCAATTTTCCTTTTGGTACCCCTAGTTAGGGGAACTACGGCGTCTCTGATCCTCATTATCCTGATGAGGTACGTAGGCAGCGGGGTAGGGCCCGTTCGAGCACAATCTTTATTTTCCCTACATTTTTTCTCTTTGATTCCTTATTTCAATTCTTTTCCAGTTCCAGTTTATTTTCATTTTCATTTCTTTTGCTGCAGCTTTCATACCCTCACCCTTTGAAACAGTTTCTTTGCAAGCGTGGATCCCATCGGGTATGGCGGACGATCTGGGTGCTAATACCTTCCCAGGTCGTAACCGACTCCCGAACTCATTCTCTTTGGTTCGCAGGACCTGTGTACTTCCTCTTCTTTTCTTCTGGTTTGTGCAGCATTACCATTCCCTTTCTTCGGGATAAAAATGCATGGCTGGCGACTCTATTCTTTTTTCTGCGCCACTTTCGCGTTTGTACCAGGATGGAAATCCGGGGAGCGACAGCTGGAAATTAACTCATTCCCGAACTTACGCCACACATTCCACAAAGTACCCCTACGAGGAATGAGGCTTCTCAATACTCTTGTTCATACTACTGACCGATATTGATCCACCAGTGACTTTGCATATTCCTAGATACACTGACCATTCATCTTGTAAATACCTTTACCCTTCATACTTTATCCATCCTAAATGATTTCTCAAACCACACACTTCTCTATAATCCCACGTTACAGGAAGTAAAATTCTTAAGAAGACTCCAACCGAACTGACCAAAGCTCTTCTCTGCTATCACTTGGCTTGAGTCCACTCTTACCGCACAAGTTGCAACAACACTTAGAAGTCCTCATGGTCGCACAACCATGATTCCACCTACCACATACATAGCATTAGGCTGATCAGACCCAAAACTACATAGTATGATATTAAGAACCATGCCGACAAGACACACTTAAGAGGCGGGAAAGAGTTACTTATGATGTTTCAAGGCTAGGTCGAGGATACGACCTGCTCTGATACCAAATGTAACACCCCATATAATATATATCTAGAATAATATCATACAAGTGTTAATTTTTGATACTGACATCATCATAAGTGTCTAATAGCATAATTCACATTCTTGACCAATACTAACACAATACAAACTATAGTGCAAGATATGGAAATTATAATTAAAAAAATACTAAGATCAATACAATATCTATTATTGTACAAAGATAAAGAAATACACAGCGGAAAACTAAAACTATGCTTCACTTGAAACATCCTGAGCATAGCTCCACTTGTAAATTAAACCTGCAAAAGGAACCTGAAAAGCAACAACAATAGTGGGGTGAGATAACAACATCTTAGTGGGTTCTCTATCTTAGAGTTCTCTCGGCTCTAAGGGTTCTATCCAAACCTAACTCAAGTCTTTTAAAAAAGGAAAACTACCTTGAGTTCACACGTCTCGCGCTCATTGGAACCACGTCCAAGAATTCTACAAATCCTACTATTACTAGTTAGGTTATTACCATTATACTTCTTATGGGACTCGATATAACACCCATCTCAAACAACTACCATGCTTCCCGTGGGACTCAGTGTAATACCCACTTCAATCCTAAAACAATATCGATGCTTCCCGTGGGACTCAGTGTAATACCCACCTCAAGACTTACTCAATGCTTCCCGTGGGACTCAGTGTAATACCCACCTCAAGCCTAAAACAATACTGATGCTTCACGTGGGACTCAGTGTAATACCCACATCAAGACTTACTCAATGCTTCCCGTGGGACTCAGTGTAATACCCACCTGAAGCCTAAAATAATATCGATGCTTCCCGTGGGACTCAGTGTAATACCAACCTCAAGACTTACTCAATGCTTCCCGTGGGACTCAGTGTAATACCCAGCTCAAGCCTAAAACAATATTGATGTTTCCCGTGGGACTCAGTGTAATACCCACCTCAAAACTTACTCAATGCTGACGGTACCTCAACCCTTTACGGATGCTTCTTGTGGGACTCAGTGTAATACCCACCTCAAGACTTACTCGATACTTTTCAGATAATAACGCGTATAACGCGTCAAGGATTCGCAACGACCTAGGATGAACCTAAGCACCTCATAAGTCATACCATCTAACAATTTCTAGTCACAATACTAGGCCACACTATTGGTTTATGGTAAGAGTTCCTAACTCTTCCTCCATCCTTGATACTTTTGGTTATATAGTTTTCAAACATAACTTTAACATTCTAGTCTAATTATCATCATTAAACTAATCCCACAATGATCTCATTGTCTCTATTCTCCATCAACTCTCTTGATTTAATACGTTTTCCATAATTAATGCATATTCCACAATTTGACTAATACCATAATTCCTTAACTAACATAATTATGGTTAATCGGAAAATTCGGGTAAAAGTTGGCTCAAAATAATATTTCTCGACATCATAAGATAGTTCATGTTTTTAGCTTCGAATCGATATATGGAACACTAAAAACGGGTGCCCAGATTACAAGTTATGAATTAAATACGAAAACTTAACTTCCAGGTCTAGCTGAGCGAGCCCTCAACTCGCTGCACAAGAATCTCCTTGTCTTTGCTCGCTGAGCGAGCTAAACCAGAGTCACCAACTTCGTCTGCATAATTTCATCTGCTCGCTGAGCGAGCTCTGCGATTCCATAAAATTCAGGCTTACGGAAAACACCCATTTTCATGCCAAACTTAATCAAAACACCAAAACATAGGAACCAAACACTAAACATGAATACCATCATGTATAAGTCATTATACTTTCATTTAATCGAGTTTTAACTGTTTAATCTTTCAATTTCTAAGATTTTCTACAAAACCCTAAAACTCAATATCTCAAACAAAACTCAAAAGAAAAGTTTCTAAATATGAACCCACCTTGCCAATGAAGAGGAGTTTGGTGAAGATGAAGATTTGATGAAAAAATGGTGAAGATCCAAGCTTTCCCTCTTCTTAGGTTTTCTTCCTCTTCTTCTCTTCCCCCTTTCTTTCTTTCCTTTTTCCTTCTTTCTCTTACCAACTTTCTTTCTCTTTCTCTTATAAACCCTTATTTTCTCTTTTTATAAAATAAATACCATTCATTAGTTAGTAACACTAACTGGTCCAATTTGAGAGTATCCAAAAATGTCTCTGAGTCGAATATTTAATAAAGCCTTTGTGTCAGATAATACTTAATTAATTAATTTAAGTTCGTCGGTTGCTCTAATTACTTTAACTGAAAGCTCTCAGAGTACACCGGAACCCTATTAAACTTAATTAATATTATCCAGAGCATTTAATTAAATGTGGGGTATTACATACAACATCTAACAACCACAATTCATCAAAAATCTACCAACAATTCCCCTAACCCTAAGGTTTCCCTCAAAATCCCATTTTCTCATAAAACTTATCCCTACATTATAGATATCAAATAGAAATTACTCCCCATACCTTAGTCAATTTAGCTCTTTGATCGCTTACTGAACAATCTCCAACTTTAGTCTCCCTTGTTCTTCAGAGCAACCTCTAAATCTTCATAAAACACGAGTTATGAGAAACTATGTGTATTCCCCCTGCTCATAACCTTCTCAAATGACAACACTACCCCTAATACCTCCAACTCTTTATTTTATTTTTTTATAATAATATTTAAATAATAATTATAATTATTGCAATATCACTATTTCAATAAAATAATTCACCACAACACTACCAAATACCACATGTTCATAAATAATTAAATTATGAAATCGGGTTGTTACACCACATGCATTCATCCCACAACTCTTTCCTTTCCAAGGTGTTCATAAGTACTATCCTTACCATCTAAGGAACTACAACCTACTACAATACCTTAAAAATGATATTGTGTTGCAAAAATAAAGTTGAGAAAGGCAGGGAAACGTTACCTGAGATTGAGGAAAAACTGGAGAAGATGATAAAGCTTTTCTTCTGAAATGTGGATGGGGGATTCAAGGAAGAAGAATGTTCACTACAAATTCTTCGATACCAAGGTTGACATGCTGAATAAGATGGTTGCTCTGATTACTCCAAATCATGTTGAGGATTTCTGGAAGCTTCATGGGGGTATTCTGACTATGGTGGTGGAGTTGGATGATTCTGAGAAGAGCGTAATCCATACTTTGTTACAGTACTATGATCATGAGCTTAGGTGTTTCACGTTTCATGACTTCCAATTAGGCCTGTTTCTAGTGGAGTATGCCTTGATTTTGGGGGTTCCTTTTTAGGATCAGATTCCATTCAACTCTAAAATTGTTAGGCCTATTCATGTTGGTATTGCTAAGGCTCTTTATTTTAACCCGGCTGTGGTAACTACTAATCTGAGTACCACCAAAGGAGGTGTATCTGGTTTCTCTTTGGAGTTCCTGATGAAGAAGGTTGAGGAACTTGCTCCTAGTGCCCAGTGTGATTCCATTTGTGCCATTCTGGCTCTTTTCATATATGGTATTATTTTGTTTGCAGATATTGACAAATTTGTGGATATGAATGTCCTTCACCTCTTTTTACTGAAGAATTTGGTGCCCACTCTTTTGGGAGATCTTTATTACTCGATGCATTACAAAAATGAGAAGAAACATGGAGGTTTAGTATGCTACTGTGCTCCTTTGTTTCATGGTGGTTTATGAGACATTTGTCGAGTACAGCGTCCTTTATTGATCCTAATTTGATTTGGTGCCAAAGGTTGAATGGTTTATCTGCTAAGGACATTAACTGGATTACCATGAGGTTGAAAGGGAAGAATTTAATTACTAGTTGTGGAAGTTACCCAAATGTGCCACTCTTAGGAGTAATTGGGGGAATCAATTATAACTTGAATCTTCTAATAAGGCAATTAGGGTATGCTTTAAAGGACATTCCTAAGGAGTTGGAGTTGACTAAGACTTTCTACTTCGCTGTGAAAGACAATCTTTCGCTAGTAAGGAAAGGTGCGGGCTCTTGGAAGCTTATCCGGAAGAAAAGGGTATCATATTTTAGTAAGAGCAACAACCGAACATTTGCTAAGTACGATGCGTGGTTGAAGAAGAGATCCCATATTACTCTCTTGCCTTTCTCTGCTCAGGCTCCTCCTTCAGTGGTTGAACCCAAGACTACTGTACCTTTGGAAGAGTTTCAGAAGTTGGAAGCTCTGGTGAATCAGCTCAGTGTAGAGAACACTAAGGTCCATAGTTATTATCAGAAGATAGTGTACCTTAATCAGGGGTTGGAGGAAAAGGTTCAGAATGTTGAGAAGATTGTGAAGGCCAAACAAAAGGAGTTTGAAGATAGAGAGCTTTATTTCAAGAAGAAAGGTTTAGCTAAGCTTAGTAAAGTTGGTGAGCAGCGAAGGATTAACAAATCTTTAGATTAGGCGAATGAAGCTATAACCCTTTGGCAAAAATAGTGGGAAGCTAATCAGAAACAGTAGAAAGAGATAGAGAAAGAATACAAGTTGAAGATAGAAAGTCTGTAAGTTCAACTGGAAAGTCAGAATGAAGAGCCTCAAAAGGTCCACGAGCAGCGTCGAGAATATATTCAAAGGCTAGAACAAAACCAAAGGTTGATGGAAGATGCTCAGAAGGAAATTGATGAACTAAAGATTCGGGCTGAAACCAAGAAGGCTAGATCAGAGCCAAGTTCTAGCAGGTCAAATAAAAAAGTGTTCCTACAACAAATCAAGGACTTGCATGTGTCTTTCAATCAAAGAGACCTGCTAATACATAGATTGATTGAAGATCCCGAACACTCAGATGTTGCTCAATTGTTTGAAGTCGTCAAGCAATTTAGTTGGGGGTTGAAGGATGTAGAGTTTTAGAGGGTTTTAGTTTCTTTTTAATGTACTTGATTACCCACATGCCTTTTGTGGGAGTCATTTTCTTTACTCTTTATGAATATTATTTGTAAGACTTGTAACCCTCTAGGGGAATCTTTGTTGCTCTTGAGCTTTGTCTATGTTATATTATTGTGCTTAGAATTATGGATTGTTGTTTATTCACTGGCACATGTTCTGAGCATAGCTTCATCCAAGCCATCTTATATGAGCTTTGCACGAATGTTTCTTCTCAAAAGTCAGAATCCCAAAGAGCCTTCGGATTTCTCTATTATTATTGAACACCGAAATTGGGAAATAAACGACCTTGAGAATGAAAAACACAATATTTTCATAACATGCATATTACACTTCTTTTGTTTTTGCAGGTACAGGTCCGGATTTCTGACTTCTCTTCTGTTTCAGGCATTATTGCTGATAGGCGGGTTCATCGGTACCTAACTAGAGAAAACAGATCCAAAATCATGGAACAGATGCAAGCTGAGTTAGCAAAGCTGAGGAATAGAATGGACCAATTTATGACTTTGATGACTGGCATGAATCAAAATCAATAGAGGATCCGGGAAATGGTTGAAAGGACATAGGAGAATCCAGAAGGCAATGTGGGAGGCAATGGTGTTCCCACTCCACATGGTAACTCCCTAGTCACCCCTGTTGTGAATGCAAATGGCGTTTCGGGCGGAGATGTTGGTCGTAATTCTAGTTAGATGAACGGACAAGATTATTCGTTTACATTGGTCGATGAGGATATGGATGCCCATAATGTTGTGGTAAATAGAAGGTTTGAGGAGATTGTTGAGAAGATTCGGCCCATTGAATCATAGAACACTCTTAGTTTCGAAGTTTCTGACTTGGGTCAAGTCCCCGGTGTAAGAATCCCTCACAAGTTTAAGCCACCAACTTTTGACAAGTATAATGGCACAACTTGTCCAAAAACTCACTTGCAGTCATATGTTGGAAGAATTGTTGCACACACTGATGTTGAAATGTTGTGGATATACTATTTCTAAGATAGTCTCACTGAGGCATCTCAGGAATGATACATGAATTTGAGCAGGGCTTCTTTTAGGAGTTGGAAGTAATTACCTGAGGAATTTGTAAAGCAATATCAATACAGCACGGACATGGCTCCAAACTATACTCAGCTGCAAAGTATGGCACAGACTACAAAGGAGAGTTTCAAAGAGTATGCTCAATGTTGGAGCCAGTTAGCTGCCAGGGTTCAACCTCCATTGTTGGATCGTGAAATGGCTGACATGTTCATGGGAACTTTGCAAGGGGAACTTCTTGATAGATTGGGTGCCTATCCGTCAACAGGGTTTGCAGACACTGTAGTTGCTGGGGAGAGACTCGAAAATTTGCTGAAGCTTGGGAAGATCGAAAATGTTAGTAGAGCTAATTCATCAGGGGCAAGAAAGTCGTTCATTGGTCCTCCCAAAAGAAGGGAAGGGGAGACTAGTGTCATGTATGGAGGAAGAGGCAGGGGTAGAGGTAGCCCTGATTATTACTCTCAGGTATCTACTATTACCATTCTAACTCTACGTACTCAACAACAACAGCAACCACAATACAACCAACAGCAAAATAATCAACAATAGCAGAGACCTTATCAGCAGCGTCAGCCCAGACAAATGGATCGTGTTATTGATCCAATTCCCAAGACATTAACAGCTTGGTTATAGAGATTGTTAGAATTGAATGTGGTGGAATGAGGACGTTGGTGCCACCGGTGGGGCCTTTACCTAAGGGATATGATGTGAATGCCCGTTGCGCATTCCATTCGGGTGTCCCGGGGCACACGACATAAAAGTGTAGGGCTCTGAACATTACAACAAAAATAACATAGTGCACCTTAGACAACGTTTTCTTAAGGAAGTATTGTCTAAGGTTAAAATTAATCGCAAACACGGAAACTGTTCAAAAAAAATTAAAAATGCGCTGTTAAAAGTCCTACCTTAGACAGCACTTTTGAAAAAGCGCTTTCTAAGGTAGGCCTTAGACAACAATTTTAGAAAGCCCTTTTAAAGGTAGGCCTTAGACAGCACTTTGTCAAAAGCGCTGTCTAAAGTCTTTCAATTTTAAAAAAAAATTAAAACCAAAAGAGCTGTCTAAGGGGGGGCTTAGACAGCGCTTTTCAAAAGCATTGTCTAAGGCCTGCCTTAGAAAGCGCTTTTATCAAAAGCGTTGTCTGAGGTCTAATTATATTAAAAATATACAGTTCTATTTTCATTTCTTCCTTTCCCTCTCTTCTGCGAACGACGAACAGAAATCGCCATTTTCGCCCTAACGAGCTTCAACAGTCTTACCTCCATCGTCGTCCACCACATTCTACCTCCGTGAAGTCCATCGTCGTCCTCCGTCGTAGAACCATCATCTTTCATTCAAAAAGGTACGTTCTTGATCATGGTATTGTTCTTGTTCTTGTTCTTGCTTGTTTTTTTGCTGAAAAGTTGCATTTTCTTGACATTGTATTGCTTGTAGTTACTATGTATATACAGTATGAACCATAAGATTCATTGATGGATAGTGTTTTTGTTCTTGTTCTTTTGTAGTTACTATGTATATACACTGAGTTTATATAAATATTAACACTAAGTTGTTGGCTTTTTGAACCAAGTTCGTCCTCTACTGAGGTACATTGTTGTTGTTATGTTCGATAAGTCATAATATTTTTGTTATTTTCTTGACTGAGTTTTTGGTTATAATCCATGAAGCACAGATAAAACATTTAGGATATGGAGATACGTTAGTCATTGAAAAATTTAGGATACGATACGATTAAAATACGTATATAAAAAATTAAAATTAAACATTAGTGTTATGTTCGATAAGTCTAATATTTGATTATGCATGGTTTCTTTATTTTTTTGTTTTCAATTGCTTTGATTATAAGTTATATTTGATCATGCATGGTTTCTTTATTTTTGTGTTTTCAATCGCTTTGATTATAAGTTATATTTGATCATGCATGGTTTCTTTACTTTTGTGTTTTCAATCGCTTTGATTATAAGTTATATTTGATCATACATGGTTTCTTTATTTGATCCTCCTTGGTTTCTTTATTATAGGTTAGACATGGCCACTAATGATGATAACCCACATGATAATCATTCGACACATGAAGGAGGTAGTAAAAAAGTATCAGCTGAAGAAGAGATTCGAAGAGGTATAACGGTTATGAGAAGAGTGGTCAATGGTAGATCTTGAGGCATCATTCTAGATGTGAATTGGAGCCACCAGGGGCAGCTTATAGAACCTAATGGGCACACCTTAACTAGTTTCATCAGTGCACTAGTAAGGAATGAAGTTCCCATTACTTGTGATGATTGGAGAAACAAATATCTGAATGACTTCAAAGAAAGAATTTGGAGTGAGATAAAGGTACAATAATTATGTCTTTAATTATGCGAATCAATTATGTTTTTTTATTACCTGTACTAACGCACAATCTCTATGTTTTTCTTAGCGGTGTTTTAACATCGAAGAAGAAAGAAGAGGTTTTTGTATGAAATTGGCCGAAAAGCTTTTACGAGGGTTTAGAACATTTTTATCATCCAAGTTCCTTAAGGATGTGGATGATAATTACGGTGGACAAAGCAGTAGGTTCGTTTGTTGCATGGCCGACAAACCTCATTAGCGTAGGATATGATGTATGCCTAAAACCTTTGTTACCCTTAATGTGTATATTCAAAGTTTTTACGGGAATTTTACATACATTTTTTACTTGGTTATGTTAAATAGACTCCCACAAGATCTAAATCAAAAGATAATGCTATTCCGCGACATACTGAGTTCGTGGTTTCAAAAAAACAGGTACAATACAATTATATGACATATATGCATGGAAGTTGTTAAATTCTTAATTTCATCTAACTATTTATATGATATGTAGCTTCAAGAAAAGGAGGTTAGCAACGTCTCCGCACAACAAAAAAAGGAGGTTAGCAAAGCCTCCGCACAACAACAAAAAAAGAGGTTAGCAACACCTCGGCACAACAAAAAAAGGCTGGTGCTAAGAAGACCGTAGCTAAGAAAAAACCTACCACCAAGTATAGGACGTGCCTCCAGACATTTCTAGAGATGACAGATATATCGACCGGAGGTGTTCGTCTTGTGCATATGGAGGAAGGTATTTTCGTCTTTGATTACGAACAAATGATTGGTAATGAAGACTTCATGCATGTTTTTGGTCGTGAAAAAATTGGTGTCAGTGTTGTCAATACATATATCAGGTAAATCTGGTATACTTTGTTATATTAATTGAACAACTTATATACTTTATGTTTCAAATGAGGCGTCTAATGTTAATGATGTTTTTATTTAAGGTTTTTGTATGACAAATTGATGCGCCCCAATGGATTGGACGTAACATTTGAATTCTTATCACCCGCGTCCGTCAACTTAAGTTTAATAATAAGTAGACCGGATACCATGACGGAGTATGTTCTCAGGATCCTCATAGCCAACAAAGATGCAGAGAAGTTGTTCTTTATACCGTTTAATACTGGGTTAGAATTACATTCTAAATTCATCTATTATAATAATTTTGTATTTTGACGTTATGTAGAAAATTTACATCTAACATTTGTTTAATCATACAGTGGACATTGGTTGTTGCTCGCAATCAATCCTATCAGAGAAATCGTTTATTATCTTGACTCGTTAGGAAATGATTGGACAACATACCCGGATATGAAGGACACAATTGACACATAAGTGAGATTGTTCTAAATTTTCTTGTGTGTATTTATTATTTTATGTGAATTTTTCTAATTACTTCATTTTTATTTTATTAGAATCCTACAAGCTTTTCGAGCCCAACGAGATATCCAATCAAAGAGGAGAGCCAACTGCATTACATGGATAAAAGTGGTGGTATATTATTAATTATCACATTTTTTATTATATTAGTGATGATACTTGATAAAACGTAGGATTTATCCATATTTTCTTTTCATCTGTAGTGTCCTCAGCAACGTAATCAAATAGATTGCAGATATTTCTGTAAACACCCCAAATTTGCCCTCACCCATTCACACCATGGCTTGTGATCTTTTCATTTGCATGAATCCAATCATAGCATCTCATACCACATTTTGATTCACTGCATTGCTTCTAAGTCATCTGCATCTAGGGTTTGTGATTTGAGCAATCCAAGAGCCATTTGAGCCACTCCAAAGGTCATCAATCACTTCAAAATGGGTCCATGTATGTTCAAGCATCATATTATATCCCCTCAAAGTTAAGAATGTCAAAAATCACAAGAACTGAGGTTGGCATGGGAGCAGAGCCAGGTTTGACTGCACAGATGACCTAGAACTAGGGTTTTGGTTTCAAAGGCCATAACTCCAAAATTTTTGGTCATTCTTGTTTCTATTGGTCTCTATATGGTATAGGGATCATGCATATCAATTTTCATGAAGAAATTCCATGGGGAAGGCATATGATCAAGAGTTGACTTTCTGAGCAAGTCAGTGCAAAATTAGGGCATCTGAGGCCCCCAATGACCCAACCAAAGGGTGTTCTTCATCATTTTGATGGTGTATGATCTTTATTTGATCATAGAAGATGTTAGAAGTTCACAAAATTGAAAAATCCCAAGCCATTTGCAAAGTTGACTTTTTGGGAAAATGACTTGTAATGGAAACTTGCCATTTTGGGAAACTTTTTCAACCCTTGCTTTTTGATTTAAAAATGCTTCAAATGAGAAAACTTTGGTAATGAAAGTTGTAGAATGGATCATTCCCTTTTCAAAAAGTACAAGAACTTGACCTAATTCATTTTGGATCAAAAGTTATGGCTTTGCAAAGTTGGATAAAATCATTGAAATTTCACTTTTGCACAAAATGAAAAACTTGCAATTTCTCATGGAAAGCCTTTATGTGACTTCAATATGACCTCTAATCATCATACCAATGCAATGCATGACCTAAAATCAGAATTGGCCCAAGGGATTTCTCATTTATTTGCCTTGATCTTCACATAGCCATAAGTCATTTTTCATGAAAGTGCAAAGAGGGATTTTTGGCAAAATCATTCTCAAAGGAGTTGTATGATCTCTAGCTGGTTTTTATACATTGTCATGACCTAATGAGGCATCCCACATCAGAAATTCAGCAAGGCTTCTCACATTCACATAGCCAAAATCATGGAATGTCACAAGTGGGCAAGTTGCAAAAACTCCTCTAGCTCATGATCCAAATGCAGCAGCCTTTCATGAGCCATCCAAGGGCCATCCTTGACTCAAGCTGAGGCAGGACAAGCCTCTAGACTGCCTCTGCCATAGCCTATGCTGCAAGTACACAAAACTTGACTTTTTGGCCAATCCTCCCATACCAATCCCACAGTGCATACCTGCCCTCCTGGATTGTGGGGATTGCTTATGGATTGCCTCAGGATCATAAAACAAGAAGGAAGTAGGCTCAGAACACACACATTGCAGCACACTCCAAAATCTGTCAAAACTTTCCTCTCTTCGAATCTCCTTCCACAGCCATCAAACTTCAAAACTTCCTTCACCAATCAATCAGAAATCATTCATAGAACAAATCCCACCCCTCACAATGATCTGAAACAGCCCACACAAGAACCTCATTTTCTGATACACCAGAACTGAATCTAAAAAAATAGTCAATATAAACTCCATTCAAGCTTGCCATTAGCACAAGGGGACCAGTGGAGGTGGTTTGCACAAAGGAAAAGCTCAGAAAGCTCATCTTTGGAGGTCTTCATCTCAGGTATAGCTCAAGAACATTTTTCTCAAAACTTCATTTTCTTGTTACAAATGAATCTACATGTTGCACTGATCATCTGGATGTATTTAGATTTAAAAATAAGTAAGAGATGACCATTTCATGTCTCTCTAAAAGTTTGCCCGTGTTTTGTTTTTGTCTTTGATTCAAGCTTATCAATGAAAATAAATGAATTTTGAAAGAGGGGTTAGGTTTAGATTGGGGAGAGGATCATTTCTGTGGAAGAAATTTCATGTTTGGTGACCTATAGCGAAATCTAGGGTTTTGGTTCGCCAGAGAAGATGACCGAAAGTCTTCTTCGGCCACCTGAGAACCATTAGCCCTAATCTGTGTAATTATGAGAGTTTGAATTTTTGCCCTTAGATGCGTTGACCCGCGCGTGTTTGGATGGTCAGGATTCCACCATTTTGCCCTAATCCTCAGTTGACTTAATTAATTAGATTAATTAATTTAATTAGGTCAGTTTGAATACAGGCCACAGGATCTAGCGCCAGTCAATGCGCGCGTAATCCATTTAAATGCCAGCCATTGGATTTGCATACTTCCTCATTAATTCATTTTATTTTCATTTTATTTGTTTTGTTTTGTACATTTTATTAAAAATAGTAAAAAAGGTCTAAAAATTCTGAAAATTTTTATTCAAGCTTTTATTAATTTTCAGAACCCAAAAATATTTTTATTTTTATTTTTTGCATCAAAAATTATTTTTTAAATCATTTAAAAGTTTATTTTTAATTAGTTAATGAAAATTAATTAATTAAAAATACTTTTAGGTATTTAAAAATCACAAAAAAATTCATGTAACATTTAAAAACATTTAGAAGCATTGTCCAACTCTCAAACCAAATTTATTTTTTGTTCTTGATGCCTTTCAATCATTTTCAATGGAATTAATTTCATTTCAAGGCATTATTTTGATCCAATCTTCAAAAAATTCATTTCTGCCTAACCATTGAGAGTTGGATAATGATTCTTTTTGCATTGCATCTTGCATAACATGTAGTTTATAGGTTTAAATTGGCATGAGTTGATCTTGCATTTTCAATTTGTTTTGCATTTTGCTTGACAAGGTACCTTAAAACCCTAGCAAACTTAGGAAATTCATAACTTTCACTAGGTTAAGAGTTGGATCCTCTCCTTTGGGAAGTGAGTTTGTATAGGTTTAGGGTATCTTTGATTGCATTTTCAAATTTTTATCATGTCATTTGCTTCTGGTTTTGGATTTTTGTTTTGTGTGATACATATAACCCTAATTCATGCCTTCCTTTGCATCCATTTCTCATTTGCTTGCATACCATGACTTGCCATGACATTTTATGCATTCATTTGATTCATAACACATCTTAGGACATATTAGGATCATGTTTGATCATTGAATCTTTCATTTGCCATGTTGTATGTCATTTGCATTCCATAACTTTTCATGAACATTCATGGTTATAAGCATGCCTCATTTGCACCCATATGTTTGTATGATCATCCTAATGCCTTGCCTCATGTTTGAATCATCTCTTAGCATCATTAACATCATACTCATGTTTTTGGTTTTGGTTTGCATCATGAAATTTCATCTCATTTGCATTGCATTTCATTTCTTTACTAACTTTTCAGGTGGTAAGTTGTATTGAGAAGTGAATTTGCCTTCACTTCCCACATTTTCTTTTCATCTCTCTTATGCATCTTTGCTGCTTTTTGTGTGTGTTTGGATTGAGCTTGCTCATTCTTGTCCATCTTACCTTTCTTTCTTCAAGCAACTTGTCTTCTTAAGTGAAGCAAGTTGTTTTGCTTCTCTTTGTCCTTTTCATCTGCTTCCTGGTGGTTTCTCTGAAGATCTTTCTTAAAACCTCACCAACCCTAGGAACAACCAAGCATGACAATGATTAGGGTTATGATTAGTCCCCCACTTAGCTTTCACCTTTGTGTCTCTTTGAGTCTTCTCTTCTCATCTCATAATCAGGGACTAAACCCTAAAGGCTTTAAGGCTTTGTGATTAAGCTTATGCCTGCATCCTTCTATTAGGATGGAGTGTATAACTTTAATCCTAAGTGTTAAACCCTTAATGTGTTTAAATCCCTCTAATCAATTCACTTAATAATCACTAAGACATCAAGCTTGTGACTTGGGCCTTGCATTAGGGTTCTAATTCTTCCTTAATTGGTTAAGAAGGACTTACCCTAGTGTTAATGGACAAGTCCCCCTCAAGTTGTCTTACAAACCATAAAACTCACTTCTTCATCTTATCATTAACTAAAATCCATCTTAATAAAGGCTTTGTTTTGTCATGAGGTCAATCCTTAATCATGGATTAAGTTGAGGAGTCTTCCTCAGCTTAAACATTCTCATCTATTATCCTTCTATTAGGATGGTGTAATGAGTCTGTTTAGTCCCTGATTATGGCTTAATCTCATTACTCAACACTAAACAAAAACAACAAAAAAATCTAAATAATCATAAGTAGGTTAATGAACTTAATCCTACATCATGGTGATTAAGTGTGAGATGCTGACTTCACACTTAAGGTATTCTCATTACCCCTAATCAGAGGGAAGATGTGATGAGTTTACTAACCCTTGGTTTAGGCTTAAGCTCATTTTCTTATGACAAACTCCAAAAAGAAATAAAAGACTAAAAACACCCAAAACAAACAATAATCGTCTCCTTCGGGATTCTTTTCTCATCTCATTCACTCACAAACGAGAACTCGCTTTTTCCGTCTAAAGCAAGACAGTTTGCACCTGAGCCAGACAGGTCATACACTTGAGCATAGACAAGCAAGCAGTTCATAAGTCAATTTCATTCTTTCAGTCTCTTTGGGTCGAACTACGGTGTTCTGACTTCCTCATTGCACGAGAGGATACGTAGGCATAACTTAACAGTTATCGAACAAAAGTCTTTGTATATTCCCCCTCCTTCCAGCAATTATTCTCTAAGCCTCATGATCATGAGCATATTCTTTCCTTACACTGACACTCTCTTATACACTTCACACTTGCTTTACACTGACACCTGTACACTCTTTCCAGCTTTGATACACAAATTGCACTGACACTACCCCTTTAAGACACAAATCTTTTAAGCGTGGATCCCGTCGAGTACGGTGGACAATTTGGGTGCTAATACCTTCCCAGGTTGTAACCAACCCCCTTTCTCAGTCTCTCTGGTTCGCAACCGTCTTATCCATATCTTTCTAGGTTTATGCAGCATTACCTTTCCTCCGGGATAAAAATGCCTAGCTGGCGACTCTATTCTTTTTCTGAGTTCACTCCTGTGTGTTCTCATTTCCTCTTTTCGCCGACCGTTCGCGTCTGTACCCCTTATGACTTAGCCTCATTTGGTGGGAGCGACAGCTTGGCGACTCTGCTGGGGATCCTTATACTGTAACCAGGGCTTCTGGTTCTTTTTGTGGGTTCCTCCTAGCGCTTGTTTGATTTGAGTTTACTGGGGTGTTATGTGCTATATGTGTTTATGTATTTATTTTTACTGCTTTATGTACAGTTATTTATTGCTTTCTTTACAGCATTATATATCATACTGTCATGTTGTTATCTGGCTGGATCTGGTTTTTGTCTTGGTAGGTGGGGTTTCATTGAGAGTTTAAGGTCCTATACCTGGGACCTGAGTGACACCTAGGCTAGAGTGGTTCATGTTCTTTCCCATTCCATTTCGGTCTGGTGCGGGAATATGAAACACAGTTCAGATGTGGGTTTCTTCTTGAGAACTCTGTGCTACAGATTTCCTGTAGTGCTAGGGCTATCTGGGAAGCCTACTAAGTCTGGATGACCTTTACTATTGACCTTCAGAAACTGAGGTGAATTAGAGGAGGATTTTTTATGGTTATTGTAAACACTGTACCTCCAGGTTAGAAGTGTTTACACTTCTCATAACTGATCCAAGTATGAGGATCCTTGTTTTAGAACACTACCTGTGAGGGGGTTGGGCTGTTTACAGGTTTGCAGGTACCTCTAGCCACATCATACCCTGTTACTTGTTATGTTTAAGAGCACCTCATTTTGGACAGTTCTTGTGATTTAACCCTGGACATGTGACTCTTTATTTGAGTCCCCCACCTTGGTTACTAGACTTCTGAACCTCCATCTGGACTTCTTAGACATACATGGACTTATACCAACGCAGTAGTCAGATCTAGCTTGATCACAAACCCTTGCATATCATTTGCATACATCATCATTGCATCATTTAACATTTGCTTATTTGTTTTTCAGGGTATCCACATCATATTTGGCTTGGTTTTGACCCCTTCATCTGCATAAACCCCTGCTCATCAGCTATCTGCTTCAGCTATCAGTTACCTGCTTCAGCAACCTCCATCATCATCCTCAGCCTATCAGTGGCTCACTTCTAGTATCAGTCTTCATCATCAGCATTTGTCTCAGCTCTTCATCAACAGTCATGGCACCCAAGAAGAGCAACATTTCATACCACTTCTTTGAGCCTGTGCTGACTGGCATCAGGCAGGTCCAGGCCCTTATCACTCCAGACCATATCCCACTATTCAGAGAACATTATGGAGGCATCCTTGATATGGTTATGGACTTGGACCCTTCTCAGAGGAGCTTGATTCACACTTGCCTACAGTTCTATGATCCTCCTTTGAGAGGCTTCACTTTCCAGAATTTTCAGCTAGGACCTTTGTTGGAGGAGTTTTCATCACTGATTGGAGTACCTGTCAGGGGTGGTATCCCCTTCAACCCTGAAATGGCTTTTCCCAGCAGAGAAGAAGTGGCAAAAGCACTGCACCTGGAGCCTATTATGATTGAGCAGAACATGACCACAAAGGCTGGGATCCCTGGCTTACACTTGGATTTCTTGACTTCTCAGGCCATCCTGAAGGCCTCCTTGAGAGAATGGAAGGCAGTTTGTGCATTGCTAGCCCTCAGCATATATGGGGTTGTATTGTTTGCAGATGAGCCCAAATTTATCAGCAAGAATGTTATTCACCTCTTCCTTCTGGGGAACCCAGTACCCACCTTACTTGGGGATTTTTATTATTTTGTTCACCAAAGGAATGAGAAGCAGAGAGGGAGGTTGGTGAGATGATGTGCTCCTCTATTTCATACCTGGCTGCTAAAACACTTACCCAAAACTGATGCCTTCCTAAACCCTCACCAACAGAAGAATTGGGCTAGGAGACTTATTGCTTTGACTTCAGATGACATCAGGTGGTGCACCCAAAGCACCAAGGGCAGAGACATAATCACTAGTTGTGGGCAGTACCCCAATGTACCTTTAGTAGGAGTGAAGGGTTGCATCAACTACAATCCTTTGCTGTTCAAAAGACAATTGGGCTATGCTTTGGTTCACCCTCCTAGAGAGCAAGACTTGGCTGAAACCCTGTATTGTGAGATAAAGCCTAATCTAGCTGTTGTCAGACAAGCATCCTGGGCTTGGAACAACATCCAGACCAAGGGGATGGCCATTCTTGGGAGATGCAACAATGTGGCTTCAGCTCAGTATTATGAATGGTCTCATGCTAGGGCTCAAATTTCTGGGATGCCTTTCACCATTGAGGATGCACCTGGACCATCCACAGTACCACCTCCAGCCACTGTTAGCCTGGAGGAATTTGAGAAACTGAAGGAGAGGAATGAGAATATGGGAGAGGAGTGATGGTCGTCTAGATATTGAGAGGTTGGAAAAGCTTAAGGTGGAGCATCTAGCCAAGATGGAGAAAGCAGAGGACTACATCAAGAAATCAAGAGCTAGAGAGCAGATTTTGAAGAATGCCTGTAAAGAGGCCCAATTTCAGAAGGCTAGGACTGATCTCTATCTGAAAGAAAGTCAAGCTAGGTGGGTCAGGATCACTGAAGCTCGCACTCAAGAGGATAAGAGAACTCAGGACAGGATTGAGCAGTTAGAGGCCATTGAGAGGAAACAACAGGAGGCTCTGCTGGCAGCCCAGAAGGAAATTTCAGAGTTGAAGTTTAGGGCTGGTGTGAAGAGGTCAAAGGACCAAGACAGGCACAAGAAGTTGACCACTGCTATCACCACCAGGAATCTTCTTATCAGAAACATTACAGAGCATCCGGCTGATCCTGTAACTAAAGCGCTTTTGAAGGAAGTTAAGGAGGATGAATTTGGCCTAGATATTTGACTTATTTGCTTGTTGTTATTTCCATTTCATGTACTTTTCTTTTTGTGTTGTATTTTGACCCTTCAGGGGCATGTGTTGTAAAAACAAACTATGTATGATTCACGGTTTGTAATATATTTGATAGTTTGTTTCATTAAGTCTCTCTCTCAAGCAACATCAAAGCATCTTCTTCAGGGTCTGGAAAGGTCAAAACCAAGTGCCAAGCCGGATACCTTGGAAACAAATAAGCATACTGCATTGCATACTAACTTTTGTTTGTTTTGTAGGTTCTTGTTTTTGGTTTGTTTGTTACTAACTCTGTTGTGGTTCAGGAATTATTGCTCGTCGTCGGGTGTTCCCTCTCAATCGTCCGCACAGATACCCTACTCGCAACAACCTTCCTGGTATCCAGATGGATCAAGTACAGCAAGATCTGACAGAGGTCAGAACCCAGATGGCTAATGAAAGATTGGAGATGAGGAACCAAATGACCCAGTTCATGGAAGTTATGAATGGCTTGGCCCAAAGTCAAGAAAGATTGAGGGCATTGGTAGAAAGGCAGACCAAGGAAGAACCCCATCTGGGGACTGGAGGAACAAGTAACAATGAGAGGGTTCAGCCTCATGTTAACCCACCAGTATATGGGCCTCATCTTCATCCAGAGATCAACATCCCTACTAATGTGCAAGGGAATACTACTACAGGCAGAGTCTTACAGGAAGACCCCCAAGAGGATCAATTCACTGTAATGGGAGCTGGAGAAAGAATTGAAAGCCTTCTGAAAATGGGTAAGATCTCTGATAATGGTGCAAGCTCGTCAAGTAATCCCAGGAAGCCTTTTGTAGGACCTAGAAGAACTGGTGAGACAAATGCCATTCATGCCACCAGGGGCAGGCCTCAGTACCTCCACAGATCGGTAGCAGCTGTCACAATTCCCGCTCCAATTCCTCAGCAACCAGCATATCAACCACCACAACAACCACACTATCAACAGCAAGTTCAGTATCCGCCACAAAGAAACTACAACAACAACAACAACAGCAATCAATAACAAAGACCTTTTCAGCAAAGACCATCACAGGCAAATAGGGTGATTGACCCTATCCCGATGCCTTATGCCGCTTTATTGCCACAACTCCTGAAGCTCAACTTGGTTGAACTAAGGACATTGGCACCCCCAGATCCCTCCAGTCTTCCAAGAAATTATGACGCCAACGCCAGATGTGCTTTTCACTCCAATGCACCTGGCCACAGTACGGAGAGATGCAGGGCTTTGCAAATGAAAGTACAGGATCTAGTGGATTCCAAAGCCCTCAACTTTGCACCCCCGCCAAATGTCAACAAGAATCCCATGCCCAATCATGGAGGTCCAAGAATTAATGCCATTGAGGAAGACAAACCATCTTTCTTGATAACCAGTGTTGGACAGATTCGGACACCTCTGGTAGAAATTAAAGCTCAACTTCTAGAGTGCCAGATGTTCCCCGGGTGTGAGCTCGGTTGCGGTTATTGCAACATTTCGGTCAAAGGGTGTGATAACTTGAGAAGCGGCATAGATGGTCTTATCAAAAGTGGTATACTCCAGATCACAACAACGGCACCTGCAAATCCAGCAATCCCTCTGACAACAATTCCTGAGTCTCCTACAACTGCAACAACAATCATTCCGACCAATTCATCAGTACTATCAACAATGGCTCCGTCCATCACTTCAACAAATCAGATGTCAACAACCATTTTTTCTACAACATCAGCATCCCTTCATTCTGCAGAATCATCTACAACATCAACACCCATTTATCCAACAGAATCTTCTACAACGCCAACAGATATCTCAGTAGTCACCATTTATTATGATCCATCATATGTTCCTCCAAACAACAACTTTCAACAACAAACAGTGGCATCTCCTGCCAGGTCACCAGTCACCATCTACTACGATCTGCACACCATTTCAGCACCCTCCTCTGCGGCAGTCACTCCAGTTACCATCACGGTGCCTGGACCAGTTCCATACGAAAGCAGTAATGCCATCCCTTGGCATTATGGCTCTGACCTCTACTGCAACGGGGAGAAAATCACTTTGGATTCTTCAACCTCTTCTCCACAAATTGATAATGTTGGGGGAGGCGGAGGCTTCACTCGAAGCGGACGCCTTTTTGCCTCACAAGTGCAAAGACCTAATGCCGAAGCAGAAGCTGCTGCCAAAGCAAAAGGAAAAAGTGTGGTATTTGAAGAGCCGACTGTCAAAGAAACTCAGAAGACATCTTTTGAGCAAGATGTAGACGAGTTTATGAGAATCATAAAAAGAAGTGATTACAAGGTGGTGGATCAGCTTCACCAAACTCCCTCAAAGATCTCCATATTATCCCTGCTAATGTGTTCTGAAGCTCACAGGAACGCATTACTGAAAGTCTTGCACGCAGCATACGTGCTAGAGGAGATCACTGTTAATCAACTAGAAACTGTGGTGGGAAATGTCAACACCAGTCATGGACTGGGTTTTACCAATGCTGACTTAACAACTGAGGGATGTAACCACAACAAGGCTTTACACACCACTCTAGAATGCAAGGGTGCTGTTTTATCCCATGTACTGGTGGACACTGGGTCCTCACTCAATGTTCTACCAAAGAAAGCCTTAGTGAAGCTGGAGTATGATGGCTTGGAACTGCGTCCGAGTAATTTGGTAGTGAGAGCTTTTGATGGCTCAAAAAGATCAGTGCTTGGGGAGATTGATCTGCCTGTGATGATTGACCCGCAGACCTTCAAAATTACCTTCTATGTGATGGACATTCAGCTGGCCTACAGCTGTTTGTTGGGTAGACCTTGGATCTATGCCGCTGGCGCAGTTACGTTTACCCTTCACCAGAAGCTGAAATTCGAGTGGGAAGGCCAGATCATCACCATCTGTGGTGAAGAGGACATCTTTGTTAGCCATCTGGCTACATTCAAATACATTGAAATGGATGGAGAAATCCATGAAACTATGAGCCAGGGGTTTGAGGCCCTGAACATTAATGAAGCATCTGCTGTACTGGGAACTTCCATGACGTCTTATCAACAAGCCAGGAAGGTGGTTGAAGAGGGTACTGCCCAAGGCTGGGGCAAGCTGCTACCTGTGGAGAAGAAAGAGGACAGATTTGGGTTGGGTTACAAACCAACTCAACAAGATCAATCAGAGGTTGCAAAAGAGCCCAACTTTGTCAGCGGGGGGATGCTCACCCCGGATGCAGTAAACAACTTGGAAGATGAGTCGGAAGATGAGCGCGACCTGGAGAGCTGGATACGTCCAAGGATCCCGGGGAGCCGTATCTCAAACTGGTCTTCCCAAGAAATTATAAGGGTTACTCCTGCAGAGTAATTATTATTTCCTGTATATTTTTAAGCATGCATCAAGTCTTGCATCTCGCCCAAGATGTCAAGACTCATTTTGTAATCGGGCCATCTTGTAGTTTTGTGCAAACAGATTAATCAATGAATATCGGACATCTTTTGCAAATGAGTCTTTTTCTTTTCCGCTCACTATTTTTTCCATTTTTCTTTTTGTACAAAAATAAAATGGCAATGTTTTCCAAAATGACAACTTCATTTCACTTTTTCTAAAACCAAGATTAAAATCGATCACTAAAATAAACAATCTATACCCTTGCAGAGAGTGCCTTTCAAACTGCACCGACAACAGCACAACTATGACCTCGTATGACTTTGACAATCCGATCAATCAAGCTGATGAAGGGGTTGAAGAAGAATATGAGCTTCCTGAAGAGCTAGCCAAGTTGTTAAGGCAAGAGGAGAAGGTTATCACTCCTCATCAGGAAGAGGTCGAAACGGTTAATCTTGGTACAGATGAAGATGTGAAAGAGGTTAAGATCGGGGCCTGCCTACAAGACTCAGTGAAAGAACAACTGATTGATATGCTTCGGGAATATGTAGACGTCTTTGCTTGGTCTTATCAGGATATGCCAGGGTTGGACACCGATATTGTCATGCACAAGCTGCCGTTGAAAGAAGACTGCCCACCAGTAAAACAGAAGTTGCGCCGTACTCGCCCAGATATGGCAATGAAGATTAAAGAAGAGGTGCAAAAGCAGTGGGACACCGGATTCCTTGCTGTGACTAGTTACCCACCGTGGGTTGCTAATATTGTACCTGTTCCTAAGAAAGACGGCAAGGTGAGAATGTGTGTGGATTACCGGGACTTGAACAGAGCCAGTCCGAAAGATGATTTCCCTTTACCTCACATTGATGTATTGGTGGATAATACGGCTCAGTTCTCGGTTTTCTCCTTCATGGACGGATTTTCAGGATACAATCAGATCAAGATGTCACCTGAAGACATGGAGAAGACAACTTTTATCACACCCTGGGGCACGTTCTGTTATAAGGTGATGCCATTCGGGCTGAAGAATGCTGGTGCTACTTATCAACGGGCTATGGTAACATTATTCCATGACATGATCCATAAAGAAATTGAATGTTATGTGGATGACATGATTGCCAAGTCCCTCACAGAAGAAGACCACCTGGTAAATCTGTTGAAGTTATTCAAGCGTCTGAGGAAATACCAACTGAAGTTAAACCCCAACAAGTGTACATTCGGGGTGCGATCCGGTAAGCTGCTAGGATTCATTGTAAGTGAGAAGGGGATTGAAGTTGACCCTGATAAAGTCAAAGCCATTCAAGAAATGCCTGCACCGAAAACTTAAAAAGAAGTTCGGGGTTTTCTAGGTAGATTGAACTACATCTCACGGTTCATATCTCACCTTACAGCAACCTGTGAGCCCTTGTTCAAATTGTTGAGAAAAGAACAAACGGTCAGGTGGAACGAAGACTGACAGAGGGCTTTTGACAAAATCAAGGAATACTTACAAGAGCCTCCAATCCTTATGCCTCCAGTTGAAGGAAGACCTCTAATAATGTACTTAACAGTATTAGAAGAGTCAATGGGGTGTGTGTTGGGCCAGCATGACGAGTCTGGTCGAAAAGAGTATGCAATATACTACCTAAGCAAAAAGTTTACCGACTGTGAACAACGTTACTCACTGCTCGAGAAAACTTGCTGTGCTTTAGCGTGGGCTGCTCGCCGACTAAGGCAGTATATGTTGACCCACACTACCTTATTGATATCAAAGATGGACCCAGTTAAGTACATTTTTGAGAAGCCAACACTTACCGGACGGGTTGCAAGATGGCAGATGATCCTCACAGAGTATGACATCCAGTACACATCTCAGAAAGCCATCAAGGGCAGTGTACTGTCTGATTATCTTGCTGAACAACCCATTGACAATTACCAGCCTATGAGATTTGACTTCCCTGATGAAGACATCATGTTCATAAAAGCAAAAGATCATGAAGAGCCTGTTCACACTGAAGGGCCTGACCCAGAAGAGGAATGGACTATGATGTTTGATGGGGCTGTTAATATGAATGGTCGTGGTGTTGGTGCAGTACTCATTACACCTAAAGGAGTTCACATGCCTTTCTCGGCAAAACTCACCTTTAACTGCACTAACAACGAAGCTGAATACGAAGCCTGTATTATGGGTCTTGAGGAAGCCATTGACCTCAGGATCAAGACTTTGACTGTGTTCGGAGATTCAGCTTTGGTAATCAATCAAACCAATGGCAAATGGTACACCCACCAGGATCATCTGATACCTTACAGGGATTATGCAAGGAGGTTATTGACTTTCTTTACAACGGTCAAGCTTGAGTATATCCCTCGGGACGAGAATCAATTTGCAGATGCTCTTGCCACCATCTCATCCATGATCAAAGTTCAAGCTGCCAACTTTATACCTCAGATTTCAGTGTCCAGACTTGACAGACCAGCGTACGTGTTCTCAGTAGATGTTGTTAAAGATGATAAACCTTGGTTCCATGACATTAAGTGCTTCTTGGAGGGTCAAACATACCCACCTGGGCATCTTCCAATGATAAGAAGACATTAAGAAGGCTTGCTGGTAGTTTCTTCTTAAATACTGATGGTTCCCTGTACAAGAGGAACTTCGATATGGTACTCCTCAGGTGCGTTGATAAAATAGAAGCAGGCTTGTTGATGCACGAGGTGCACGAAGGATCCTTTGGTACCCATGCAGGAGGGCATGCCATGGCAAAGAAGTTACTAAGATCAGGCTATTACTGGATCACAATGGATGCCGACTGTTGTGCTTATGCCAGAAAATGCCATAAATGCCAGATTTATGCGGATAAGGTGCATGTGCCTCCCAATCCTTTGAATGTGATGTCTTCACCCTGGCCCTTTGCCATGTGGGGCATTGATATGATTGGCAAGATTGAACCGACTACTTCAAACGGCCACAGATTCATCCTGGTTGCTATTGACTATTTTACCAAGTGGGTTGAAGCAGCTTCCTATGCAAATGTTACCAGGCAAGTGGTAGCCCGATTTTTGAAGAGAGATATCATATGTCGGTATGGAGTTCCCGAGTGAATCATTACTGACAATGGTTCCAACTTAAACAACAAGATGATGGCAGAGCTGTGCCGGGATTTCAAGATCCAACACCACAATTCTTCTCCTTACAGGCCAAAGATGAATGGCGTTGTCGAGGCAGCTAACAAGAATATCAAGAAGATTGTGCAGAAAATGGTAGTTACCTACAAAGACTGGCATGAGATGCTACCATTTGCCTTGCATGGGTACCGTAGGTCAATCAGAACATCTACTGGGGCAACACCGTATCAACTTGTGTATGGTATGGAGGCAGTCCTACCTGTTGAAGTTGAATTACCATCCCTACGGGTGCTGATGGATGTTAAGCTAAACGAAGTAGAATGGGTCCGGTCCCGATACGAACAACTGAATTTGATTGAAGAGAAAAGATTGGCTGCAATCTGTCATGGGCAGTTGTATCAGAAAAGAATGAAGAAAGCCTTCGATCAGAAAGTCAGACTCCGAGAATACCAAGTAGGAGATCTTGTGCTGAAAAGACTCCTTCCTCCTCATACAGACCACAGGGGCAAATGGACTCCGGTGGAGCACTCATGCTCAGCACTATGGATGGTGAAGACTTCCCGTCCCCTATGAATTCAGATGCAGTTAAAAAATACTTCGCATTAAATGACCCGCTGGACACAAAAACAGAATGTAAGTCCAGGCAAAAATAGGGCATCCCGACGAGTCAAAAACAGAATAAAAGACTCGGGCAAAAATAAGGGAAAATAAATAAAAATGTACACCCGCTGAGTTGAAAAGCCGCATTGGACAGCTCAGGCAAAAATGGGTATCCCGATGGATCGAAAACCCGAAAGGGCGATCCATGCAAAATAAGGGAATAAGCGAACAACTGCATTCTGAATTCATCTGTATCACTTACAACATGTTAAGCTTTGAAAGGTTCAAGCGTCGGTCAGAATCAGCCTTCTTCAGAAAGCAAGACGAGAAGAACGTCAAAAGTCATACGAGTCATAGCAAAATGGAAGCTTCTTAAAAGCGTCATCAACATTGCCAACATCTTTTGTTTCTCAATTTGTAACAATCTCCTCATTTTAGGGGATTCGTTTCTTTGATTGTATTTGCCAATTCAGGGCACGTGAATTAATAAAATCAGATTTTTAGTCATGTTTCGTCTCGTACATTTTATTTTCATTTGCAAATTGTCCGATGTCCTTGAGATAGTGATTGCATAAATACAGAGGCTTGCTCTCTAGAAAACACGTGCTTACAGGAAATATATTTGCTCCCAGGAGTGTCTAAACTTCTATGATGGAATCCGGTAAGGGATACCTCGGGATTACTTGTGCGTTTTCTTGCCTTTTCAGGGTTGCAGGTATTCAAAGCACAATATGGGGCATAAAAGCTTTTCCCTAGCAAGCTGCCAAATCATTACTTCCTCAACACACCTTCCAAAAAGCACCAGGGATGCCTTCTCCCCATCAGAGTTGCCAGGCATCACTTCTCCAACAGGGCAGCACCAGAAGGTGTTCATATTCCCCAGTTGAGTCGTCCAGTATCATTCTCAGCAGGATCCTCCACAGAAATCTCCAGGAAAGGTCTTTCAGTGACCTTTCTGACTCCCCAGCTGAGTTGCCAGGCATCACTTCTCCGACAGGGCAGTACCAGAGGGTGCCCATATCCCCAGCTGAGTTGTCAAGTATCATCCTCAGCAGAAATTTCTAGGAAGATCTTTCAGTGATCTTTCTTCTTCCCCAGCCGAGTTGCCATCTACTATTCCTCCGCAGCCAAGTACAAAAGTCGGGGAACCATCTCCCACAGAGCTTCAGCCTCTATTCAGAAAAGCAACGTCCGAAGAAATCACAACAGAGTGAAGAAAGCTTCTTCAAACCCCATCTGGGTCCCTCATTACCAAAGATGGGTCTATCAGTGACCTATTTCCCCAAGCAGATACATCTTATTAAGTCCACCAATGATCTCATCCCCAGCTGGGATGTCCACCTCAAGCAGATCAACCGGAGATCTTCGTAGCGACGGGATCCGAATCCCGGATCATTATCTTTGCATAAACATAGCATTCGCATCATATTCTCCTCGCAGAGCATAGCATTCCGTCTAATACGGAGCATTACGGCAAAAATCAAACATATTGCATAATCATAAACCATGTTCTGAATCAAACACTTATGAAAACTGACAATCCATCAACAACATACAGAATGCTCCCCAAAATTCCCCACTAGAGAGCCAAAATCATTTGCCTTACACTCATAAATACAAATACACACTCCTTTTGACACCCGTCCGTGTCATCATTCCCCAGTAAAGTCACCCGAGCACTCTTTACAAACAGACCACCCGTATTACAGATACTTCTTGACACCCGTCCGTGTCATACCCCCAGCAGAAAGCCAAAACGTCCCCTTTGCACTCACAGGTACACACATATATACAACTTCCTTGGCACTCGTCCGTGTCACCTTCCCCAGCACAGTAACCTAAACACTTTGTACATCATATACCTGTCTATAATACCCTTTTCTCTTTCTTGACACTCGTCCGTGTCACTCTCCCCAGCAGTTTAAACACTCTCCTGTACGCCACTCACACTTATTTCACTCATACAGATACTCGCCCGTATCTTGTATATACCACTCATGTCTCCTTGAATATTAGACACTCGTCTGTGTCTACTATTCCCCAGAAGAGTCCCCAGATTCAACACTCGTCCGTGTTCCTTGTTAACCAGTTGATACTCGTCCGTATCATCATCTATGAACACGTGTCAGTATTTATTTCCACCCGATACTCGTCCGTATCGTAGTCTTAGGGATGCTCGTCCGCATCTTTAATCTATACACAACGTCAGAACACTTATACCTTTTATTTCTTGGATGAAAACACTCGTCCGTGTTTACTATCCACCAGTAGGTCGCCAGCAAAGCAAAATTTCTTTTCTATCTGACATTCGTCCTATGTCATGATAAACCTTGAGAGCAGCCGTCCCCTGCTAGGTGATCTTCCTTCACCTCTTGATGCTCGTCCTTCATTATGCTCATCCGATGGCCGTCCCCATCGTCGAACCTTTTATCCGGCATTCGTCCTATGTCGCGATACTTTCGGCAGCCGTACCCTGCCAGGTGATCGTCCTTCACCTTTTGATGATCGTCCTTCATCATTTTATCCGATGGCCGTCCCCATCGTTGATCTTGTTATCTGACATTCGTCCTATGTCATGATGAACCTCGAGAGCAGCTGTCCCCTGCTAGGTGATCGTCATTCACCTCTTGATGATCGTCCTTCATCATGCTCGTCCGATGGCCGTCCCCATCGTCGACCTTTTATCCGGCATTCGTCCTATGTCGCGATACTTTCGGCAGCCGTACCCTGCCAGGTGATCGACCTTCACCTTAGATGACCGTCCCTCATCTTATCCCCAACAGAGCAGCTGTCCCCTGCTAGGTGATCGTCTTTCACCTTTGATGACCGTCCCTCATCATTATTTCATTTATTCTTTAACCCGATGGTCGTCCCCGTCGTGGTCCCTTTTCCTTTTCCTGGTGATCGTCCTTCACCCTTGACGACTGTCCCTCATCATTATTTCATTTATTCTTTAACCCGATGGCCGTCCCCGTCGTGGTCCCTTTTCCTTGTCCTGATGATCGTCCTTCACCCTTGATGATTGTCCCTCATCATTATTTCATTTATTCTTTAACCCGATGGTCGTCCCCGTCGTGGTCCCTTTTTTTCTTTTCCCTGATGATCATCCTTCATCAGTTTAGCCCGATGGCCGTCCCCATCGTTGTTTACATTACTTTATAAACATGATAACCATACCTCATCATTGCCTATAATCCCCAGAGAATCTTACAGCTTTACTTGATGGCCTTCCCCATCATAATCTCTCATATCCCCAGCATGTCGGTCGTCCCCGTCATTGCCTTATTTCCCGCATTTTCCCCAGCGTGTCGGTCGTCCCCGTCATTGCTCTTTCCCCAGCAGTCGTCCTCTGCTCGACGGTCATCCTCCGTCGCCCGCACTTTATAATATACTTTATTTTCTTTTACAATCTATATCCCTTTTCTTCTTCATTCTGTGAGGGCAAATTTTGGACTGTCTTTTAGGTATTCAACCACAAGTTATCTTGTTTGCCTGTTAAGCCGTCGCTTACATCCTGCACAGCTAACTCATGTTTGAATAGGGGAGCTGTAAACACCCCAAATTTGCCCTCACCCATTCACACCATGGCTTGTGATCTTTTCATTTGCATGAATCCAATCATAGCATCTCATACCACATTTTGATTCACTGCATTGCTTCTAAGTCATCTGCATCTAGGGTTTGTGATCTGAGCAATCCAAGAGCCATTTGAGCCACTCCAAAGGTCATCAATCACTTCAAAAGGGGTCCATGTATGTTCAAGCATCATATTATATCCCCTCAAAGTCAAGAATGTCAAAAATCACAAGAACTGAGGTTGGCATGGGAGCAGAGCCAGGTTTGACTGCACAGATGACCTAGAACTAGGGTTTTGGTTTCAAAGGCCATAACTCCAAAATTTTTGGTCATTCTTGTTTCTATTGGTCTCTATATGGTATAGGGATCATGCATATAAATTTTCATGAAGAAATTCCATGGGGAAGGCATCTGATCAATAGTTGACTTTCTGAGCAAGTCAGTGCAAAATCAGGGCATCTGAGGCCCCCAATGACCCAACCAAAGGGTGTTCTTCATCATTTTGATGGTGTATGATCTTTATTTGATCATAGAAGATGTTATAAGTTCACAAAATTGAAAAATCCCAAGCCATTTGCAAAGTTGACTTTTTGGGAAAATGACTTGTAATGGAAACTTGCCATTTTGGGAAACTTTTTCAACCCTTGCTTTTTGATTTAAAAATGCTTCAAATGAGAAAACTTTGGTCATGAAAGTTGTAGAGTGGATCATTCCCTTTTCAAAAAGTACAAGAACTTGACCTAATTCATTTTGGATCAAAAGTTATGGCTTTGCAAAGTTGGATAAAATCATTGAAATTTCACTTTTGCACAAAATGAAAAACTTGCAATTTCTCATGGAAAGCCTTTATGTGACTTCAATATGACCTCTAATCATCATACCAATGCAATGCATGACCTAAAATCAGAATTGGCCCAAGGGATTTCTCATTTATTTGCCTTGATCTTCACATAGCCATAAGTCATTTTTCATGAAAGTGCAAAGAGGGATTTTTGGCAAAATCATTCTCAAAGGAGTTGTATGATCTCTAGCTGGTTTTTATACATTGTCATGACCTAATGAGGCATCCCACATCAGAAATTCAGCAAGGCTTCTCACATTCACATAGCCAAAATCATGGAATGTCACAAGTGGGCAAGTTGCAAAAACTCCTCTAGCTCATGAAACAAATGCAGCAGCCTTTCATGAGCCATCCAAGGGCCATCCTTGACTCAAGCTGAGGCAGGACAAGCCTCTAGACTGCCTCTGCCATAGCCCATGCTGCAAGTACACAAAACTTGACTTTTTGGCCAATCCTCCCATACCAATCCCACAGTGCATACCTGACCTCCTGGATTGTGGGGATTGCTTATGGATTGCCTCAGGATCATAAAACAAGAAGGAAGTAGGCTCAGAACACACACATTGCAGCACACTCCAAAAGCTATCAAAACTTTCCTCTCTTCGAATCTCCTTCCACAGCCATCAAACTTCAAAACTTCCTTCACCAATCAATCAGAAATCATTCATAGAACAAATCCCACCCCTCACAATGATCTGAAACAGCCCACACAAGAACCTCATTTTCTGATACACCAGAACTGAATCTCAAAAAATAGTCAATATAAACTCCATTCAAGCTTGCCATTAGCACAAGGGGGACCAGTGGAGGTGGTTTGCACAAAGGAAAAGCTCAGAAAGCTCATCTTTGGAGGTCTTCATCTCAGGTATAGCTCAAGAACTTTTTTCTCAGAACTTCATTTTCTTGTTACAAAATGAATCTACATGTTGCACTGATCATCTGGATGTATTTAGATTTGAAAATAAGTAAGAGATGACCATTTCATGTCTCTCTGAAAGTTTTCCCGTGTTTCGTTTTTGTCTTCGATTCAAGCTTATCAATGAAAATAAATGATTTTTGAAAGAGGGGTTAGGTTTAGATTGGGGAGAGGATCATTTCTGTGGAAGAAATTTCATGTTTGGTGACCTATAGCGAAATCCAGGGTTTTGGTTCGCCGGAGAAGACGACCGGAAGTCTTCTCCGGCCACCTGAGAACCATTAGCCCTAATCTGTGTAATTATGAGAGTTTGAATTTTGGCCCTTAGATGCGTTGACCCGCGCGTGTTTGGATGGTCAGGATTCCACCATTTTGCCCTAATCCTCAGTTGACTTAATTAATTAGATTAATTAATTTAATTAGGTCAGTTTGAATACAGGCCACAGGATCTGGCGCCAGTCAATGCGCGCGCAATCCATTTAAATGCCAGCCATTGGATTTGCATACTTCCTCATTAATTCATTTTATTTTCATTTTATTTGTTTTGTTTTGTACATTTTATTAAAAATAGTAAAAAAGGTCTAAAAATTTTGAAAATTTTTATTCAAGCTTTTATTAATTTTCAGAACCCAAAAATATTTTTATTTTTATTTTTTGCACCAAAAATTATTTTTTAAATCATTTAAAAGTTTATTTTTAATTAGTTAATGAAAATTAATTAATTAAAAATACTTTTAGGTATTTAAAAATCACAAAAAAAAATCATGTAACATTTAAAAACATTTAGAAGCATTGTCCAACTCTCAAACCAAATTTATTTTTTGTTCTTAATGCCTTTCAATCATTTTCAATGGAATTAATTTCATTTCAAGGCATTATTTTGATCCAATCTTAAAAAAATTCATTTCTGCCTAACCATTGAGAGTTGGATAATGATTCTTTTTGCATTACATCTTGCATAACATGTAGTTTATAGGTTTAAATTGGCATGAGTTAATCTTGCATTTTCAATTTGTTTTGCATTTTTCTTGACAAGGTACCTTAAAACCCTAACAAACTTAGGAAATTCATAACTTTCACTAGGTTAAGAGTTGGATCCTCTCCTTTGGGCAGTGAGTTTGTATAGGTTTAGGGTATCTTTGATTGCATTTTCAAATTTTTATCATGTCATTTGCTTCTGGTTTTGGATTTTTGTTTTGTGTGATACATATAACCCTAATTCATGCCTTCCTTTGCATCCATTTCTCATTTGCTTGCATACCATGACTTGCCATGACATTTTATGCATTCATTTGATTCATAACACATCTTAGGACATATTAGGATCATGTTTGATCATTGCATCTTTCATTTGCCATGTTGTATGTCATTTGCATTCCATAACTTTTCATGAACATTCATGGTTCTAAGCATGCCTCATTTGCACCCATATGTTTGTATGATCATCCTAATGCCTTGCCTCATGTTTTAATCATCTCTTAGCATCATTAACATCATACTCATGTTTCTGGTTTTGGTTTGCATCATGACATTTCATCTCATTTGCATTGCATTTCATTTCTTTACTAACTTTTCAGGTGGTAAGTTGTATTGAGAAGTGAATTTGCCTTCACTTCTCACATTTTCTTTTCATCTCTCTTATGCATCTTTGCTGCTTTTTGTGTGTGTTTGGATTGAGCTTGCTCATTCTTGTCCATCTTACCTTTCTTTCTTCAAGCAACTTGTCTTCTTAAGTGAAGCAAGTTGTTTTGCTTCTCTTTGTCCTTTTCATCTGCTTCCTGGTGGTTTCTCTGAAGATCTTTCTTAAAACCTCACCAACCCTAGGAACAACCAAGCATGACAATGATTAGGGTTATGATTAGTCCCCCACTTAGCTTTCACCTTTGTGTCTCTTTGAGTCTTCTCTTCTCATCTCATAATCAGGGACTAAACCCTAAAGGCTTTAAGGCTTTGTGATTAAGCTTATGCCTGCATCCTTCTATTAGGATGGAGTGTATAACTTTAATCCTAAGTGTTAAACCCTTAATGTGTTTAAATCCATCTAATCAATTCACTTAATAATCACTAAGACATCAAGCTTGTGACTTGGGCCTTGCATTAGGGTTCTAATTCTTCCTTAATTGGTTAAGAAGGACTAACCCTAGTGTTAATGGACAAGTCCCCCTCAAGTTGTCTTACAAACCATAAAACTCACTTCTTCATCTTATCATTAACTAAAATCCATCTTAATAAAGGCTTTGTTTTGTCATGAGGTTAATCCTTAATCATGGATTAAGTTGAGGAGTCTTCCTCAGCTTAAACATTCTCATCTATTATCCTTCTATTAGGATGGTGTAATGAGTCTGTTTAGTCCCTGATTATGGCTTAATCTCATTACTCAACACTAAACAAAAACAACAAAAACATCTAAATAATCACAAGTAGGTTAATGACCTTAATCCTACATCATGGTGATTAAGTGTGAGATGCTGACTTCACACTTAAGGTATTCTCATTACCCCTAATCAGAGGGAAGATGTGATGAGTTTACTAACCCTTGGTTTAGGCTTAAGCTCATTTTCTTATGACAAACTCCAAAAAGAAATAAAAGACTAAAAACACCAAAAACAAACAATAATCGTCTCCTTCGGGATTCTTTTCTCATCTCATTCACTCACAAACGAGAACTCGCTTTTTCCGTCTAAAGCAAGACAGTTTGCACCTGAGCCAGACAGGTCATACACTTGAGCATAGACAAGTAAGCAGTTCACAAGTCAATTTCATTCTTTCAGTCTCTTTGGGTCGAACTACGGTGTTCTGACTTCCTCATTGCACGAGAGGATACGTAGGCATAACTTAACAGTTATCGAACAAAAGTCTCTGTATATTCCCCCTCCTTCCAGCAATTATTCTCTAAGCCTCATGATCATGAGCATATTCTTTCCTTACACTGACACTCTCTTATACACTTCACACTTGCTTTACACTGACACCTGTACACTCTTTCCAGCTTTGATACACAAATTGCACTGACACTACCCCTTTAAGACACAAATCTTTTAAGCGTGGATCCCGTCGAGTACGGCGGACAATCTGGGTGCTAATACCTTCCCAGGTTGTAACCAACCCCCTTTCTCAGTCTCTCTGGTTCGCAACCGTCTTATCCATATCTTTCTAGGTTTATGCAGCATTACCTTTCCTCCGGGATAAAAATGCCTAGCTGGCGACTCTATTCTTTTTCTGAGTTCACTCCTGTGTGTTCTCATTTCCTCTTTTCGCCGACCGTTCGCGTCTGTACCCCTTATGACTTAGCCTCATTTGGTGGGAGCGACAATTTCATGTAGAGGTTTATACGAGATACTCTTGTTTTGGGCCGAATAGAGATTCCCACTTATTGATGTATTTCTAACTTATGAGTTATTTTAATGTTTACATATATCTCTCATATAATTAAATAGGGTAAATTAAATCAAACTATGTTATATCATTATGTAGTACTTTGATGAATTCAAGTGTGCATATTATACAAAAGATCAAGTGGACGAAATCAAAGAGGAATGGAGTCAATTCATTATAGAGCTAGGTGTTATGTGAGGTATAATATTGTACTCTTACTTTAATTGATGAGAATTTAAATGTGTAATGTTGTAATTTCTATAATATTGTTTATTAATTGAATTACAATCGTTGTGTTGTTTCAGGACCATGTATATTTGAAGTAATGCTTTGGATGGATTAGATATGTGTACTTATAATATGTACATATGTAGTAAAATGCAATGACTTGTAATTATAATATGTCAATATGGTTTGAATTGGTATATATATATATATATATATATATATATATATATATATATATATATATATATATATTGGTTTGAATTGCCAATTTTGGATTTATAATTTTGGTGCATAAATTGATATATAACTTGTGATATTTGTCTGCCAAAATTTGGTTGAAAACATGTCAAAATTCTGGTTTAAAAACCTGGTAAAAAATGTGGTTTCAAAAAAATTATTCAAAATTTTTTGTATACCTTAGACAGCGCTTTACACAAAAAGCGTTGTCTAAGGGGGGCTTAGAAAGCGCTTTTGGCAAAAGCGCTATCTAAGGGGGGCTTAGATAGCGCTTTCCAAAAGTGTTGTCTAAGGTATACCTAAAAAAATTAAAATAGAAGGGGATTAGACAGTGCTTTCGCCAAAAGCGCTGTTTAAGGTATACCTAAAAAAATTAAAATTGGAGGGATTAGACAGCACTTAAGCCAAAATCGTTGTCTAAGGTATTCCTAAAAGCGTTGTCTAAGTGTACCTTAGACAGCACTTTTAAGATTTAAAAAAGTGTTGTATAAACCTTTAGCAGCGGAGGTTTAGACAACGCTTTAAAGCACTGTCTAAGTGAAAGAAAAAAAGCGTTGTCTAAGGTATTGTTTGGCATAGTGGAAGTTGAAGGTGCAAGACTTAACTGATGCAAAGGCCATTAACTTCTCCCTCCTCCAAATGTGTTTCAAAACGCTATGGTGAATCATAGTGGAGCACGAGCAAATGTTGTTGAGGACGATGAATTTTTGAATCTGGTAGTGGATGTGAACCAAGTGAAGACTTCTCTGTTGCTGGTAAAGAGTAGGTTATTGAAGGGGAAGGTGTTTTCTGGGTGTGATGAAGATTGTGTTGAATGTGCTAGTCAGAGCAATGCTTGGGACAAATTATGAGCTGGTATCCATGGTTTGACGGATGAGGGGTGTTTGCAGTTTGGATAGCTAAATAAAGAATGTGATGAGGTGTCAACTATTACCATTTATTATACGCTTATGGAGATTCAAGTGCCTGCAAGGCCACCCCCTGTCCATATTGTTCTGCCTAATGAGCTAAGTCTTGTCACCATCATGGTGCCAGGACTTGTTCCTTATACAAGTGAAAAGGCTATACCATGTCATTAAGGTGCAGATGTGTATGTTCAGGGACATAAACAAGAAGAGAAGATATCAAATGTGAGTGGCTATAGTATTGATAATGTAGGAGGACATGGTGGATTTACGAGAAGTGGACGCCTGTTTTCTCCACAAACTTTGAGGACTAATGAAGAAGTTGAAGCAGCAGCCAAGGCTAAAGGAAAATAGGCGGTAACTGAAAAAGTTGTTGTTCCTGAAGTTGGTCGAAAGGGATCTCTTGAGAAGGAAGTGGAAGAATTTATGATGATTATGAAGAAAAGTGACTATAAATTGGTTGACCAACTGAATCATACGCCATTGAAGATTTCCATACTATCAATGTTGATGTGTTCTCAGGCTCATCGGAAAGCATTGTTGAAGGTGTTGAATATGGCATACGTACTGTCACTCCCGGGATTTTCATCCTAGTACAAACGCAAAAGTGGCATGGAAAAGGTAGAGTCTCCAGCCAGGCATTTTTATCCCGAATGAATGGGAAAGGTAATGTTGCACAAACCTAGGGAAAAAGGAAAGGACAAGGTCCTGCGAACCAAAGATCTGGGTTCGGGAGTCAGTAACAACCTGAGAAGGTATTAGCACCCTAGACCGTCTGCCGTACCTGACGGGATCCACACTTGTTAGTCTTCTTCTAAGGGTAAAAGAAATAAAATGTTGCTGAACAAAAGAACTGCTAACTGGAACTAGAATGAGAGAGGGAACTAGAAAAAGAGAACGAAAAGGAAGGGGGGAAATGTAGGGAAAATAAAGAGTGTGCTCGAATAGGCCCTACCTTGTGTAAGCTCATAATTTCGACATTGCGAAATTTGGAATGTGCAGTCTTTTCTGTTGCTGAGAAGATAATCAGTAGAGAAGGATAAGAAGAAATGGAGATGTTCAAGAGATGTTGACATGGTTAAAGCTCAAGTGCTTCGACGAGAAGATAAATAATATTCTGGCAAACCAAGTTTGGGGACCTATTTATAATTGGGTGTTCGACAAGCTGAGTGCATCATTCGACAGTTCGACAGAGAGAAGGTGTTTGACAGAAGCATTGGTTCGTAAAAGTGGAAGAGTTTTCTTCTTCTTCGACGTTTTGACATATGAAGAGATGTAATGTTTCGTCACCAAAGGAAAGAATTCAAAATTTAAAAGGTGTAACCTTTGACAGTTGGACACATGGAAGTTTCAAGGAAGGAAATTGCATGCAGGCTGACACTTGTCATTCAATTATAATTTTTCCGTTTTAGGCAGTTACTTTGTTTGTATATAAATAGGATAGTTTGTGTTTAGAATGTGTGTGTGAAAACTTATACAAAATTCCTGTAAATACTCTAAGTACCCAGTGTGAGAGAAAATGAGTTTGATATTTGGAACCATGTACGTTTGAACACCATTTTTTCTTTTAAGTTATTTAAATTATCAGTTTGTTTCATCAAGTTTATTTTATCTTCAAGTTTTATTTACTTTCCTGCAAATTACATCTTTCGCCATTTTTCTTACTTTCGTTTAAGACTTCAACTTTATTTTATTGTCAAACTCAAAGCATTTAACACTTTGACATTATTAACAAAACAAACCACAAATCATTCACAATACTAAGAGTAGTTCGACAAAATAATTGCACATGTGTCCTAGGACTTGTTTGGTTGGTCCTGCAAGTAACCCAGTTTTCTGAGAGATTGGTTAACCAGAGGTTGTTCGTCAGAAATCACTGCGAACACCCTGCTAGCTACATACCTCATCAGGAAAGTGAGGATCAGAGTCGACGTAGTTCGCCTAACTAAGGTGGTGTAACACCCCAAAATTTTCCCTCTTATTTATTATCAACCTCGAGCGGTGTACGCTTCATTCTTGCATCATTCCGCACATCATTGCATCACATTTGAAAAATAAATAAATAAATCATCATCCTTTGCATATGCATGAGGTGAGTGGTCGATCGAGGCTTGCCAAACATTGAAGTTCAAGAGAAAAATAATATACCAAAAATAATCCAAACCACTTCCAAGCTAACCCACCAAAAGGGAAGATTTCACCTTTTCTCCCCCTTTTTCTTTCCGCTTTTCCTTCCACTTTCTTTTCACAATTCCTTTCATTCTTTCCCTCTTATTTTTCCACTTCAATTCCACTCCATTTCCCTTGGAAACTTCCACTATGTTCTACCATCTTCTAGAGTGTTCCAAGGAATATTCCTTTTCCAACCCTAACCCTAACTAACTACCAAACCATAATTTTGGATCCCAAGCCTAATTTTTGGGCCCCAAACCTAATTCCATTCCAAAACCTAGATCCAAGCCTAGCCTCTATAAATTCATTAATCACTTCAATGCAAAGGTTTCCCACAATTTTCCAACTTTTCACTCTTTCACAATCACTTTTTCTCTCTCACTTTTCCTCCATTTCCATTTTCACCAAAGATTTTTTTTGAATAAGCTCTTCAAGTTTCACATTGAAACTTGAAGATCTTGAAGCTTAAGCCTCCAACCTCCATCGATTGTGGATTTTAGAAGAAGAAGCTAGTGATTTTTGTGAGGATTTCGGCTTATCGGAAGTGTACGAAGGTTCAAGCATCAAGAACGCATTTATTTTTTGAATCCACGGTTTTCTTGGTTTTCTCTTCGATCAAGCTCCGATTCTTGCAAGAATTACCGAAGCACTTCTCCGCTTTGTAGGTTGGTGATCTAAATCACTTCTTCTTTAAGTTATTCTCTTCATCTTGCCACTTTTGGCGTTCTTTAATTGCTTTTCGTTTTGCTTGCGATCGATTTCATTTTCGTTATGTGTTGCTTGCGATTTGTAATTGTTAATGGATTAGGATTTAAGGTGTTGATAGTTATAGGTTCTATCATATGTAAATAAGCCCCAATTAACTAGAAATTAGTGTTAGCATGTTCCTAGGTATGTTAGGGATCATTAGAAGTAAGTTTGTGGCCAAAAGCACTTATTTCTAAACTTTTTTCACATTCTGAATCAGTGTTAATCGGTTAACCATTTGGTTAATCGGTTAATGCTTGCGTTTTTGCCACAAACAGGGCAGTTTTAGGTTCGTTAACCGGTTAACCAATTGGTTAACCGGTTAACGCTGTTAATTTTTGGTTTTCTTGCTTATTTCATGGCTTAGTCCTAAGTTCTAGTGCCTCTAATGTTCATACATGTTTAGGTATTGATTTTAGGGAATTTTTGGGTCCATTTCCAGTAGCTCATTCCCCCATTTCGAGTCGTTTCGACGCGTGTCGCTCCCACTAAATGAGGCTAAGTCAAATGGGGTACAGACGCGAACGGTCGGCGAAAGAGAGAACACACAAGGGTGAACTCAGAAAGAAAAGAGTCGCCAGCTAGGAATTTTATCCCGGAGGAAAGGTAATGCTGCATAAACCTGAGAAAAGATGGATAAGACGGTTGCGAACCAGAGAAACTGAGAAAGGGGGTTGGTTACAACCTGGGAAGGTATTAGCACCCAGATTGTCTGCCGTACTCGACGGGATCCACGCTTGAAATATTTGTGTTTTAAAGGGGTAGTGTCAGTGCCATTTGTGTAACAAAGCTGGAAAAGAATGCAAGTGTCGGTGTAAGAGAAAATGAAGTGTATAAGAGAAGTGTCAGTGTAAGAACAAGAATGAAATGCTCAAGATTATGAGGCTCAGAGAATAATGCTAGAAGGAGGGGGAATATACAGAGACTTTTGTTCGATAACTGTTAAGTTATGCCTACGTATCCTCTCGTGCAATGAGGAAGTCAAAACACCGTAGTTCGACTCAAAGAGACTGAAAGATAAGTTGACTTGTGAACTGCTTGCTTGCCTATGCTCAAGTGTATGACCTGTCTGGCTCAGGTGCTAACTGTCTTGCATTAGACGGAAGAAGCAAGTTCTCATTTGTGAGTGAAGATCGTGAGAAAAGAATCCCGGAGGAGACGATTATTGTTTGTTTTTGGTATTTTCAATCTTTTATTGATTTTTTTGAATTTGTCATATGAAAATGAGCTTAAGCCTAAACCAAGGGTTAGTAAACTCATCACATCCTCCCTCTGATTATGGGTAATGAGAATACCTTAAGTATGAAGTAAACACCTCACACTTAATCACCATGATGTAGGATTAAGATCATTAACCTACTTGTATTTATTTAGATGTTTTTGGAGTTTTTGTTTGATGTTAAGTAATGAGTTTAAGCCATAATCAGAGATTTAAAGGACCCATTACACCATCCTAATAGAAGGATAATAGATGAGAACATTTAAGCTGAGGAAGGCTCCTCAACTTAATCAATGATTAGGGATTAACCTCATGACAAAACAAAGGCTTTATTAAAGTGTATTTTAGTTAATGGTGAGATTAAGAAGTGGATTTTATGGTTTGTAAGACAACTTGAGGGGGACTTGTCCATTAACACTAGGGTTAGTCCTTCTTAACCACTTAAGGAAGAATTAAAACCCTAATGCAAGGCCCAAGTTACAAGCTTGATGTCTTAGTGATTATTAGGTGGATTGATTAAAGGATTAAAACACATTAAGGGTTTAACACTTAGGATTAAAGTTATACACTCCATCCTAATAGAAGGATGCAGGCATAAGTTTAATCACAAAGCCTTAAAACCTTTAAGGTTTAGTCCTTGATTATGAGGTGAGAAAAGAAGACTCAAAGATTACACAAAGGTAAAACTAAATCGGGACTAATAAAACCTTAATTGTTATCATGCTTGGGTATCCCTAGGGTTTATAAGGCTCGCAAAAGATCTTCAAGAGGAAAGCCATCAAGAAAGAAGAAGATGAAAGGAGGAAGAAGCAGAAGAAGCAAGTCAACTTACTTCACTTAAGAAGATAAGTTGCTTGAAAAAAGAAAGTGATAAGGAGACATGAATCAGCAAGCTCACTCTAGTACACAAGTAAAAGGTAGAAATGATGCATAAGAGAGGTGAAAAAAGATTATGAGAAGTGAAGGCAAATTCACTTCTCAAAGACTTACCACCTGAGAAGTTAGTAACAAGAAATGAAATGAAATGAGAATGAGATGAAATGCAATGATGCACACCAAGGTCAGAAGCATAAACATGATGTTAATGATGCTAAGAGATGATGCAAATACATGTCAAGAGTTATGGATGATCATACAAGGATGAGGATGCAAGTGAAGCATGCTTTGAACCATGAAAGTTCATGAAAGTTTATGAAATGATATGAATGCATAACATGGCAAATGAATGAATAAATGATCAAACATGATTCTAACATGTCCTAAGATATCTTATATGTCATGTTGATGCACAAAATGTCATGGCAAACTCATGTGTACAAATAAATGAGAGATGGATGCAAATGAAGGCAAAAATTAGGGTTTATACACAACATGTAATACCAAATTCAAAACCAGAAGCAAATGACATGATAAAAAATTGAAAATGGGATCAAAGGAACCCTAACCCTACATAAGTTCACTTCCCAAAGGAGGGGACCTATCTCTTAACCTAATGTGAGTTGTGATTTTCTCAAGTTAGCTAGGGTTTTAAGGTACCTCAAAAGGAAAAATGCACATCAAATTGAAAATGAAAGATAAATTCAAACCAATTTTACCCTAGAAACTACATGATATGAGGAATGCAATGCAAAAAGAATCAACATCAAACTCTTTATGGTTAAGCAGAATGAATTTTTCTAGGTTAGGACCAAAATATTCCCTTTTAATAACTTTAATTCCAAGGAAAAATATCAAAGTAGGTCAAGAACCAAAAAGAAATTTGTTTGAAGAGTTTGATAATGTTTCTAAATGTATCAAAATGCAATGTGAATTTTTTTGTGATTTTTAGAAACTTAAATGCTATTTTAATTAATTAATTCTCATTAATTAATTAAAATAAACATTTAAATATTTTTAAAATACGAAAATTATGCAAAAAATAAAATAAAAATTATTTTCAGAAAGAGGAAAATATTTAAAACCATGATGCAAAAAATGAGATTTTTTGGAAGTGAATTGCTATTTTTAATAAAATGAACAAATTAAATGAAAAGAAAATGAATTAAAAATTAAATAAAGGAAAGTATGCCAAAGGGAGGGTTCAGATTGATTATGGGCTTAAGACGTTTGACTGGGCGCACATCTGGACGGCCCAGGTTCAAACTTGACTAATTTTCATTAATTCATTAATTAAACTTAATTAAATCAGAATTAGGGCTAATGACTAGATCTCAACCATTGAAACGCGTGCGGGAAACAAAATCTAATGGCTCACGTTTAAACCTCACTAATTACACTGATTAGGGCAAATCACTTTCAGGTGACCGGAACAGTGTTCCGGTCATCTTCTCCGACGAGTCCAAACCCTAACTTCTCCCTCAGGCCACTATTCTTCAAATTTCTTACACGAAAATGATCCTCTAACCATTCTAAACCTAAACCCCCAACCAAAACCCATTTATTTTGTCTCATGAACATGAATCGAACGAAAATGCAAAAACGGGCAAAAGTTTCAGAGATCACATACATAGTGGTTTCACAACCATTTTCAAAAGTAATCACATCCCCATGATCAGGGGAACATATAGAACCATAAAAGAACTTAAAAGCTAGCTTCTGGGAAAAAAGTTCTTCATGTTACCTGAGATGAAGACTCTCTGATTCTGAGCTTTCTGGATCCTCCCTTTGTGCAAGCCCACTTCTTTGAACCCCCTGACGATGAAAAAAGTTCTTCATGTTACCTGAAATGAACCCTCTCTGGTGTAGCAGAAATGGATGTTTTTGTGTGTGATGTTTTTGGCTGTTTTGAGGGTTGATTCTTGTTCTATGGATGATATGTGATCTGTTGGTGAAAGATAAATGGAAGTTTGATGGCTGGTTTGAGAGAATCGGAGAAGGGAAGGATTTCTGCAAGTTTGTGAATGCTGGTTGTGTGTGTGTTCTGAGCTTAGGTCCAGCCTGTTTTATCATCCATAGCACATCCCTAAACTATTGGAAGAGGTCTGAGGAAGTGACTTGCACTGTGGGAATGGCATGGGGCAATTGGCCAAAAAGTCAATGTTAGGTGTATTTGAGGCATGGGCTGTGGTAGAGGCTATTTTAGGGCTGCTCTGGGTTCAGCTGCCTTCAAGGATGGCCATGGGATGAATTGATGTGATCTGAAATGGATGAAGGGTGAGATGCCATAGGTTTTGCCTTTTTGCAACTTGTTGCATTTTGTGATTTTTGGTCATGGGCATGTCTTATTCCTTGGGCAATATGCAGCAAAATGTACCATGTGATGCTGTTATGATACTTTGGGATTGATTAGAGACCAAACAAAATCCTAAGAACCAATCTTGCAAGATTTCCCTCTTTGTAACTTTTGTGAAAAATGGCTTATGATACTTGGAATTCAAGGCATGAAAGTGAGAAATTCTTTAGGCAAATCTGAATTTTAGGTCATGTGTTATGTTTAAGTAATGCTTAGAAGTCATTTTGAAGTCATGGAAATGCTTGGCATGTGAATTTGCAAGTTTCCCTCTTTGGTGTAAAAGTGAAAATTTAGTGATTTTGTCCAACTTTGCAAGGCCATAAATTTTGATCTAAAATGAATTAGAATGAGTTCTTGTACTTCTTGAAAATGGGAGGATCCAATCTACAACTTTCATGACCAAATATTTTTCATTTGAAGCATTTTCGAATCAAAAAGAGGAGGTTGAAAAACTTTCCCAAAATGGCAAGTTTACATTATAAGTCACTTTCCAAAAATGGCAACTTTGCAAATGGCTTGAAATTCTCCAATTTTGTGAACTTCTAACTTCTTCTAAGATCAAATAAAGATCATACACATTCAAAATGATCGAGAAACCCCTTTGGTTGGGTGATTGGGGGCCTCAGATGCCCTGATTTTGCACTGACTTGCTCAAGAAGTCATCTTGTGATCAGATGCCTTCTCCTTTGAATTTCTTCATGAAAATTGGTATGCATGATCCTCATAACATATAAAGATCCATAGAAACAATAATGACCAAAAAATTTGGGGTTATGGCCTCTGAAACCAAAACCCTAATTTTAGGTCATCTGTGTAGTTAATCTTGGCTCTGCTTCCATGCCTTTCTCAGTTCTTGTGATTCTTGACTTTCTTGATCTTAGGGGGATATGATATGATGTTTGAACATACATGGACCCTCTTGAGATGATTGAAGACCTTTGGAGTGGCTCAGATAGCTTAGGGATGGCTCAGATCACAAACCCTAGATACAGATGACTTAGAACCAATGCAGTGAAGCAAAAATGCAATATGAAATGGTATGATTGAACATATGCAAATGAAAAGATCATAAGCCATGGTGTTAACTTAGTGAGGGCAAAGTTGGGGTGTTTACAACGCGTTTCCGTTCATGTTACGTATTATGCGTTTTTGTGTTCTTTGTGTATAGCTTGAGTTCTTGCATTTTGTTGCCATGTTTGTGCATTATTTGGCATGTGAATAATCATGTTGCATTCTGTTTTTACATGTTTCACATTGCATTAAATCATTTTGCATTTCCATTGTGTCAATGTATGTGGCATAATCATGTATGTATGTGCATTTGGTTGCATTTGTTTGCATGCTTGATCATATCATTTACATCAATTCAATTCTGAATTTTGCATTGAGTTTGACATTCTTGTTGATCCATCATATTGCATGTTCATAATCAATAATCATCATGTTCATATGCCATATTCATGTGCCATGTTTTGCATACTTGTTGCACAATCCACCATGTGATGCATTCTTGCATAATCCCTAAAAACGCTCATTGATCTTTCATTTGTATATGTTGATTTAGGTTCAAATGCATGTTCATGATGAAGTTGGTGCATTTTTCATTGAGTTGTGCATTAAAATATGAAAATAATCAAATCTGGATTTTGCATTTCATAGCTGTTTTTGCATACAGGTGTTGTAAAATGTATGTTGTTTGTTTGTTTGCATGTTGTATTTGACCTTTTACACCTCAATCTTCCCCTCTACAAAACAAAGGTTAATGTGCATTCTTATTAAAAATAATAAGGCAAACACATACCAAACAAATCCTAGGGAAACTTGGACCTATACTAGACTCAATCTTAAGTTTAAGGGTGCCTACCCTATGCTAAACTAAAATTCAGCAACTATTTACAACACTCAAATACACAATCAGCTATGAAAACAATGCATAACACAACTAAGCTTTTTACAACCAGCATGCAACATGAAAAGGTAGGTGTAAAAGGTCAAATACAACATGAAAACAAACAAACAACATACATTTTACAACACCTGTATGCAAAAACAGCTATGAAATGCAAAATCCAAGTTTCCCTAGGATTTGTTTGGTATGTGTTTGCCTTATTATTTTTAACAAGAATGCACATTAACCTTTGTTTTGTAGAGGGGAAGATTGAGGTAAGTTCCCTTCACCCTATCCTTTGTTTTTTATGCATTTATTTATGCATTTAATTCATTTTTCCTTCCATATTTGTGTTTGGTAGGATTTCCCCTTTGTTAGGACCAACTTATCTTCTTTAGGAAGTAAGTTGCATCTTTTTCTTATTTCTTTTCCTTTTCTTCCTTAGGATTAGAAAACCTCACTAACCATTAGGATCTCCCATTTGTGCATAATAAATAACTTAGGGTTGGTCTTAGTCCCCCTTAGTTTTTGTCCTTTTTCGACTTGAGTCATTCTTTCTCATCTCGTAAAGAAAAACAATAAAATACTTAACAAAGATTGAATGTTCTTATACGCCATGAGACTTTGTTGCGGAGTACTTATACGCGTCCTGTTTCGGGGCGAGGTGTAAGTATTTACCACGATGGATAGGTCTTAGTATGAGAATGTTCACAAACAAACTCCAAAACACTTCTCATAAAAGACAATCAACAAAGACATCGCGTCTTCTCTTCTCATCTCATACTCTTTGCGAACGAATGCGACTTGCCTCGACAGTTCAAACAGCGATACGGTAAACACCCTCGAGTCAGAGCTGGTAACACCTGAGCTAGAGTTATGGCAGCGTCATCTTAAAAAACACAAGCAAATAGTTCCCGCCTTATTGAGGTGAACTACGTCGACTCTGATCCTCATTATCCTGATGAGGTTCGTAGGCAGCGGCGTAGGGCCCGTTCGAGCACATTCTTTATTTTCCCTACATTTTCCCCTTTCTTCCTTTTTATTCTCTTTTTCCAATTCCATTTCTCATTCTTATTTCAGTTCCAATTAGCAATTTTATTATGCAGCAACTTTATTTCTCACCCTTTGAAACAAAACAAGCAAGCGTGGATCCCGTCGGGTACGGCGGACGATTTGGGGTGCTAATACCTTTCCAGGTCGTAACCGAATCCCGAACCCAGATCTTTGGTTCGCAGGACCTTGTCCTTTCCTTCTTCCTCGGGTTTGTACAGCATTACCTTTCCCGTTCTTTCGGGATAAAAATGTCTGGCTGGCGACTCTACCTTTTCCGCGCCACTTTCGCGTTTGTACTAGGATGAAAATCCTAGGAGCGACAGCTGGCGACTCTGCTGGGGACCGAACCCAGAATCTCTGGTTTCCCTTGTAGAGTCAATCCTAGCGCTTGTGTGTTTTATTTCTTTGGGTGTTTATTTGTTTGTTGTGTGCTCTAGTTTAACTTTACTGTTTTCATTTACAGCTTTACTTTACGGCATTTATTTACTGCTTTCAGTATTTATTATGCATCATTATCACTGTTTGGCTGTGCTGGTTTCATTTTTTCTACGGGATGGGAGTTGCTATGAGATAAGCCAAATACCCGGCTTGAGTGCACTATAGGATTAGTGTGGACACGTTGTACTCGCATGGTTACATGATGAGTGGCGATGTGTTCCACACCCAGGTTGCGACCGTCTTGAAACTATCTTGTGTGGGGGTTCTTCCCCACTTCGGAATACGACCTTGATGGTTATGTGCAGCTGGGGACCGGTCATTGAGAACCTTAGTGGAAACAACCCTCTCTAGTGATGACAGTGGCAGACCACATTTGTTGGCAAACCCACTCGCATCCGAGGGCCCACTGGGAACTCGCATAGGATGGCCTGGTTCTCTCATAGGAACCCAGTCAAAGCAAACTGTTCGTATGACGATAGTATTGTACCCTTTGGGATGAATGTACTATTGTTTCTCGATTCAGTGCTTGAAGCTGGGGACTTATGAGGGATGCTTGTTTTCCCCATACTCAACTGAGACCTCCCTGGTTAGTACATAATGCCAAACCGATTCCCTGATTTGGTCATGAGCCATTTCTCGGAAATGGTGAATGTATTATTGCTATCCGGCTTTTAGAGTCCGTGATGTTGACTCGGAGTAGCATACCCGTGAGATGGGAGGGGTTTACAGGTTTGCAGGAACCCTGAAACTTCCAACATACCCACTTTGCCAGCATTATTCAGTATTATGATCAAGTTCTACATGGTCCTTTGGTTTTGAAATCCGGGATTTCGGTGGTACGGTTATCACGATTCTTTAATAGCACATGACTTTCTTCTTAGCACCAACGTCAGACCAGTGATCGCCAGACCTTTGATCACATGCCAATGCATTGCATAACATCCTCTGCATGCTTGCATCACTAACACATGCTTACTCATTTGCAGGGTCGCATGTAGCATTCTCATGAACATATCATACACATATTACTGCATGATTTGCATATTTTTCATTTTTACAGGTTATTCGGACTTCCTAACTTATTCAACTTCAGGCAATATAGCTGGTCAACACGTTCATCGGTATCCAACAAAAAGAAACCAAGTGAGAATGGCTGAACGAATGCAGATTGATCTCAATGAGCTCCGACAGAGGATGGATTAGTTCATGGACATGATGACCGGCATTGCTCAGAATCAAGAGCGTCTCAGGTTGATGGTTGAGCAACCCCATGGGAATGCTAATACTGGAACCCCAATTGAGAATGTGGATCCTAACGCTGCCCGTAACGGAGGGCCAAATCTAAATGGGAATGCAGCCCGTAATGAAGACACTCAGGAAGACCAGTTCACTCTACTGGATGCTGATATGGGTAATATGAATGAGGTCAACAATCGAAGGTATGAAGAGCTGGCAGAGAAGATTAAGGCCATGGAATGTCAGAATTCCCTAGGCATCGATGTAACCAATCTTGGGTTAGTGCCAGGAGTCAGAATCCCTCCTAAGTTCAAGGTGCCATCATTTGACAAGTACAATGGCAGCACGTGTCCTAGAACTCACATTCATGCACACTTTGGAAGAATCTCGGCTCACACTGATGACGAGAAACTTTGGATGCATTTCTTCCAAGATAGTCTATCTAGAGCTTCATTGAGCTGGTACATGAAGCTGAGCAGGGTCTCTATCCGATGCTGGAAAGATTTAGCTGAATCTTTTCTCAAGCAGTATCAATACAATATTGATATGGCTCCAAACCGAATTCAGTTGTAGAATTTGTCTCAAGGACCCAAGGAATGTTTTAAGCAGTATGCTCAGAGGTGGCGTGAGCTGGCCGCACAGGTTCAACCTCCGTTGCTCGATCGGGAAATGGCCGATATGTTTATGGGCACCTTGCAAGGTGTTTACTTGGATCGCCTGGCCGCCTGCCCGTCCATTGGTTTTTCTGATATTGTCATCGCTGGAGAAAGGATAGAAAACTTTCTGAAATTAGGAAAGATTCAGGATGCAAGTAGTGCTAGTTCTTCTAGTGTGAAGAAACCTTTTGGCAATGGCCAAAGACGAAGAGAAGGCGAGACAAATGTTGTGTATAGAGGCTGAGACAGGGTTCATTCTCCAGGTTACTACCAAACAGCTGCAGTGACTATTACGCCACAGGTTCAGCCACAACCTCAAGGTCAGCAATATCAGGCACAAAGACCAAATCAGGAAAGAACAAGGGCAAGAAACCATAGACTTGATCCCATCCCATGCCCATATGTTGTATTGCTTCCATAGCTGCTAAAGTTGAACATGGTCGAGCTTCGTACCATGAGAGCTCCTTCTCCTAATAACCTACCTCCAAACTTTGATGCAAATGCCAGATGCGAATTCCATTCGGGTGCCTAGGGGCAAAGTATTGAGAAATGTTGGGCTTTTCAGAACAAGGTACAAGACCTAATTAACTCCAAGGAGATCAATTTTGCGCCTCACCCAAATGTACTCCATAATCCAATGCCTAATCACAACGGAGTCGGTGTCACGATTGTTTTACCAGATGGTCCACGTTAAGCTGGAATCTTCAGGAAGCAAATAAAGCCATCAGTATCCAGATACTCTCAGCAATGGCAACTGTTTGTTTGTGTTTCTTCAATGCTTTTTTCATCCCTATTGAGGGGAACTACGTCGCTCTGATTCTTCATTGGTCATTGGTCAATGGAGATACATAGGCAGAAGATCGTCAGGTCTTTCCGAGCAACCTTATGGGGCAACTTTACTCCCCAACTTCACTTTTTCCTTTAGATGTCTCGTGTCAGAGTCAGAATAACTAGAAGAAGAGGTATGATTGGGTATACAGCTGCAAATTGAAGATTTCAAGTCTGTGAAAGAGTCATTGATCAATGAAAGTATTCAAAACTGATAGGTCCAGACAGAGTCAAGCCTCCTCAACAACGACAATATTCAGCTTCTTTACTGCATTTCCATTTGTAGTTTCTTTTATTGGCTAAACATTTGTCTACATGTACGAAATTTGTTTGCTTTTGAATGTTATCAATAATAAAACTCACATGTTTTTCTTGAAGTAACTCATTTGCATTCACTTATAATTCTGTATGTGTATATTGCAATACAAAAACGCAAAAATCTCTAATTGTGTGCTCTCGAGTAAGGCCCTGTTGACGATGTACAGGCTTTGTTTCAAATCCCTAAACACTGGAGACATAAGGGAGATAGACCCTCGTTAACCCCCTTGAGCCTTGAAGAGGGAGTTTCTTCTCGTATGAAAAAACCATTACATGTAACCCAGGGGCAGGGTAGATTGTCAGCTAATCGGACCAAGCGTTCAGTCTTTCATAAAGGAGTGTATTTGAGGATCCATTACATTCCACTATGCTAATCAAGAGGTCCAAAGACCAGAAGCCACAATGGTTATCCAAATCAAGAGGTCCAAAGACCAGAAGCCACAATGGTTATCCAAATCAAGAGGTCCAAAGATTGAAAGCCACAATGGTTATCCTTCACCGACCAAAGAATGAGGCAGTCATAACCCCCACAAAGCAATCAAGACAAATAGTGTCACACGATTTGTTCGAAAGAGAATAAGAAAAGAAAAATCCCGCTAAGTCGAAACTTGAAAACAAGTGACTTAGGCAAAAATTAGGGCATCCCGCTGGACTTCACAATCAAAGATTCACAAGAATCAGTCCAGGCAAAAGTTAAGGATAAGGAAAATAACGTAAAAGCAAAAGACGAAAAGGATTACACAAGAAAGATCCTTAAGCAAGAACAAAGTCGTTTGCACAGACACGAAAGACAAAGGGGTGACTGACTCCCAACGACAACCTGATTGGTGCTTGAGCCGATAGTAGCAATGGTTCCTCAACCAACACGAAACCCTTATGAAAGGTGAACTCTTGTGAAAATTAGCTGAATATAGGAATGGAGGACATCACAAAGAAGGGTGGACACAAATAAATTTCGAGCCTATATCCTTTGTTTCTACAAACTGTGAACCAGGCCACGATACAACCCTCAAAAGTCCTAACTGAAACAGGGTTAATTTGAGAGCGTACTACCACGAGATGGCGTTCCTGACTCCTATGAGTTGTGCTAAAATACCTTGTTGGTATTGCATATACATACTTTCATTCAAAAATAATGTCGTATCTTAACCAGTGATTTGCTCACAAAGGTTTGCGACACCTTTTAAAATCTTCAAGATTAACATGTGTGTTGGATTAGAATTTTCATTCTCAGAATAAACATTTTTCTGCTTGCATACATTTGTTTGACATCATGAAAAGCTCACATGTGGAAATTCAGTCTAGAAGCTTAAGCTTTCCAAGTTGAGAAGTCTAAAACTTCTGAAAGACAGTCACGTCGAGGTGCACTTTTTTCCGAGAAAGCTCCATTGAGTAAGGACTTTCCCAACCATTCATGGTAAGAGCCAACCAATCTGGGGAAATTACCTCGTGATTCAGATCTCTCCTAGAGCAATCTTTTCAAAGACTCATACTGGGGCAATCCACCCCAACCGCACAAGGATTCATTCTATCCTGAAGACATATAATTGGAAGTTCAGAATACCGGGGCAATTATACTCCTAAAGAGTTTAAAGACACCAAGTCTTTTGTAAAATCCTCTTAAGGTAAAGTCCGAATCAAAGCAAATGATCCCTAGCACAAGTCCACTTGAAACCTTTCCTCCTCAGCAGGATGCGGTTCAGTTTCGTTATCCTCAACAGACGCATGGAAGTTATCCCCAGTAAAGTCGACAAAATTTTCTTCAGTAGGTTTCCTTGATTTTATTTCCCAGCAGATCTCAAACCAAATCCTTCTCTTCCCCGGCAGAGCAATAAGGATCATCCCTAACAAGAGTCGTCTTCCCATAGTGAAGCACTTCTTACAAGAATCCATAAATTCTCGGCAGTTAGCTGAACGGTTCCCTTCCCCACAGAGGTTTGGAAAATTCAGGTAGACTAGAGAGTTCTCCTCAACAGAGCCTTGACAGGTCTTCCCCCAGCTAAGTCGAAAAGTTGTTAATTCCCCAGCGAAATTTGTGAGGTGAGATTCAATCCCTAGCAGTTGAGGCATCCCCTAGCAGGGTCTTCAAATCTAAAGTCCAATTTATTTTTGCCAAAGGTGATAAGTCGAGGCAGACTAGTCACACTCTTCTCTAACAGAAATATCGACAATCATCTTTATTCCCCACAGAGTCAGCAAAGATTTGTTATTTCCGCGTCAAGAATTCCCTTTGTACCTATCCCCCAGTGTCATTGGGCATCATGTCATACAATTCAGCATGTGTGTATTAAATCCAAGGTTGATATCCAAAGTCCATCCGCAACGTGGAAATTTATTCAAAGTCCAACCACAGATTGGCCAAAGTCCATCCTCTGGGTGGCAAATTCTTAAAGTCCAGCCGCAGACTGGCCAAAGTCCATCCTCCGGGTGGTGAATTCTTAAAGTCTCCCGTAGTGAGCAAAAGTCTCCTGTAGTGAGCCAAAGTCTCCCGTAGCGAGCAGCAGCCCCCATAGAGTGGCAAAACATTGAAGTCTCTCGTAGTGAGCAAAAGTCTCCTGTAGTGAGTCAAAGTCTCCCGTAGCGAGCAGCAGCCCACGTAGTGTGGCAAAACATTGAAGTCTCCCGTAGTGAGCAAAAGTCTCTTGTAGTGAGCTAAAGTCTCACGTAGCGAGTAGCAGCCCCCGTAGTGTGGCAAAACATTGAAGTCTCCCGTAGTGAGCAGAAGTCTCCTGTAGTGAGCCAAAGTCTCCCGTAGAGAGCAGCAGCCCCCGTAGTGTGGCAAAGTTTCTAGAAGTCTCACGTAGATGAGCAATGTGCCCCCATAGTGTGGCGAATTTTCAAAGTCTCCCGTAGCTGAGCAATGTGCCCCCATAGTGTGGCGAATTTTCAAAGTCTCCCGTAGCTGAGCGATGTGCCCCCGTAGTGTGGCAAAAACATCAAAAAGTCTCCCGTAGCTGAGCAATGTCCCCCCGTAGTGTGGCGAATTTTCTGAAGGTCTCCCGTAGCTGAGCAATGTGTCCCCGTAGCGGGCAGAGTATCCCCGCAGAGTGAGCAAAAGTCCATATGTAGAGTGGTAAGGTATCAAAGGTCTCCCGTAGCTGAGCAATGTATCCCCGTAGAGTGGCAAAGTATTGAAATCCCCCGTAGTGTGGCAAAGCATTCAGAATACCACCCATTGTGTGGCATGTCATTAATATCCCAGCAAAAGTCCACCTGTAGCGTGGCAAATCAACAATCTCCTAGTGTTATTCCAAAAACATTCACCAATTCGCTACTCTTCATATCTGAGTTCTCCACAAGCAGAGTTCAGATGGTTGGGTTTATTTCCCTTTTCTCTTCCACCGAGTGCAAATTTTCTGGTTGTTTTTAGTATTCAATCCCTGCATACTTCGAATGTCTGAAAGCGACTGCTATCATCCATTCAAGTCTACAGTGATTGAATAGGGGCAGTATTCACACCCCAAAATATGCCCTCTTATTTATTATCAACCTCGAGCGGTGTATGCTTCATTCTTGCATCATACCATACATCATTGCATCGCATTTGAAAAATAAATAAATAAATCATCATCCTTTGCATATGCATGAGGTGAGTGGTCGATCGAGGCTTGCCAAACATTGGAGTTCAAGAGAAAAATAATATACCAAAAATAATCCAATCCACACTTCCAAGCTAACCCACCAAAAGGGAAGATTTCATCTTTTCTCCCCCTTTTTCTTTCCGCTTTTCCTTCCACTTTCTTTCCACACTTCCTTTAATTCTTTCCCTCTTATTTTTCCACTTCAATTCCACTCCATTTCCCTAGGAAACTTCCACCATGTTCTACCATCTTCTAGAGTGTTCCAAGGAATATTCCAAGGAATATTCCAAGGAATATTCCTTTTCCAACCCTAACCCTAACTAACTACCAAACCATAATTTTGGATCCCAAGCCTAATTTTTGGGCCCCAAACCTAATTCCATTCCCAAACCTAGCTCCAAGACTAGCCTCTATAAATTCATTAATCACTTCAATGCAAAGGGTTCCCACAATTTTCCAACTTTTCACTCTTTCACAATCACTTTTTCTCTCTCACTTTTCCTCCATTTCCATTTTCACCAAAGCTTTTTTTTGAATAAGCTCTTCAAGTTTCGCATTGAAACTTGAAGATCTTGAAGCTTAAGCCTCCAACCTCCATCGATTGTGGATTTTAGAAGAAGAAGCTAGTGATTTTTGTGAGGATTACGGCTTATCGGAAGTGCACGAAGGTTCAAGCATCAAGAACGCATTTATTTTGCGAATCCGCGGTTTTCTTGGTTTTATCTTCGATCAAACTCCGATTCTTGCAAGAATTACCGAAGCACTTCTCCGCTTCATAGGTTGGTGATCTAAATAACTTCTTCCTTAAGTTATTCTCTTCATCTTGCCACTTTTGGCATTCTTTAATTGCTTTTCGTTTTGCTTGCGATCGATTTCATTTTCGTTATGTGTTGCTTGCGATTTGTGATTGTTAATGGATTAGGATTTAAGGTGTTGATAGTTATAGGTTCTATCATATGTAAATAAGCCCCAATTAACTAGAAATTAGTGTTAGCATGTTCCTAGGTATGTTAGGGATCATTAGAAGTAAGTTTGTGGCCAAAAGCACTTATTTCTAAACTTTTTTCATATTCTGGATCAGTGTTAACCGGTTAACCAATTGGTTAACCGGTTAACACTGTAAATTTTTGGTTTTCTTGCTTATTTCATGGCTTAGTCCTAAGTTCTAAGTGTTTGTAATGTTCATACATGTTTAGGTATTGATTTTAGGGAATTTTTGGGTCCATTTCCAGTAGCTCATTCCCTCATTTCGAGTCGTTTCGACGCGTTTTCGTTCATGTTACGTATTATGTGTTTTTGTGTTCTTTTGTGTATAGCTTGAGTTCTTGCATTTTGTTGCCATGTTTGTGCATTATTTGGCATATGAATAATTATGTTGCATTCTGTTTTTACATGTTTCAAATTGCATTAAATCATTTTGCATTTCCATTGTGTTAATGTATGTGGCATAATCATGTATGTATGTGCATTTGGTTGCATTTGTTTGCATGCTTGATCATATCATTTACATCAATTCAATTCTGAATTTTGCATTGAGTTTGGCATTCTTGTTGATCCATCATATTGCATGTTCATAATCAATGATCATCATGTTAATATGACATATTCATGTGCCATGTTTTGCATACTTGTTGCACAATCCACCATGTGATGCATTCTTGCATAATCCCTAAAAACGCTCATTGATCTTTCATTTGTATATGTTGATTTAGGTTCAAATGCATGTTCATGATGAAGTTGGTGCATTTTTTATTGAGTTGTGCATTAAAATATGAAAATAATCAAATCTGGATTTTGCATTTCATAACTGTTTTTGCATACAGGTGTTGTAAAATGTATGTTGTTTGTTTGTTTGCATGTTGTATTTGAAGAGGTATGATTGGGTATACAGCTGCAAATTGAAGATTTCAAGTCTGTGAAAGAGTCATTGATCAATGAAAGTATTCAAAACTGACAGGTCCAGACGGAGTCAAGCCTCCTCAACAACGACAATATTCAGCTTCTTTACTGCATTTCCATTTGTAGTTTCTTTTATTGGCTAAACATTTGTCTACATGTACGAAATTTGTTTGCTTTTGAATGTTATCAATAATAAAACTCACATGTTTTTCTTGAAGTAACTCATTTGCATTCACTTATAATTCTGTATGTGTATATTGCACGTTAAGCTGGAATCTTCAGGAAGCAAATAAAGCCATCAGTATCCAGATACTCTCAGCAATGGCAACTGTTTGTTTGTGTTTCTTCAATGCTTTTTCCATCCCTATTGAGGGGAACTACGTCGCTCTGATTCTTCATTGGTCATTGGTCAATGGAGATACATAGGCAGAAGATTGTCCGGTCTTTCCGAGCAACCTTATGGGGCAACTTTACTCCCCAACTTCACTTTTTCCTTTAGATGTCTCGTGTCAGAGTCAGAATAACTAGAAGAAGAGGTATGATTGGGTATACAGCTGCAAATTGAAGATTTCAAGTCTGTGAAAGAGTCATTGATCAATGAAAGTATTCAAAACTGACAGGTCCAGACGGAGTCAAGCCTCCTCAACAACGACAATATTCAGCTTCTTTACTGCATTTCCATTTGTAGTTTCTTTTATTGGCTAAACATTTGTCTACATGTACGAAATTTGTTTGCTTTTGAATGTTATCAATAATAAAACTCACATGTTTTTCTTGAAGTAACTCATTTGCATTCACTTACAAAAACGCTAATACCTTTCCAGGTCGTAACCGACTCCCGAACCCAGATCTTTGGTTCGCAGGACCTTGTCCTTTCCTTCTTCCTCAGGTTTGTACAGCATTACCTTTCCCGTTCTTTCGGGATAAAAATGTCTGGCTGGCGACTCTACCTTTTCCGCGCCACTTTCGCGTTTGTACTAGGATTAAAATCCCTGGAGCGACAGGCGGGAACTTGTTTGTGTTTTTCACGGCTCGAACTGCTTATGCCTATGCTCAGGTGTTGCATGCTCGTCAAGAATGAGTGCGTTACCGTCTTACAAATGAGACAAGTATGATCAAGTTCGCGCTGAGAGTGAATGAGGTGAGAAAAGAATTCCCGTAGGAAAAGACTTTTGTTGTTTGTGAACAGTCTTTTAAAGGAGTGTTTTTGAGTTGGTTGTTTGTGAAACATTCTCATACTAAGACTTGTTCATCATGGTAGATGCATTACACCTCGTCCCGAAATGGAACGCGTATAAGCAACCCACGGCAAAGTCTCCTGGCATATGAGAAGCTCAATCTTTATTAGATGTATTTTACACTTTTCTTTGAGATGAGAAAGAAAGCAAAGTGAACCAAAGGTAGAAGTCTAAGGGAGACTAGTAATCCTAAGTATTGGCATGGAGTTGTTCAAACTAAGCAAAAAATGCTAAAGCAAACACACTTAGAAAGCGTAAAGAAATTACAAGAAAGTTGTGAATAAACTTACATCCACCTCCCTACAAAACAAAGGTTAGTAGGACAAAGCAAAGCGATAAAAGGAATGAAAGTAAACAAGTACCAAACATGTCTTGATGCATCTATAGCCTAATCTAAGTCTAAGGACCCTAAAAACTAGGCAAAAGCCAAAATCCAGCAGCTACTACAACTTCCTGCAACACAAACACCTACCAAATGCAATGCATAACACAAACAACCTATTATAGCTACTACACAGCATGCAAATAGGTGTAAAAGATCCAAAACAGAATGAATACAACATGTTTTTACAGCTTCTGTTTCAAAATGCAGCTATGAAAACAAGGCAGATTTCATTATTTTTTCAAAATGCATAAACATGAATGTTGATGCATACAATGGAATGCAATGTATCATGCAAGTTATGCAACAACATGCAATAGATTATTAACAATGAAATGCAACATCTTCATGCAATCAATGGATGCGAACTAGATGATTTATGTGTTTTTAACAATATGCAAGTTTTCATTATGCACATGATCATCCAAAATATGAATGAACTTCAAACATGATGCAAAACAGAAGTGTACAGATTTATTAACATGCTATGAGTGATACTAAGTCATTCAAGCAATGATCATATCAAGCTATGAACATGAATGCAACGTTTATGCACAAAATCAGAAACTAACGAAACATGCGTCGAAAGTCATCAAAACTATGCGTACTTGCACTAAACCAGTTTCTAAAAATTTCCTAAAATCATATCTAACAATATATGATGATAAAAGGAAGAATGATGCACAAATATACAATGAAACAACTCAAAAATGCAAATCTGCACAGAGCTAACCGGTTAACACCCAGGGTTAACCAATTAACGGGTTCAAAAAAATTAGTTAATCAGGGCAAAAACAGTGTTAATCGGTTAATCGTGGGTGTTAACCGGTTAACACTGAACCAGAATGCAAAAATAGTAAGGAAAAAAGCACTTATAGCTATCCACTTATTCCCTAAAGCTCCTAATACAGCCATGAACAAATTAGCACGAAATTTCTACCTAAATATAGCCTTCCAACACCTATTAGCACTAGGAACAAGCTAAGATTCTAGCTACGAAATCTTAAAACGAACAAAGCAACATAATCGCAATAAAACAATCAAAGAATTCCTTACAGCAAGATGAAGAGAAATAAGTTAAAGCAAGAAACGGTTTCGAATCCACCAACCTACAAAGCGGAGGCTTGCTTTGGTGATTGTTGCGAGTCGATTGATGCACAAACGAAGAGAATACCGGAGGTTCCAAACATTGATCCGCGAGAGTGCAAATAAATGCAATTGATCCTAAATGCTTCCAAACAGTGAAATAAACACCGCAGCCGTACTGAACCCTTCGATTATTCGTTGAATCGGTGAAGAGGATTAAGGTTAAGCTTCTGATCTTTCGAGTTTCGATGTTAAATTTGAAGGATCTTGATGATGAAGCTTTGGTAAGTTTGGGAAAATGAAAGAAAGTGAGAGAATTGAGGTAATGAAAATGATGAATTTTTATGAAGAAGAGATGGACAAAACCTTTTTGCTTGGTTAATATGGTTTATATAGGAATTAGGTTTGGAGTTAGATTTATGTTAGGGCATAAGGCTTAGATCCTAAGCTAAGGGTTTGATGGGAATATTCCTAGAATATTCTTTGGCATTTTCTTGGAATATTCCTTGGAATATTCTGGGAATAATCCTTGAGAAGGATGTGGAATGTTCTAGAACTTGTTAGAAACACAAAGAAAAAGTGGAAAGTGGAAAGGGGAAGAAAGCACCAACTGAATTTTTAAATATGTTTCCAAATTTCGGAGGCGTTAACCGGTTAACCCCTGGCGTTAACCGGTTAACGAATGAAAATTTTGAATTTTCCTTCCTTTTGGTGGGAAACCCTTAAGATGCATCTCCACCGTCCGTTCTGAGCCAGATTCAACCTTGGGTTCTGATATTTGATCTTGCCACTAAGTAAACCCTGATCACATGCCTTGCACGCTAACTAATGCTGCATGATTATTTTATTTTTTACTATGCAATGTATGCAATGTTTTGGTGGATATGCAATGCGACGTGCTAAATGCCATGAAAATGAGAGGGCAAATTTTGGGGTATTACACGTACCACGGGAGATTACCATCAATCAGTTGGAATCTGTTATTGCCAATGTTAGTGCAAGCCGCGAGCTAGGTTTTACAGATCATGATTTGACATCTGAAGGTCGTAATCATAACAAAGCCTTGCACATCACTATGGAGTGTAAGGGGGAATTGTTATCCCATGTGCTGGTAGACACGAGCTCGTCCCTGAACGTGTTACCAAAGAAAGCTCTGATGAAGTTAGATGATGGTGGGATTATTTTAAGGTCGAGTGATTTGGAGGTAAAAGCTTTTGATGGTTCAAAGTGGTCTGTGTTCGGAGAAGTAGAGCTTCATGTGAAGATTGGCCTTCATTTTTTCAAGTGTGTATTCTATGTCGTAGACATTCAGCCAGCATATAGTTGTTTGTTGGGCAGGCCTTGGATCCATGTTGGAAGGGTAGTAACATTCAGACTGCACTAGAAATTTAAATATGTGATTGATGGCTAAGTTGTGACGATGTGCAGCAAAGAGGACATTTTTTTAGCCACTTATTGACCATTAAGTATGTTGAAATGGATAGAGAGATCCATAAAATGTTGTGCCAAGCATTTGAACCAATGAATGTCGGTGAAGCGTCTCCCAAGGCAGTGGTTTAAAGTAAAGAACATACGGGTACTTCCATTGCTTCTTATAAGAAAGTGTTAGAAGTGGTCAAAGCTGGCAATTCCCAAGGTTGGGGCAAGATGGTTGAAGTTTCTGTAAAAGAAGACAAATTTGGCGTGGATTATCAACCATATCAGACTGCTACTTCAGAGTGTAAAGGGTTGATTACCTTTTCAAGCGGAGGTGTTATCAACCTAAATTAGATGTGTGGTGTTGTGGAAGATGAGGTCGATAGTGACTGTGATCTTGATAATTGGGTGCGCCCATGTGTCCCTGGAGAAGATCTCAACATCTGGTTCGCTGAAGATATCATCCAAGTTACTCATCAGACAGAGTAATTTTCTATGTTTTTTCTTATATCATATGCATGTTAAATCGTACACTTTGCCCAAGGTGTATGGATCCATTGTAGGGCCACCTTTGCATTTTCAATTTATTTTATCATAAATAAAGGACGTTTTTCATTCAAAAATTGTATTCCTTTTCTTTCATTTTAAATTTTTCACAAAAACAATAAAATGGCAATGTTTATTTTCTTTTTCTTTTCAAAAAACCTGAATTCTAAAATAAAGCATGAATCATCACTCGTGCAGATTTGATCACCCAGATTCCACTGATAACGATTTTGATATGGCCAAGTATGACTTCGATAACAATCTATCAAGTCGAAGATGAGGGTGAGGAAGATTGTGAACTTCTTGAAGAATTGGCGAAATTATTGAGACAAAAGGAAAGGGTCATTCATCCTCATCAAGAGGAAATTGAGGTTATACACATTGGTTCCGAGGACGCCATGAGAGAGATCAAGATTGGGGCCAGTCTGTAGGCCGATGTGAAAGTCGAGCTGATCATTATGCTATGTGAATATGTTGACATATTTGCTTGGTCTATCAAGATATGTCAGGTTTAGATACAGACATTGTTGTGCATAAGCTTCCATTGAGAGAGGAATATCCTCTAGTCAAGAAGAAGCTTCATAGAAATTGCCCTAATATGGCCATGAAGATCAAAGAAGAGGTTCAGAAGCAATGGGATGTGGGGTTTCTTGTTATGATTAGTTATCCACCTTGGATATCTAACATTGTAATTGTGCCAAAGAAAGACGATAAGGTCAGAATGTGTGTTGATTACCAATATCTTAATTGAGCAAGTCTGAAAGATGACTTCCCTTTACCACACATTGATGTATGGGTTAACAACACTGATCAATTCACGGTATTCTCCTTCATGGATGGCTTCTCCGGATACAATCAGATTAAGATGGCACCGTAAGACATGGAGAAGACATCATTCATTACCTCGTGGGGTACATTCTTCTATAAGGTTATGCCTTTTGGTCTGAATAATGTCAGGGCAACGTATCAGAGGGCTATGGTAACATTATTCCATGATATGATTCATCGAGAAATTGAATATTATGGATGACATGATTGCCAAGTGAAGAACAGAAGAAGAGCATGTGGTTAATCCAAAGAAGTTGTTTGAAAGGTTAAGAAATTTTTGTTTGAGCTTGAATCCAAACAAGTGCACTTTCGGAGTGCAGTCCGGTAAACTGTTGGGTTTTATCATGAGCCAAAAAGGAATAGAAGTTGATCCTGCCAAAGTGAAAGCTATACAAGATATGCTTGTACCAAAAACAGAAAAGAGGTATGTGGTTTCCTGGGTTGATTGAACTACATTGCAAGGTTCATATCTCACCTCACAGCCACTTGTGAACCAATTTTCAAGAAAAGAACAAACGGTCAGGTGGAATGACGATTTCCAAAGGGATTTCATAAAAATAAAAGAATATTTATAGGAACCTCTGATTCTCATGCATTCGGTTCCAGGGAGGTCGTTTATTATGTATCTGACAGTGCTTGAAGGATCAATGGGTTGTGTTCTTGTTCAACACGATGAGACAGGTAGGAAAGAACATGCCATCTGTAACGCCCATTTATTTAATTAATTACTTAATTAAATATAATTATGTTGTGTTGTGTTGATTTACGTTGATTTGTGCTACTTGTGTTGATTTAAGTCGATTTTCGAAATATCAAGATATTATGTTGATGTTCCTAAATTGGTTTGAGTTGAATTAATTAATTAAGTTGATATAAGTTATGGAATACCATATGGAATATTCTCAGGGTATTGTTTGATATGTTGTTAGAATTGTTTGGACCATTTGGTTGATAATCGGAAGTTAATCGATTAAGTCGGGAATAAGTATTTATTTGTGAAATATTATTTGGTTGATTAGGCGTTGTAGTGAATTAAGTCGTTAAGTCGGAATATTAAGTCGGAAAGTCGAGGAAATAATATTATAAGTGATATTATTTAATATTGGAGCGTGTTGGTTAATGGGCTTGGATTTCGTCGGAATTAGAAATTAAAAGGGGTTTAAGAGTTAGGCCCATTAGTATTATATTGGATTATTATTAATTTAATAAAGAGAATAAAATAAAAAGGAATTAGTCAAGAAAGAGAGTATCAGTGGAAGTTGAGAAAAATAGGAACGAAGAATTTGGGGAAAATCTTGAAAAATGGAGAATGAGGAAAAGTGGAGAAAACGGTTACGAGAAGGTGCAGGTCACCCATCATTTAAGAAGGGGTGGCGCATGCCACCCATTGTGAGAGGAGTACCATGTGGCGCAAGCCATATTGAAAGGGACATGGCGCAGGCCATAAACCCAGTAGCGTAGGCCACATGAGGCATGGCGCAAACCATGTGCCTCCACTGTCCTTAAGTGGTGTAGGCCACCTATTGTTGTGTTAAGGGTGGAGCAAGCCACCCACTTAAGTGTGGTAGGTACTTTGATTGTTATTCACTATTTTTGAAACAATGATTAAACTGTTATGTTAGATTTATATATTAAGTGTAATTTTATTTAATTAAATTACATTCATGATACATGATTAGCAGGAATAATTAAGGAGAAATATAATACAGACAATAAATAAAGTATAACAATGTTAGCTGGTTAGTAAAAGAGGTGGTGTATCAGTAACAAATTTTTAGCAGGTTATTAACAGAAACAAAAGAGTAGCATAGGTAAGAATCCCAGTAACGGATCTCAGGTCATATAATTTTGGTTGTAGCATGAGTGATTATGTCAATAGGATTAAGTTGACATAATTTTATAATATACTCGTAGTAATAACAAAATGATAAAAGCATTGTTGATTTAGCCAGTTTAGACGATGTAAGCGGAATAATTACTTGTCCGGATTTAGTCAAAAATTATTGCGGTAGTTTGTAATAATTAGTAGGTGATTTTAGTCGGTGTATTTTGTTGATTTGTGTTGAACGTGTGTATTTTCCTAGTACTGTTGTGTATGTTGATTTGTTCTGCTATATGGGCATTTTAAGTTGAAAGTCGAAGGACCAATGTTGATTATTAAGTTGTAGGTCGTATGACCAACGTTGAAATTTGTAGGCCTATGGCCAAGGTTGGATCGTGTTGAATTTAAGTTGCTACGTTGTTTGTTGTATGTTGTTTTGAGTTGTTCGTTGTTTGTGTGTTGCACTGTTGGTCTCATGACATACACTGCATTTCTAAGTTGGAGCGGATGCTCACCACGTTGGCCTGGATTGGAAAATTTATTAAGTTGAAGGCTCATGCCTTGCAGATACCTCGATAACCTGGTATATTTTAAGTTGAGAGTTTACTCCAATGGTACCACATGTATAAGCATAGTCAAGTCGCATCCTGTCGCATTATTTATGCTATTTATATTACCAAGTTGATAAAGTTTTTCATGTTGCTTAAGTTGATAAAAAAATTTACGTTGCTCAAGTTGAATAAGTTGTTTATTTAGATTTAAGTTGATTAAGTGGTTTATGTTGATTACGTTGAGTAAGTGGTTCATGTTGGATAAGTCGATTATGTTGCTAAGTTAATTATATGATTATGTGGAATACGTTAATTATATGGTTATGTTGCATGAGTTGTTTATATATTTATATTCATAAAGTCGATTATGCCGATATTGAAGAAGTTGAATATGTTGTATGTCGAAGTTGATGAAGGTGTCTATGTTGATTTTATAGTTGAAATTGGTTATGTTGATTAGGTTGATTTTAGTGATTATGTCGAAAATGTTGATATGTGAATTAAGTTGATAAAGTATGTTTATAAGTTGTAAGTGATTGGTAAGATGTTGTTGTTGGATAGTATGAAAATTGTATGATTCTATCTAGCGTATTAATTATCATACTCTTGTTTATATGGTTCAATATCTCACCCCTTTTGTTTGAATGTTACCCCTATGTTGGTAACGTGAAGGTAGCTTACAGGAAGATGGATATCTTCATTAGTCGAGTCGGTGTCGGTGCTCTGATATGTAACACTCGGGGGGATGAACGCTTAGTTGTTTTGTTGTTATATTAAGTTGTTGTTGTTTTAAGTTGTTTTAATTAAAAACATGTTATTACTAAGTTGCTATGTTGAACAAGTTGTTACATGATATATAGTTGAGTATTAGTGAATCCGCTGCCTATTTGTAAAAGTTGCTTTATTTCAAAGAATTGAATAAAAGTTGTTGTTATGGTTTCATCCTAAATGAAAGTGTTATGTATCCTTGATATATGAAAATAAATGAAGTTGTTTTTAAAGTTGAAAAATGTGACATCTTGTTTGTTTACTTGTTGATTAAATTTTCTACTCTGATTTTAATATAATTGTCGGGTAGAAATGGGGTGTTACACCATCTACTACTTGAGCAAAAAGTTCAATGATTGTGAATCGAGATACTTAATGCTTGAGAAGACATGTTGTGCACTTGCATAGGCTGCTAAGCGGTTGAGGCAATGCATGCTCACTCTTACAACCTTGTTGACTTCAAATATGGATCATGTCAAGTATATATTTGACAAACCAACATTGACCAGAAGGGTTGCTCATTGGAAAATGGTGTTGATTGAATACGACATCCAGTACACTTCCCAGAAAGCCATCAATGAAAGTATTATGTCAGACTATCTTGTGCAACAGCCTATTGATGATTATCAGCCGATGCGGTTTGATTTCCTTGATGAGTACATCATGTACCTCAAAGCTAAAGACTGAGAGGAACCACTCCTGGAGGAGGGACCTGACCCTGAATCCAAATAGAGTCTGATGCTTTATGGGGTTGTCAACATGAATGGTTGTGGAGTTGGTGCAGTAGTTGTCACACCTGAAGGTGTTCATTTTCCCTTTACTGCTTGAATAAGTATTGGTTTCACCAACAATGAAGCAGAATACGAAGCTTGCATTATGGGAATAGCGGAGGCGATTAATTTGTGAATTAAGACCCTCGATATATTCGGAGATTCAGGTCTTGTAATTAACCATATCAATGGCAAATGGTTCACTCATCAACCTCACTTAATTCCATATCGGGATTATGCGAGAAGACTGTTGACGTTCTTTACAAGAGTAAAGTTGCATTATGTACCTTATGAGGAGAACCATTTTGCTGATGCGTTGGCAACTTTGGCTTCCATGATCAAAGTGATGTGTTGGAATTATGTGCCCAAGAGCGTTGTATTCCGCCTTGATATACTTATATATGTGTTTGATGTTGATGCAGTGTCTGATGACAAGCCTTGGTTTCATGACATCAAGGGCTTTATGAAGAGTCAGGAGTATCCAATAGGGGCATCTTCTAATGACAAGAAAACTTTGAGAAGACTTGCTGGTAGTTTCTTCTTGAATTCAGATGATGTGTTATAGAAGAGAAATTACTGAGATTGGGGTATTGCTGGATGACCATGGATTCAGATTGTTGCTCATACGACTACAAATGCGACGAATGCCAAATTTATGCAGACGAAGTGCATGTGCCTCTGAGACCGTTCAATGTCATGTCTTCTCCTTGGCCCTTTGTTATGGGGGGCATTGACATGATTGGACAGATTGAGCCTACTGCTTCCAACAACCATCGTTTCATCTTGGTCGCCATTGATTACTTCACCAAATGGGTGGAAGTAGCATCTTATGCCAATGTCACCAAGAAAGTGGTAGCCAGATTTCTAAAGAGAGATATCATTTGCCGATATAGGGTTCCCGAGAGAATCATTATTGATAATGACTTCAATCTTAATAACAAGATGATGGCAGAATTATGTCGGGACTTTAAAATTCAACATCATAATTCTTCACCATATCGTCCGAAGATGAATAGCGCTGTTGAAGCGGCCAATAAGAACATTAAGAAGATTGTGTAGAAAATGGTAGTGACTTACAAAGACTGGCGTGAAATGTTACTGTTTGCTTTGCATGGGTACCGAACATCAGTAAGGAAATCTACTGGGGCAACACCATTCTCGCTTGTGTATGGTATGGAGGCAGTCCTACCAGTTGAAATAGAGATTTTGTCACTACGGGTGATGATAGATGTCAAACTTGATGAGGTCGAATAGGTTTGTGCCAGCTTCAACTAGTTAAGCCATATTGAGGAAAAGAAACTTGCAGTTTGTTTGCCATGTTCAGCTGTATTAGAGACGGATGACACGGGCATTCGATCAGAGAGTGTGTCCTTAGGAGTATCAAGTTGGTGAATTGGTACTCAAAAGGATCCTTCCTCCAAGTACATATCACAGGGGCAAATGGAATCCCAACTATGACAGTCTATTCGTGGTTAAAAAGGTTTTCTCGGGAAGAGCCTTAATGTTTACAACCATGGATGGCGAAGACTTTCCATCCTCTGTGAACTCAGACACGGTCAAAAAATACTTTGCATAAGAGACCCGTTGGACAAAAAAAGAGAATCCAGGAAGAAAAAGAAGTGCATCTCGGCGAACCAAAATAACATAATAAAAGGTTCGAGAAAAAATTAGGGATATAAATAATAAATGTACACCTGGTGAGTTGAAAATATGCAAGGAAGACTCGGGAAAAAAAGGGTATCCCAGTGGATTGAAAGCCTGAAAGGGCGATCCATGCAAAAGAGGGATTAAGTGAACAACTGTGATCTGTATCATTTGTGCTACATCATTGTTACATTCATTCTGGAAATCTCCAAAGGATAGGAATCAGTCCAATCATTCTCTTCTGAAAGCGAAATAATAGGACGAAACTTAAAGACATATTGGTCATAGCAGAATTGAAACTCAGTGGAATTTCGTTTTCACATTGCCATTAGTATAGTTTCTTTTCTCAATTTACAACGATCACCTTTTTCCAAGGGATTGCTTCCAGATGTACTTTTCATATTCAGGGCCTTTCAATAAAATGAATTATTCAGTCAAAAATATTTATCTTTTGTTTTCATTTTTATTGTTTTGTTTGCAAAAATGTCCTGAATTTTTTATAAAAAAATATTTCATTTGAAAACATGGTGGCTTTACAATAAAATGTGCGGGAAAAACATTTAAAATTGATTTGCATGTTGAGTAATATTGGATGGTGAATTCAAGTCATGCAATTCTCTGGGACATGTGTGTGCATTTTTGTTGCAGGGCTACAGTCATAGGTTTGGAAGAACCAGAATCATTTTCAGCACAAAGCATTATGGAGATCTTTTCTCCATCAGAGTCTCTACAGGAAATCCTCATCAGATGCTTCTTAGAGCAAGAGGTTAAAGGGTTGGTGTTCCCCAACTAGGGAGTATTCTTACTAATAGGTGATTTTTATATCTTCTCCCCAGCGAGATATGTCTTACAACTCTTATCCCTAGCAGAAGGCATTTTGATTGATGCTTTTCGACATATGGTGGTTCATACACATCATCCCATCATCCCTATTGGAGTCTAAGATTGAAACCTCCCACAACTGAGTTAGAGCAGGATGATTTCCCCAGCAGAACTCCAAAGTCAATTTGCTAGTGATAGTCCCCAAACGGAGTTATCTTCCCAGGTTCAAGTGTTCTCTGTAGCCGGCTAATTGCTATTCTTCCCCACATAGATGGGAATTTCAAATTATTAGAATTATTTCCCCAATAGAGTTTTGACAAGATAGTTTCCCCAGCCAACTCGGAACATTGTCAATTCTCCAGCAGAGTTTCGTGATCGAGATCCATTCCCAAACTGTTGAAGTATTACCCAGCATGGTCTTCATATTCTAAGTCCAATTTATTTTTTTCAATTGTGACAAGTCGAAACAGACAAATTTTTTCACATTCTCTCCAACATAAATGTTATCCTCACAAGGATTTCTGAGATCGATTTAGTGATCATTTGTTCCCCAGCAAGAGTATGACAATCATCAGAGTATTTGTTTCTTTCCTTAGTAGAAGGTCAATCAGGACATTCTCATCCTCAACGGAGTTCCACAGATAGAACCTTCCCCTACATAGTCATTCTCTTAGTTATTCCTTGGTTTTCGAGTCATAAATCAGATGATATTACGATCTATTTTACCATTTATCTAAGTCCACTGTCATTGTGGCAAGCCAGTAATCGTTTGGCATCGTACAAAAGACAGGTTCTAAGTCCATCGTCGTTGTGGCAAGCCAGTAGTTGTCTGGCATCATACAAAAGACAGGTTCTAAGTCCACTGTCATAGAGGTAAGTCAGTAGTCATCTGGCGTCGTACAAAAGACAGGTCTAATTCCATCGTCGTTGTGGCAAGCCAATAGTCGTCTGACTTTGTACAAAAGATAGAATCCAGTCTCAGTGGATCAGCCTTAGGATGCATATCTGTTAGGTAGAATGCATACTTCAAGAATAGGTTCGTTCAACGCAAACTCATGCGAGATCCTGATGGTGGGGTTTTTATCGTCAAAACAGTGCAATCTTATATAAAGGAACAATTGCCCATTGTTATCGCATGTCCGACCATAGGATACGTGAAGAGGATCTGTACAACGCATGTCTCAGATGCGAGATCCTAATCAGTGCATGTCTATCCCCCACAGACCAAAGTGCACCAATAGGGAGCGTGTCTCAGACGCAAGATTCGTACAGTGAATCACCCATTTATATAAGTCCAACATCGATGTGGTAAGCCAATAGTCGCCTGGCATCGTATTAAAGACAGGTTTCAAGTTCATTGTCATTGTGGCAAGCATGTAGTCATCTGGCGTCGTACAAAAGACAGGTTCCAAGTCCACCGTCATTGTGGTAAGCCAATAGTCATCTGGCATCGTACAAAAAACAGGGTTCCAAGTCCACTGACGTTGTGGCAAGCCAGAAGTCATCTGGCGTCGTTCGTAAGGCATTCCCCGGTTGTGATTCATATCATTGGTTATTATCCACCGCATCAGAGTTGTCCAAGCATAGTTTCTTTGGTTGGATGTATATCCTTTTTCTTATTCTCCACAGAGTGCAAATTTTCAGGTCTGTTTTTGGTATTCAATCATAGTTTATCTTGAACGTCTGATAGTTGTTTCTCTCATCCTTCTCAAATTAACAGATGATTAAATAGCGGCAGTTGTCACACCCCAAAATTATATCTCTTATTTTCATGGCATATAGCATATCATTTTCATACATTACATTACATTCATATCATAGAAAAATGAATCATACATTCATTGTTTGAAGCATAGGGCATGTGATCAGTGATTTGCAAAGTTGTGATCATTCAAAGCCAAAGGATAAGAGCCAAATGGCTCTCAACAATCCTCAAGGGTTTCTCTTATCACACATAATCTCAAGTCCCTCAATTCTTTTCAAGAAGTGAATTAATCAAGAGACTAGCTCAGAGCCTCGGCTCCTACACATATGGTCCAAATTAGGGTTTTGGATCCAAGAGGCTTCTTGATGATATGTTGGTCCAAACTTGTTCTCATGGTGTTATATATGTTAACAAGTGTTCATGGATGGAATTTTGTTCATTGGTTCCTTGTGGAGGGTTTTCAGCTGATCAATTACTTGTGATCTAAGCAAAAGTCAAAAGGAAAGGGGAAAAGTCAACCTTTGATTTTTAAGGTCTAAATCATGCTCCTCAAGTTCATAAACCTTTATTTGGTCAAGAAATTTCAAGAATTTCATCATTCATCAAGAATCAAAGCTTAGGGAAAAAGTTGTTAAAAATGGAAATGACTTGTAATTAGAAGTTTCTGTTTTTGGAACCTTTATACCTCATATTCAACTAGACTTTTCATCATCAAAAAGGATTCAAATGGATTTTTCTTAAACATGAAATTTTAAGATCATTCTTTTCCTTTTCCAAAAAGTACAAGATTATCTCCATAGCATTTGTGGTTCAAACGTTATGATTAAAAGACTCCAAGGTGCTTTTAAGAGTTTCTCATGCATTCCAACTTTACACCTTTTGCAAAATGTACCAAAATGGCTTGTAATTGTTTCCATTTTCCAAAGTCAGATCACAATATCAAAGTACACTCCATTTTGTGCGTTTTTGTCCTTTGAACCATTTGGTTTCATGCCATATTGTTCACTTATTTCACAAGTTGCAAAAATGCAAAAGCTATCAAAACATGACATTCATGCATTGCCAAGTCCTAAATCCATTCCCATTATGATTAGCAAGAAAAATGTGAGGGTTCCATAACCTTAACCAATCTCATGCACATGCCAAAGCTCGTGCATACTTGAAATTGCATTTTTGCAAAATCACTCACAGCTCACTAACCAAGGTTCCACTAGGCTGCTAACCATGTTCAGGCCCAAAAACCTTCATACATAAGCTTCCAAGTCATGTGGTTAGGGCTAAGAGTTCCCACATTTTTATCAGATTTCAAATTTTGGTCAAAAACTTCTTCTCTTTGAAACTCTTTCTCCCTAGGGATTAAGTGAAATCTCATTCATATTCTTGATCCATAAGCTTCAATGAACATAAATCCACCATTGGTTGAAGCTCATAGTGAGGTTTTCATCATATTCGAATTTGGAAGCTTCTTCTTCAAATTCTCAGATCCAGCTTGATTCAAGGCTCTAATTGTATTTATTTTGCAATTAGAGGTCACAAGGAGTAGATTTGCACCTTCCTACTGGTTTTCTATGAGTATTTTGCTAGTTTCATATCTCAGGTGAGTCCAGATTCTTCCTCATATTTCTTGTTTTTGAGGTGTGCATTGTGTTCATCTTGCTCTGGTGATTATTCTTGTATGGTTTGTGTTTGATTTGGACGTGTAGCATGCTCTAATTGTAGATCTGAAATTTATTTGGTTCATACTTGTTTGCTTCAATTTGGCTTGTTTATGCATGATCTGGAAATTTGAAGCTCATATTAATGATAAGTGAGGAATTTGGAGTCAGACTATGGTGGTCATTTTAATTTCTGGAAATTTTTTTTTGGGTTCCATCGGAGAAGATGACCGGAGCAACGGCTCTGGCATCTGGTTGTTTGCAGGTGACTAGAAGTTGTTTTGAGGAAGACATAATCTCCACCGTGTATTATTTCAATCCAAGGGCTCATGTTTTGACAACACATTAAAAATGTGTGTTGTGTGGCACGTGATTTGATTTTTTTGATTTAAAACCTGATGACTTGATTGTGTGGCTCCCTAGGGTAATTAGTGTGTGCTTTGAATCCTGATTGTTCATCTGGCATACTTCGGTTTGTTTGACTTGATTTATGTATGTTGGATCATGTGTATGGCTCAGATCTGAGTCAATGTTTTGACTAATTCCATATTAATTTCATTGACCTGCGCTTTGGAATCATGGACTTTGACCTTGTTACTTGCACACCTCTCTTTGGGCCTAGGCTGGTTTTGAACGTGTATTTTACTTCCTTTGCACCCTTAGCCCCTTGTTTCTCATTTTATTTTATATTCTTGCATAGTTTACATTTTAATTTTCTAAAATTAATTTTAAGCATCCAAAAATCCTCAAAAAAATCATGAATCATCTTAAATAATTTAAACAATTTTTGATCATTTTTATTTCTGACTTTGATCATTTTTCATCATATTTTGATTTTTTTTTTTAATTGTTTCTTCTTTGACATCTTGACTTTGAAAAATTGTTTTGCATAGCATATAAAACCTTTTGCATCTAATATTTTTTCATTATTTCATCAACATATTAAAGTGTTTAAAAACATTTTTCTCATATTTTTAAACTCACTTCAGATTTCATGTTGGTCCTCATCTTGTGCATTGCTCTTCTTTATTCCTTATGCAACTTTGAAGCATTGTTTGAGCTAGTTCCCTTTTGAATTTTTATGTGATCTTTTAACATGTAATTTGCCTCTGACCTAGGTCACTTGAGGTACATTTTCATAATTTTTAATTGAGGTTTGATAATTTTTTGATTGCTTGAGATTGAAGTCATCTTTTATGAGCTTTCTCTTCTTCCCTTAACCCTAATCCATTAGGAGGCATTTATGCCATTGTATGAGAACCCTTGTGTGATGTTATAGGCCTTGTTTATAAATTTATAGGTTATCCCTTTGCATGTTATAGGTCATCTTTGGTTTGGTGATTAGATTTTGTTTGTGTTATGCATTCATGTTTGAACTTTGACATAAATTATTACGTCTTCTCTTCTTATGCTTCACATGTTGCTTGCATGCATCAAATATGCACATCTCTCCATCTCATGTTCATTTCATATCATGTATGCTACTGACTTCATGCATATGCATTCATATTTTTATGCCATCTTGCATTTGTGACTTGCATCTCAAGTATGTGACATCCATTCCTTATGTGTTCATCTTTTGCATGCTTGTTTGAATTGTCTTGACTTGTTTGCTATGTGCATTTGGCATAATCATATTTGCATTCTTATAATGTCATATTGGTCATATACTACTAACTTGTATCATTTCATATCCACCTTTTCATGTTTGACTTGAAACTTTAACTTGACTTGTTTTCTTCTTATGTGAACATTGAATTGTTTTCTTTTCTTCATCTCATTATGAATTAACTCATGCATCCTTGTATGATAATTTCATATCATCTTAGGAATTATAATATTTCATACCATTCTAACTTTGATGATTCATGTATGCTTTAATCCATGTCATACCTCATTTGCATTCATACTTCTTTAGGTGTGCCTTTTATGAACTTGTGTGCTTCTTTGGTTCTTCTTTGAACTAGTTTGATTTTATTTAAGTATCTTGAGCTTCTTAGAGATTTTTTTGGTTAGGTTCTGACTTTTAGGGTTCTTATACCCTAGGATACCCTTCATTTGGTTTCTTACCTTGTTTGGCTTCTCTTCTGTTTCTTATTTGCATTTGTGTTTCATTTCACTAACTTTTCAGGGGCTATGGTAAGTCATAAGAGTGTGGA